>JAODKM010000118.1:8205164-8233779 GCA_026780845.1 Petrocephalus sullivani | reverse complement strand
CCAAAGCTTTTGAGGGCCAAAGCAGCTTCAGAGGAAAGACGCCAAAGCCTGAGTGCTAATACAACTTCAGAGGAAAGATATCAAAGCCTGAGTGCTGATACAGCTTCAGAGGAAAGACGCCAAAGCCTGAGTGCTAATACAGCTTCAGAGGAAAGGTATCAAAGCCTGAGTGCTGATACAGCTTCAGAGAAAAGACGCCAAAGCCTAAGTGCTAATATAGCTTTAGGGGAAAATGCCAAAGCCTGAGTGCTAATACAGCTTCAGAGGAAAGATGCCAAAGCCTGACTGCTAATATAGCTTCAGGGGGAAATGCCAAAGCCCGAGTGCTAATACAGCTTCAGAGGAAAGATGCCAATGCCTGAGTGCTAATACAACAAAGCTTCATTCCCTACCTAGCAGCCCCTATGACCTTATAATGACCTTATGAAGCTATTTAAGCAAATGGGGGCCAGCTTGGTTTCACTGACCCTGTTACCTGTACATTTTGGAGCTGTAATCAGTCACCATGGCAACGCAATCATCCAGCCTGACCTTTCTTTGCAGTATTGTATTCCTTGCCGTAAATTATTCCAATATAGCACAACAGTATTTTTGAGAACTTTAAGTAAAGGATCTGTTTTAGTGCAAGTGCTTAAATATTTCTAAATATATTACTTTCAAAGTCTGTGTATGCAGTGCTCACAAAGTGTCTTGGGACACCTGCTTAATTCTGTAATAAAGTTGCAAAGTCACTGAAAAATCCATTGCCAAGCATCTTATGCACCGTCATTTTCTTTTTAAGTGCCATGTTTTTTTTTTTTGTGACTCATTCAGTTCCGTTTTTGCCATTTTGCTATTAATTGCAGTTGTAGTAATTGTCTACTTGGATACTAAACACAGATGTTTGTTGTTTTATGTTATTGCAAAAGTGACACTACGCACCCAATGATGCTTGCCAATGAACTTCTTAAATGCAGAACTATAATTTGGGTTTCATTTTACTCATATTTTAAATTTGTAATATTTTTACTGAAATAGGCAAGTGCCCCAAGACTTTTCCTCAAGCACTGCATGTTCTCCATTTGGAAAGAGCTGTTTCTTAACCTCATAAGACACTCCCAGTGCTAGTAGGTCTCAAAGCTTCTGAAGTGAATAATCATCATTGTTGACACATCACAGCACGCAACATTGAAATGTGACCTCTGCATTTAACCCAGGTGACATAGCAGGGGGCAGCAACTTGAGCACCCCGGGAACAGTACCTTGCTCAGGGTACCTCAGTGATAGTTGCGGGTTGGGGACTCGAACCAGCAATCTTTCAATTACACGGTTGCGTTCCTAACCACTACACCACCTGCCTGCCCTGCTGAAGTATTAGCCGAAAATGGGTTTAGAACTTTTCAAGATAAAAAGTCCAACCAATTCCTACATCATTAGCATCTTGTATCTGCACTGTCTCTCTAAAAAGTCTCAGCACTGGAATTTGTATATGTTCACCTCACAGGAAAATGTCTCAGTATCTGCATATCTATACTTGTTTGTCAGTCACTTCTCTCCCATAAATAAACATCTTGCCTTTCACTTGAAATCCATCTCTGGTTTATCTCTGTCATCACTTTCCTGACTAGACGTCTGTCACACCCAGTTCAGGGTGCACACATTTCACTATCGACAGCAGCAGCTGCAGACCAGCCACAGAGTCTCTCCAGAGAAAGTGCTCTGAAACCTAATCAAGGGGATCGTTTAGCTCCGAAAGCAGTCACCTAGCAACTCCTGACCATAAACCAGAAGTTTTAACAGGCTGAAACCTCATCCCCTTATTCACCTGCAGAATGGCATTCTCCCTTTCTCCACACCATGGGTAGACTGCGAGATGTTAGTGTGTCTTGTGTTCACTTTTAAGAATGTTTTAAACATCTATTATTTGTTGGCAACAAGCAATTTGGACAGTTAAAGTAAATTCACAACAAAAAAAATTGAATTTTTTAAAAATTAAAATAAAATTGCTCAAAATTTTGAGAGGAATGGGATCCATGTCCATCTTGCAAGAAACATACATTTGTCAAACATCTATCCATCTTTCTTAACCACTTTCCAGTTCAGGGGTGCAGTGAGTCTATCCCAGGAAATACTGGGTGAGGGACATGCCAGGTATGGCAGATACAGATTGCAAATACAGGTACTGGCCAGATACAGATCGCGGATACAGGTGCTGGCCTGATACAGATCGCAGATACAGGTACTGGCCAGATACAGATCACACTTCCCAGTTCAGGGGTGCAGTGAGCCTTTAGTCTATCCCAGGAAATACTGGGTGAGGGACATGCCAGGTATGGCAGATACAGATACTGGCTTTATGCAGATCGCAGATACAGGTACTTGCCAGATACAGATCGCGGATACAGGTGCTGGCCTGATACAGATCACAGATACAGGTACTGGCCAGATACAGATCACAGATACAGGTACTGGGCAATCTGTTCCAGGCTGTTTTTGAGCTGTGTTTGTTTTTGACCTGACTTCACTGCAGAGGCTCAGTCCTACACCATCTCATAGACGGAGATTTAAGGACTATCAGGATGACGACCACTGTTAATCCCTGAAGTATTACTTGTCTGCTCCTATATGAACCTAGTAATAGTACCTAGTACTTTCATAATAATAGTGGAGGTATTTGCTTGGCTGTGTTTCTTGTTGGGGTTTTATTTGCATCTCTGTCTTTCTACGACCAGTTCTGGACTAGATCTAGTTCTAGAAACCCTTTTGTAAGTTGGCTTTACATTCCCATACCATTCAACATACCTTATAATAGCAACACACGTAAGTCAAAAATATAGTAGTAATACATACCACAAAACAAATATTAAATAAATGAAAAGAGTGTAAATTTACTTATAGGTCCACGTCACCTTTTTGCATAAACTCTATATAGGTTGCTTTTTTTATGCAAGTCGGCTTTACATAACTCAAGGGCTGTGTCTGTTTGGCCATAAACACAATGCAACACATATTTTATACAGGAATGGAACAAAGGGTATTAAACAAGCAAAAAAGTTGGGTACCGTAACCATGTTCTTGGTCACCGTGAACCAGAATACTGCAAAGAGCCCAAGGTGAACAAGGAGCCAAGCGATTGTGTAAATTAACAACACGTCGGCAGGATGCGATGCTAGGGACATGACAACTGGTTTTTATAGAAGGTTCTAACATCAATGCGGCCTGTGAAGAGTCACCATGGAAACACAGGCATCCTTCTTCCAAAATTTACAGCCTGTTTAGTCCTGGATATGTTCAGCACGTCAGATGAATAACCTCAGGCTGCTATATAGAAAAAGTGGTTGCCTAGAATTCCTGCTTGAAGATGTGGGGTTTGACAACACAAAATACATAATCATACAAAAGCACAACAGCAAAACTGTCTTTGAAGTAAAAGATAGTGAGATCTCTCATTACCAAAAGAAGAATAACTATCATTAAGCTTGGGAAGATTGAAAATGATCCAAATAAAAAAACTGGATCTCCAAAATTTGCAATGCACTCTTGTTTAGATATCAGTGTATTACTCAGTGACGATAAAACAGTGTTCCAGCTCCTTGACTGAGATCTCCCCGTCCTCCCCTGGGTTTTCACCAGGTGCTGAGGGTAACACCCACAATCTGAAAAAGCTGCTCAAGGCTGATGTGACATTAGTGTTAGCATGTGACCTCACATCAGATCAACAATAAAGGGTGAAAGTAGAGCCTTGGAAGGCAGAGTACACTATGGACATGTCTGGTGCAGAGTACACTATGGACATGTCTGGTGCAGAGTACACTATGGACATGTCTGGTGCAGAGCACACTATGGACATGTCTGGTGTACGACAGGCTAATTTATTACTGGTTGGCTCTCCTGAGCTGCTTAAAAGTGTGAGACACAAACTGGAAAAATGCACAGTCACCACATTCAGACTTAAAATTCAGGAAGTATGAGGATACAGCATAGCAAGGTAATTCAATGGTACATTCTATACCTAGGCTGCTGTAGGGACTAATCGTGTGTCTGGGGTACGGTCAACAAAATGACAGCTCTTCAGCTCCATTAAGAGGCAGGGTTTTGGTGGTTTGACGGTACTTCTTGGTCACTTTTCCCCCTCTGCCCCTATCGCAAGAAGTTCAGGACTAGACAACAAGATTCGAGGACCGTTTTTACCCAACAGTGATAAAACGACTCAACGGGCACTGATCGGGATATAATGGTGATACTCTGTCACTGTTACATTTATCAGTTTATCTTGGTCTGTTCTGTATCTTATCTTTATTTATTCTCCATATGTCTTTAGCTGAGTCTGTAGGTTAGCAAACAAGTTCTTCACTGTACCTGGAACATGTGACAGTAAAACTTTTGAATCCTACTTGAAGCCTTTTCCTTAATGATGAACATAGGTGTATTGGTTAGGACCATTCTAAAAGTTTAGCTGACTTTTGCCAGCTCTTTCCCCCAGCTGTCTGTATGGTCCTGGGCTGCATGATCTACCCTGATGGCTGGGATTCCTCTGAGGTGAAGCGCATGTGTGGAAATCGGACAGACAAGTACACAATAGGGAACTGCACGGTGCGCTGGGCCTACATTCTGGCCATCATCAGTATCCTGGACTCCCTCACCCTCTCCTTCCTGGCCTTCGTGCTGGGAAACCGGCAGGACAAGCTGCTGCCTGAAGACTTTGAAGTGGAGGACAAAGGTGAGGCCGCCCAACTAGAAATATGAACACGGGCCACACTTGAGTAGAAGTCAGTAATTAGTTGGGTTCAAGGTGATCATCAGTAACCAAAGTAATTCAAGCATCAACTGTTCAGATTTAACTTCATCATTATGAAATCTGTATATACCTCATAGACAGGGGTGTAGGGGCCAGGGGGGACATGGACCCCCCCCCTATTTAATTTGGCTTCATTCATCCCAAACAATAAATAGCACTTATAGCATTTATATTATTTAGACCTTCCACATCAAGCTCTTGCCGTTGTTTTTAAGAGTCTTTTCAGAATAATTCACACATGGGTAGGTGGCTGGAGACTGGATGGATGGACAGACAAGTGTTCATATACCTTATGATGTTCATTGTGTTAAAATAATCAGTGAGAAGAATCAGAAAGTGTTTATCCCACAAAGGTTTGTGGAGCAGATCTGTATACAAGTGAAGCAGCAAGACTGTTTACTGGAAGATGGTATATTATATTATTGGTATATATATATATATTAACATTTCTTCATGATCTACAACCTGTGATAATCACAGACAAGTCAAAGGCTGCATCACTTGTCAGAGATTTATTATTGGTAGATCTCGAATGATAGATGTAACACTAATTATTAATCTGTCAATGTGGAAGGCCTGCATCGATCTGACTGTTGGGCAAGTTTAATCAACTTGTCTAATGGAAAGGATGAGCAAACTGTAAAAGAGAGATTCTACAAGTCAAAGAACAGGTAAGGACGACAAGGGGAGCTGAGTAGGGGCAGGCTTGTCGTTTCTGGGACCCACACCCTGCTCAATGTCCTAAACACTCAATAAATAGCTTGTAAGTCAGAAGATGGTAACAAGCTAGCTGGTTAGCAGAACATACTACAGGGGGCCCAAAGCCAACAAAGCCCAGAGCTCAGGGGGCCAACGCAAATGTGTGGCTTTAGTGGTGTTGAACTTTGCAGAGTTAAGATCAAAGTCTTCCTAAATGATACGTCTGTAGGGCCTTTGTCTATTTTTGCACGGTCAGGCAGTTTACTTGGGTACATTTGTGTTTATGACAGAAAATGGAATTGGCATTTTTAACAGTATAATTTTATCAAAATAGTATAAAGGACGGGCTTCATGTAAACACTGATGGATCAGTTATTTGGTGAAAAATGAAACTTCGATAAGGCCCGTTTAGAGAACAGGGGATTAAGCCGGAGACATTTGAGGAGTGTCGATTAGGGAGTTCAGCCAAGTGCCATAGGAAGAAACCCTGAAATGCTGCAGCGCTCCCTTAGTAAAATGTGTTCAACGGCACCATCTTGAGAGCTCTGCCATGTCGCTTCAGGTGAGGCCTAAATGAATTTTGTGAAGAGAGATCTCAGGAGCCACTTGCAGAGCTGGGCATTTCCAATCTGCCGCTGCATAACTTCTACAACGTGCTACGGAGATCCTTCTGCACTTCGCAAGGATGTGGGACATCAGTGGACGAATGCACACAAGGTGATGGAAGGCTCGGTAGTGACTTTGGATTGTGCCTTTCAGGTTATGCTGCACCTGATTTGGACGCTTATTTCTGATACACATTCACTTACCGATCACTTTTGTTATAAAACCAGGTAAATGACTTGCATGGACAATCATCACCTTTGCAGCTCATGAAAGATGCCTTAGAGGAAGGATGATAAACTTCACATTTGGATACCAAAAACTATGCATATTCAGACTTCTATCCACAGACACCAGTAATGACAAACACTGGTTAGTGATCGGTTTCTTCCAGAGAGATGGTACGTGGCCACATCAGCGATGACACTGGACTCGCTATTTGATGGCGATATGGACACAATGTCCACCTCGAACAGCTGTGTGAAGTAGAAACGTTAAATACCAACAGTGTGTGTAAGCTAAATATGTGCATTTTGATTTTTGTGTGGGTTAGTACAGTATTTGTAGCATAGCTAGTAATTTCAATATAGAGAATAAGCCCATTGAGTGACTCCTACTCTGTAAGAATTAACAGGCGCCCTCTGCCCACAAAGACTAATGTGCTGCATGTAACAGTGAGAGAGTCATGTCTGCCTGAAGCTGCCAAAAGAAACCAAGACTAACAACTCTGAAGAACACTAAGAATAGCCCAGGTAAGTGGCAGGTAAACTTCAGTTTTCAGAGATACCCGTGCTACAATGGCACCGGCATCATGTCCGTCAGACAAAGGTAGAGTACTCGATAGGAGATAAAACAAAAATTCCTATTATGAGTCCTGGCATTCCACAAAGAAATTTGATAAACTTAAGCTCGCTAAGGGACGGTGACAAGCCGTACTTGACAGAAGGGTGAGGTGGCATTCAGGATACACAAAGTTCCAGAGGTGACTGTGCCACTGTACACTTGAGAAGGTCCAGATTGGCCCAGTTATATGTAAATGGGTGAAACTGGAAAAAATAGAAAATTCCTCTGGACAAGTCAGAGTAAAAAAACAGTAAAACAGCAGAGGCAGAACGTCCCCAAAAGCAGGCCTGAAGAATAATGACCTAACTAGAGGAAAGCAGATGGTCTCAGGCCTAGTGGTTAATCCCGTCGCATAACTCAGGCGGTTCTTCTATGGAAATGAGCAAACTCTGGGAACTTGAGGAGCTTAGGAGCAGACAGAATCAGACAGCACTCCACCCTGAAAAATAAGAGAGGCAGAGACTGCAGGCAGATTTCATTTTCAAATCTTTAATGTTTAGTATCAACAGAAAAGTATACGTCTATAAATTCTGAAACAGGGAACGATCCAAAATGCACCAAGGTAAAGAATAAGCGAAAAGGGAGGAAAAAGAGGAGGGGGACGAGTAAAAAGCCAAAAGAGCACGCGCCAAGTCTGCGATAAGAGGTTCTCCGAGGACGTGGCGAGCGCAAGGCCCTCCACAAGGACCAGCCCAGGCCTCCAGCACAGTGAACAGCGCGGAGCGAATAAAAGCCAGTCAAGCTAAGAAAACAAGGACAAATTCATCTAAAACCAGACCCATGCCGACACATTCTGCAATTCCTTTTTGTAACTTAACTACCCAACTTCAGCTGGCATTCAGCTGGACCTCGGCTGACGTCAGTATTACTTATAACGCGCAGAGTAACTGAGCTCTTTGGTACGTGTGTAAACCAGCTCACACCCTGAGCGCACACCTCGCCCACTGCACGCGTCGGCGGCTGAAGTGCCTGTAAGAAAATCCCAGGATCCTTCACTTAGGCTAAAAGTTCAAGCTTAAAGGTCATAAGCGGAAGGCAGCAAAGAAGGCCGACGGGAGGGCTGGTGACACGACGAGTGACAGCAGCCCTTGGGACAGGGTGTCCCGTCACCGGTAATCACCAAGCCCTGACAAGTCCGTTCGCTTTAACAGTGGAGCGACCACCCCAATACTGTATACACCAACACTTTAAATAACATCTTCAAATAAATCAGGCCTTCTTGCCTTGACAAACCAGTGAGGCGCTGATAAAATGCAACAAACTGTCAATGAAAAAGACTTAGGATGAAGTCAATTCATGTAATATTTAGTGTTGGAGGAGGGGGACGTAAAGGGGAAAAACAAAAAGAGTGAGTACCAAACTAGGCTGTGTCCTTATGCCATAGTGGCAGCCCCTTGCGTACCATGCCGAATGTGGCCTCACTGGGCGCAACAGGGCAGCTGCCCAGTCTACTGTGCAGGTGAGCACGCAGTTCCCGGCGTTGACCACTAGGTGGCGACCCAGGGGTGGCGCAGGCATTCGGCGGCAGTGGCCCTCTTCTCGGCAACCAGGTCCAGCATGGGCAGCAGAAAGTCAACAAAGGCCTGTGCCTCCTGGTGCTGCCACTCGTACTTGTCCACCAAGACGTCGAGGAGGCCCCAGGGTTTCAGCTTGGTGATGTGTCTCAGGTCCCCTTTTGCAGAGAGAGAGGTCATTAGCGCAAGCCAAAGAAGGCTAGCTTATGAACACAAAATTGTATGTTAGCAACCCTAAATACTTGATATTCTGTATTTACTGGAAAAAAACTCTACTGTACAATTTGAATACTGATAAAGTTCTGATAATATCTTGTGTGTTTTTTGTTATGTATGGGTGCATGAGAGAAGAGGACAGTGCATAATGCTTTTACCTTTCTTTGTGAAGAAATCTTTGGAATATCTGCCAGCCACAATCAGCTTGCGAGGAACTTTCCCGAGTAACTCAATGATGAGTGCGATGTGATCTGTGAACGAGTGAGCGAAGAGGAAAAATTGATCAAAGCTGGGCACTGCAGTACCTATAGTTTCTGTGGGGGTGATCAGTAACCAGGTAAGAACTGTCATTTCACGGCCAGCAGGTGGCAGCGTCTGCATCCAGGCTAGCAGTAGTATTCATTTACTCTCTAACAATTGCTCGAAAGAATGAGAGATTTCAAGCACATAACACCTAGCAGGTTTTACAAATGAAAAAATTAAAAATGCCGTCAGCATTCAATTTTACAGAAATGCAGAAATTTATGGTGATTCTTGGTAACTCCCCCATTTTTAATAATGTGTGTCTACACAAGGCTACCACTAGGGGGCTCAACAGCAAGTGTAAGCAGACAGGGAGGCTTTGTGAACAGTACAAACATAACAGGAAAGAACTCTCTCGGGTGTGAAGGTGATGTCCTGGACACTGCAGCAAAGGACATAAGCTACCAGTGTAGGAAGACCAGTCCTCTGACTCTGGGCAAGAGCAACCAAAAGTGCAGGTACTGCTGTTGCTATGAAACATTGATGACCCTCCCACCTGGAGAGCTGATTAAGGCATGCCGAATGACCTGGGAGGCTTTAATATTTAACCAGGCTTCAGTGTTCACACTGGTGCTAGGAACAGCACGCAAGCCACAGGGCCTGCAGGTAGCTGGGCAACAGTAATCAACAGGATTCCACCCAGGGGCATTAAGGGCATAGCTTTATAACCTGGCATAGCTTTATAACCTGAAGCTGGAAGGTGCTTCAGCTGTATAAATGATTAAAAACCTGTTTTACTTAACTAACACCGTCAAAGCAGTTTAAGTACCAACTGCATCAGCAGCACTGGCATTTATAACAGCAGGGTGCGAGAGCCACTACTCTAAAAGTATGCAAATGAGCCTCCACCTGTTAGGCAACCCCCCAGCCCCCACTGCTACACAATACCCAGCAGACAAAGAGGAAACTGGAGTGCGAGCCTATTCACAGCTGGCCCTTGGTCCTGATACACGAAGCTGTGCATCTCCCTTACACACACCATGGCAAAAATGATATAAAGCCAAAAGGTGGACAAGAGAGACCAGGGAGCTCTGAAAATCTGGGTGAGCAGGTTTTAGCAGGATTATGACTGACAAAACTTGAAAGAAACAAGGACTGAATTTTCATAGATACAGGGTTTTTGGGGCATATTAAAGCAAGGGGGACCCTACCTTCATCTCTGGAATAATCTTCTCCGGAGTGCGGCTCAAACAGGTAGTCTCCGGTGGCCAGCTCAAACGCCTGCGGGGACAGTGACACCCACTGGGCTTAGCGGCTGACAGGAGCGCCTGACACTCACAGATCTCGCTTTCTCCACGCCGCTGGAGTCCTCATGCCCAGACACTTCCTCCTACACACTGCCTTCCAGCCCGGTGTCGCACTGAAGGTCAGAGCCGGGCCTTTCAAGCGAAAAGGAAGCAGCCCTGCCTGGGGCTGTTACTGTTAACTGAACTGATGAAGTTATTCAAGAAACATCCAGTAGGGGGCACCATTTTCCCCTTGGGGGAGGCAAAGGCCGGACCACAGCAGCTCAAGAGGGGGACATAAAATGGACAGAGGAGTCTCCTGTTTGGTGACATTTACTAAACAGCAGAAGAGATGAAAATCTATTTGAATTTGCACAAGTGTAAGACACGCCCATGCAGTGCACAGCGCCTACCATGCAAGCCGTGCTCCAGATGTCAGCTGGTGTGCCGTAACCTGCCCCAATCAGGACCTCCAGGGCACGGTACTGCCTTGTCTGGATGTCATCTGTGAAGTGTTTGTGCTGCAGGGGAAGCCAATGAAAGGATGAGGACAGGAGCCTCAACGCTAGCGGCAGAACATTTTGTGTCAAAAGGATGATTGTTCAGGTCCTGCGAGCATCTCTGACCTTGTGTACATTTTCTCCAGTAAAATGCTCATTTTATTTCATAATAAACAATGAAAAACAAAAAACAACTAGTACTAATTGGCAATAAGGAGCCGGGCAGTAAATTCATGGGCTTAAATCAGGCCAGGGCATAAGCTTCAACACCCTCGGCCAAAAATACACATAGGTCTACGCAATATCTCTATTTTTAATTGTAAAACTTGTTCCCTAGTCTAGACACTGGCCTAAAAATAAAAGAGGAGCAGGACCAGAGTGGCAGTGACCTGGAGGGTGAAAAGGATGAACGAATGAGGGAGGAAAGCTATGAATGCCACTGACCACCCAGCAGGCATTGCCGAGGTCCGCAATCTTGACCTTGATCTTCTCTGCATTCAGGGCTTCCAGAGGGTTGATCAGAAGGGCCCCCGCTGCTTGCCGAGCTGCGAAATAACGAGAGATGTGGGATCAGAACGAATGCAGCCAAATTTCGTTAAGCCATCAACAACCTCAGCACAGAGGAGAGAGTAAAATTAGTTCAATTAAGGTGTTAAATCAGCTGGGAAGGTAACCTAAAGCGTACAGCAGTCCTCTAGGACAACTTGCGTTACGATGTGATGCGCTGTCCAGAGAACAGGGGATTAAGCCGGAGACATTTGAGGAGTGTCGATTAGGGAGTTCAGCCAAGTGCCATAGGAAGAAACACTGAAATGCTGCAGCACCACAGGGCCCGGGATGCACACCTGCCTGTTCTCCTGTCCTTATTCATCAACAACGCGCTTTAGAATCTCATTGGAAGAGCAGCACTTCTCTCACCAATGGCAGCCTCCAATCTACAGGCTGGCAACCAGCCCAGAACAGCTGCTTATTCAGCAGCCAACCAAGTGAATCTGGCAGAACTTAAACCCTACTTCTGGTAGCAGAGTAAAAGCAAAGCTTGTTTGTAGCTGGGCTCCGTGGGCGAGATGACTACAGGACTAATGGTGCTTTTCCACTGACATTTAGCAACCAGGCTGTACCTGACGCGTACCACGAAGACAGACTAGTTACAGCACAGTTCCAGCTCACAATGATTTTTCACCGCAGAAGGGGATGCTTGCTTGCGGGTTTGCAGTGACAGTGACGGAAAACCGAGGAGAAGCTTACTTACTGTTCACATGGCGTACATCATAATTTACTAGTACTGATTGCTGCTAACGGCAATGAGAATCACTGTGATATGTTAGCATCAAATTCTAGCGGAATTACCATTAGCTTGTGTAAATTTGCGTTACAAATCCAATCTGTTCAGCCGTTATATAGAACTTTTTAAAGTATGAATTTGGAAATGTTCAAGTTCAGAGTTATCGGGAATGCACTGCTGTAAATCAATATGTAGAACATGCCCTCATTTCCTTCAGATAATCCATGAATATTGACACAGATCACTGCTATCTCTGCACATTTCGACCAATTAGATCCACCCAGCTTGGTTTGGTCACGATTTTGGCCCTGCTAGCAAGTCGGGCCAAGTCAGCACAGGTATGGCTCGGGAATTTACAATGGATAACGTCTCTTTGCTGTATGGCTTGGTTATTGGTGGCAGTGGATAAACACCCTAAGCCTCTGGTAGAGTCACCCTGACGATCTCTGTAATGTAGTTATTTATGTAATATCCACCAGCTGCAAACAGAAATCACTATAACTACTGAAAAATGTGTTTATTCAAAACAGGTTACAACAGACTGGAAAAAAATATGTAAGATACAACGTAAATAAAAACTCACACTGAGGGCATATTTATCTATATTTCCACTGAACCTGGTAATGTACGGAAGCTTATGCAGGACTGGGACCAAGTCACGTTTTTAAGGCTCAGTGTGTAGGAGCCCAAAAAACGGAGGATTCATCAAAAACATTCTCCAGATGAATATAAATTTTACTAAATCACAGCACTCAGTTACATGCTGTATTCATCCCTAACCTCTTATCAAACAAGTTTTGCCCTGGATCTGGATCTTGGCCCAGGAAGCACAGGGTACACCCAGTACAGAACAGCAGGCCGTCAGGGAGCACGACAGAAATGCTCGCTTACACGTACATGGCACGAAGAAATTACACCAATCCACCACCCGAACGCGGACAAGGCATTGCAGGGTACTCCTGAACACTAGTGGACCAGTTAAAATTTACAGTTGTGAGTCAAACGTTAAGATAAAAAAAAATTATATAAAAATAAAAGAATTCATGACAAAATGTCACTATAGCTTATAAACACACATGTAAAATTACTGCAATTCACTAAAAGACCAAATGTTAAAAACCAGACAATTACAGGTATTATAACCATGACCGTCCATTAATGGCTAAGTGAATGGAAGGCATCAGAGACAAAGAAAATTATAGGTGCAACTGCTCTATGGACAGACTAAGCTAGTTTAAATGCCAGGCTGAAGCTGTTCTTGTAGCCACCCCCTGCCGCTGGTTATGGACGCAGCTGCACTGCCCCCCCCCCCAGGACAACGCGAGCCACCGGTCAGGGTGAGCATTACCGTCACTGCTGAGATCTGGGTGGGTGGGGCCACAGGTCAAAGTGCCGTTGCAGGCCTGGTAGACGGAGTTAAGTGGTAGCTCTTCCCCTTCCAGGCCGCCATTAGCATTGCGAAGATCCTCCTCCATCATATGGAGCCTCCTGGTCTCCTCGTCCTCCTCAGCCACTTGATGAGCATGCCCATTACAGTTCAGATCCACCATGTTCTCAGGCCCGATCCGCTCCATACTGCCATCTGGGCAAGGAAGCAAAAAGCAAAACTGCAACTCAACCCATGGTGACGAATCAACCGCCCAGGGATTTCGGCAGTTGTATTTATAAGCCCCAGCTGCTGTACATCTATATATAGTAGCTACATCATCACAGTATGTTCTGCTAGGAAGCAGACATGATATGGAGTCTCTGCACACATCCAGAGGGTAAGCAGTTCAAATCCCACACCCAGCAGAGTAATCATATCAATGTTGGGTCATTAACCCCAAGATAGTGCCCCAGGGATACCAGATAGATGACGGAGATTACACTCTGATCCCAAGCATCACTCTCATATAACAACAAGATGGAATGTGCGAACCAAACAATCTCTAAGTACCTACACTTGCATTGCATCATCATCATCATCATCATCATAACTGAAGCTCAACCATCCAGGTCCAGCTGCTTTTCATTGTCATCACAAGCTAGTCAACCAAACGACTACTTGGTTCTTACGATATTCCATAGCAGTGCTCACCTCCTGTGCTATTGCTGGCCACATCCTGTAGCGCGGTCAGCTTGGGGGGTGCAGAGGGACCACCCGGGGGGGTCAGCGCCCCCTCCACTTCGCCGTCCTCGCCGAGGTCAGGTCCCCGTTCCAGGTCCTCCAGCTCCAGGATACGCTTCTCAAGGAGCTCTGCGTGCCGCTTCTGCTTCTTCTTCAGCTTCTTCTTCTTGTTCTTGGACATCTTGGCTGCCTGGTTTCCAAGGAGGCAAACTGTCCCACCCGACTGAAATGCACATTTTAAGAATTTCTCAAGGTGGTAAAGGGGGACTTACATGTTTTGGTGCAGGGGCCGTGCTTACTGCAAAGAAAAGGCAAAACGCAAATCAACTACCATCACCTGGATCACTGGCAGAGACCCAAACTGGGGCGTTGTTCTAAGATAACTTCCAAACTGCCATGTTCTTCAGCTATAATGCTGAGAGGTATTGTCTGCATTAAGGAGCATGCAAACAATCCATCGACCATGTGTAGTACTCATGACCAGGCGGTGGATAAAGTGCAACCCCCAAAGATAAACCTTGTTTGGAGAAGCTGGGGGTTACCGGCAGAGCCCGAGGGGGGAGGTGCTCCATTTCTTTGCCATTCGGTAGCCTCGGCTGCAAGCCTCCGAACGTACAGCTCATCCACGCTCAGCAGGATGTTCTCTGGCTTGATATCGGTGTGAATGATTTTACATTTGGAGTGCAGGTAGTCGAGGCCTTGCAGCACCTGCAGGGGGGAACGCATGAATAACCGGCATCCATCTGACTGCTGCACACCCTTCCGAGGTCCCGCTGAATGTGCAGAGGGTTACCTGACGGATAATGCTCTTCACACACGGCAGAGGCAGCCCCCGGTAGTTTGACTTTATTATCCACTTGAGTAGGTGATGGCCCAGGACCTCAAACACCATACACACATCTTACCGGGAGACGCGTCAAGGACAAAGGGAGGATTAACAGTAACCGCACCATTACCCTACACCCTTTGTTTATTGACAATTATTAGCACCCCCGCAGAGATTGTAGCCCAGTGGAAAGTGTCCAAGTATACCATGTGGACAAGCACGCAGGGAAAACATCCATCATGAGAGATGAATGGTTTAAAAGGCTATTGAATTCAATTTTCCCACTACATTGTCTGGAAAATAATATAAAAAAAATATATACTACATGGCCTCCTCGGCTCTGGCAGGAACATGATTTCTTGAGGATACGGGTGCCGTTCACACCAGAGATCTTGAAATCATCCAGTAGCTGCACCACCATCTCCTTGTTGGGGTCAGCGGGGTCACTGTTCCTAACCTAGCGGAAGCAGAAGTGAGCAGTCTGTTAAACAAAGAATTAATTTTACTAAGTATTACCCAGCATGAATTTTAACAATTAGACATTTTTTGCATAAATTTCCCCAAAGGCTCCATGTAAGCGAGTCAATTGGTTCAGTCAACAATATTGAATCAGACAAGCATTACATTGTATGAAATTTCCCAGCCTCAAGAATGGAGATAAGAATAATTCCAGCAAGCGTTTCATGTTAAGAAAGTTTATCATACAAAAAGTGAACAGCAAGAACTTTCAGAGAAATGGCAGTACGAGGAGAACATCTGAAGAGAGCCATCCAGTGGCAGGCGCGGTAGGCTGCATCCTCCTACCGATCGCAGTAGCTTGATCTCATCCAGGGCCGTCTCGGTGTAGTGCTCCGCGCTCTTCACCACCTTCATGGCCACAAATCGCTTGCTCCTGCGCAACAGATTGGCCTTAGCAGACATACATGGGACATACACGGGCCAAGAGGCACAGGTGCCGGAGCCCAGCAGGCACTTCTGTACTCACTGGACGTCCCAGGCCAGCCACACGGTGGAGAAGTGTCCCCAACCCAACTTGCGGATCACATGGTAGCGTCCATTAAAGAGGTCGCCGATCTTTACGTGGTGATAGCCCCCTGTGCCAATACCGAAAAACAAGAAGCTGAAGGCAGTTCCAGTGGGCGACTTGACCGCCAGAAGACCCAATCAGATGGGCCCGAGCGAGAACGCACCCTTGCAATAGTCATTGGGGTCCTCTTGTTCCTCATCATCAGACCCCAGGATCTCCTCATCATTCTCTGGGAGCGGGGACTCTGCTTGCTGGGAGGTGCCCCTGGGATGGGGCTCTGGCCTGGAAGATGGGGAAAAACAAGTCCATAAAGCACTTCTCAGGAACTCCTTGGAGATGATAAGCAGGAGTTCGTCATTTGTGTTAAAAGAGGAAAACTCAAGCTTGGAAAATATACTCCCCCTGTACCTACTCTCCAAATGTTATTGGCCTATAGCAAATTCTGGAATGGATTAATCCAAATTCTTTCATTTCACTATTTTTTCAGCGCTCGTGTTCCTCTAACTGCAGTTTCACTATTCACCCTTCTGATGAGTCTCCATGTTGATTAAAAAGTTTGACAAATACTATAGTTCTAACAGCGAGGAAAGTGACAGACAGAGCGAGATGTTAAATACCAGACGTGTGGGAGATTAATACTGCTGTCTCTATCCTCCGTCCTTCCTCTCCTGCTCATTTCTGTGGGTAGTTTCAAAGTCATCGCAAACCTCGAGAGAGTTTACATAACTCCAAAGTCCCGTCATCGGTCACTGCATGTAGGGCTTGTATATGGGCCAGCAAACGACACAGCTTTAAAACAGAGGAGGGAAAAAGCTTCTTTCCTTTTCAAAAAAACATCCCTTAGAAAAAAAAACCTCTGAACAACAGAACTCCAGGTAGTTTCAGAGAAAACTTTAATAAAACTAGTAAAATAGGGCAGGAAAATGTCCTGGTTTTCAGAGGCCATTTATAAGCGGTTGTAAGGTGACAGCAATTCTCTTCCAGTTTACTTAAGCTCAGTTAATATAGTTCATGACATACTATACCAGACTATACTATACTTTGCCAGAACTATATCAATAATCCACTTTAAAAAAAGTTTAAACTTTTGTCTTTTTACACCCCTGGTATGGTACAAAATTTCCACACTAAAGGACACCTACTTGGGAAAACCTGCCTGATTACATGATACAGATTTTTTTAGCCATTCATTTTATTAAACCTCAACATTAACAAAAATAAAAATCTACAGTGCCACATAACCACAAAAACCTAGAAACACAACTATAATGCACATTACTCTAATTTATATGTCGTCAAAACTCATAGGCAACTAATTTTATAGAGTTGTGCACCACTTATCAGAACTACTAGGACAATAGGCACAAAATAGGATGGACAGATGGCAAATGGATAAGAAAATCAAGAAAATGCCTACAGAAGAGACGTTAACCCAAAAGCAATGAACACTGCATAAATCAGCTTCTATGTGATGAGCAAGAAATTCACGGACAGCATCAGTTCTCCCAGGAAACCATTACACGTTCAGGAATTTTGTGAAAAAGACTTTTCTGGCTACTTTAAAACTGATTAGCAGACACCAGAGAGATTTAGCACCCAAGAGCTGGCAAAATTTTTCAAATAAATTGGCAGGAAGCTCTGGAGTTCTGCATAGGATTCTGAATATTGTCAAAAACTGCAAATGACATGAGGTTTTCAAATCGTAACCAGTACAGCACAAAATATGCAACACTGTTGTATATCTTTGAGATCATTTATGCTGCATGCTACACATATAACCACTAAGAACATGACAATATTTTCATAATATAAATACCCATTTCAGATATAAATATCCACTAAAATACCAGTTTCAAATATATAGAAATCAGGGATAATCCAAACCAGGTCAAGCTTTAACAAACTGTAAAGTGCTGAGTATTAAACTGACTGTTATACAGTGCATGTACTGGAGCAAACAAAAATGCAATGAGGTGCTTTCATGGGTTGTGGAATAATTTTTCAGGACACTCCAAGATCTAGCAAATAAAACCATCCACCATTCCATAATATTCAGTACTGCAATGCCAGTCCATCACAGGGCATAAGATCACGCACATCAATGGGCAATTTGGAGAAAACAGCTAACTTGTGGCTGCAGGAGGAAAAAAAGGTCCCCCGATAAAACCCATGCACCACTGAGAGAACATGCAAATTACAGACACGCAGAGTGGGGGCAGCAATCAAACCCATGCACCACTGAGAGAACATGCAAATTGCAAATACGCAGAGTGGGGGCAGCAATCAAACCCATGCACCACTGAGAGAACATGCAAACTGCAGACACGCAGGGTGGGGGCAGCAATCAAACCCATGCACCACTGAGAGAACATGCAAACTGCAACACGCAGAGTGGGGGCAGCAATCAAACCCACAAGGCACTGAAACCACGTGGCCTAAATGAACGAGGCGTTTATGTGTCTATAGCCTGGCATTAACCAGATATAGCTTAGAACTACCTGGGGCACAACAGCATCATTATAATACATGGAATTCATTTTGGCAAACCTAGGACAAAACAGACATACTCAAAGAATGACAAGGGTGTCCTAATCATTACAAGCATGTCTGTAGCTCAATTACAATGTCCAAAGCATTGTTTATTTTAATTAGAAAACCGAATAATAAGCCCCTTGTTTATCACAAAGGGTAGCTTAATGTTTGAGTAATTTATCCTGTCTCAGTCTGCAAAAATGATCAACGTTGTCTAATAAGGTTGAATGTTGCAGACTAGTTAAATAGCGTCTCCGTTTGCTTATGCATCACGGGTAGATGTAATTGTTGCCAGGGTGATCTAATTATGGCTGTCCTGCCATATTATCACAACACTCCGTAATATTATGGGAAAATTAATAATTTAAGCAGTCAAAAATTTGTTTAGACCAAGAATTGACATCCTTTTTTCACATTTGTAGTGCAAAAACGTTGAGAACAACAGAGCTAAAATCAACACTTCAGAATTGACGGCAATTCTAGCGCGTTGATTTAAACTCTGACAGCAATTCGTCTCCCTATAATGATGAAAATTTGCATTCCTGAAACAGGTTTCTAACATCTCTGGGTTTCATTATTTTAAGACGGCTCTTTCCAGCAGCCGATTCCAACCAACATTCATAGTAACAGTTTATACGACCTCACGTTTATCGAGCAAACAAACAGATCATGATCGACGAGCCCCATCCCTTAACCCTACCGCAGAGCCTACCAGGCGATCCCACACAGGCTGCGGCTGACGCCGTTTCTAAACGCGCTGCGTCGGTGACTCACACAGCAGCCCGAGTCTGCAAACAGACAACCTGTTTGATTCCATGAGCCAGATCTGTGGGGGACACTCAGGAACAGACCGGCAGTGTTCTCCTACCGAATGCTGACACGGGGGGTCGGTGCTGGGGACGAGTGCAGTCAGGGCAGGGAGGGGCAGGGCAGCGAGCAACACGTTCTCGGGTCAGGATGTGAAAGCCACCAGCAGGGGTCAAACGCAAGAGGACTCGCCTTCCAGCACAAATGGGGTTAACTTAGATAAGGCAAAGGAATCTTCTAGAACTCTAGAACCAACCCACACGCGGCGCAGCATGGACAGAAAACAAGCCCACCCGCACTCCTCCCCCACGACATATACAAGCCTGCCTTTCAGTGAAAGCCCCCCGCTTTCATCACAGCCCCCAGTCAGCGGCCTTTCCCAGGGCAATGGCTTTTTATTTTTTTTACTGCACCACCCCCCACGCAAACACAGAAAACCACCATTAGCACTTAATTGGCACCAGAGTGGCCCCTGTTACTCTGCGACTCGCAGATGGGACGTGGTCAGCACCGCGGCCAACAGGGCCTGACAGACCCTCAAACTGAACTTCAGACGTCAACCATAATGGACCTTAGGTGATGCGGAGGGAATAATCAGGGGGAGCCTCCCCGAAACCCACAGCCGACACTTCCTGAGCCCCCCCACCTAATTTTAACAACCAGTCCTGCATTAGGCCAGCCCCTTAGTGTCCCTATCTCAGATTCCCCCGTTGTGCCACCATGGCTGGTTGTGAAAGAGACCCTGCTCCCATTCACCCCATCAGAGAGTCTGGGGGGGGGTACCCCTGTACCCCACCTCCCCTCTGATGGGAACGGCACAGCCCCAGTTGGCAGGGGACACGGCAGCTAATGCCTGTAATAAGCACATAATCACTAATGACGTGACATTTGATGTTTTGCGGCTTTGCCTGCCACATCCACCGCCTCTCTGCCATGCATCCATCAAAGCGCGACACCATTCAGGGGCACCTATTTTATATTTCATCTATTTTGCTGGAGTTATCAGATTAAAAAACTAACTCCCTGAGGGTTTGGAAGGGTGAGGTTGGGGTGACAGCAAGAACACACGCACACGCACACACAGACACACACACACACACACACAGAAAACAGTAGAGTGATAAAACTCACAGGGACATACACAGAGCTGAAGCCACACATGGACAAAGCCCCCCGCCTCCACCCCCCCTTACCTGCAGGAAGCACGGATGCCCATGGGAGGGGGCGTGGGCGGCGGCGGAGTGAGCGTGAGCAGCAGCCGTGCGACGCCGGCCGGGGGAGACACAGCCCATGCGCCTGTGGCGGTGCAGGCAGGCAGAGTGCCGTGAAGTCAGCAGCGCTGCCTCTCTCCAGCAAGATCCCCCCCACCCCCCCTCCCCGCTGTCGTCAGCGCTGGCCCTCCCCCCTCCTCCACAGAGCCCCGCTCTGAATGGCTGCAGCGGCTGGCCACTGCATTGCAGGTAAAAGCGCAGCCGCCTTCAAAACAAGAGAACATGAACCCCCCCAGCCGTGGCACACACGCTCAGTGTGAAATATAAATTAGAGCGTGGAAGGGAGGGAGAGCCAGGCGTGGCAGCTCATTAACGGAGGCGCACAGCATGCTGGGACGACGGTGAGGGCGGGTGCTGTTAGCAGTCCAGTCCCCAAGGGGGTGCCACTAGCGGTGTGTCAGTTCACCTGGGCATCTTGAACACCTCATGTTTAACGGCCCCTACCCCTGTGCCAGACGAGGTTTTTCGAGCAAACTACCAGGGATAAGATGCCCACGTATCGGCTGGAGGGGGTGAGGAGGTCCTCTAGCATACACCTCCCTCGGGTACGAGACCCACGCTGCCTGGGTGTCCCAGTATTTCGCTGTTGTCCAATTTCACACAAGCAAGGAGACCTTCGATATACCTGGATGTGCCAGGCAGCTGGTTCGGTTCATAAGGTGCGTTTCCTTCTGCCCAGTCCTCAGGCCACGACGAGGGAGCGCAGCTTTGTCAGCTGCACCCGGCCCACTGCCCCCTCCGCATCCCCGTGACTCCGCTTCACACGCTCGTGCGTCCCGTCGAAACATGACACTCTTTCTTCTGCCCACCACCAAAACTTCATTCTAAAAGTTGGTCAGTTAAAGCGGTTCCCATAACCCAGGAGGTCTGAGCTAAAAAGCAGATAGAGGCCGGAGACCTTGTTGTAAAACCCATCCCCCAATACAGACTCAAGGACTATCAACCAATCACAGCTCTCGCTTCACACATGCTAACCAATTCCAAATGACATACCGCATTAATGAGGCACCAAGAAAGATTTAATTCATGAAAATTAGTGGTGTAAATAACAGACACCCACCATCTGAAAGGCTCTGGGCACCGATCATTGTAACACGAATCAGGGAGCAGGAGATGACCTGCCTTAATTGTCCTTGTTTACACATATCTTTTTAAATACAAGCTTATCGACATGATGAGCAGTGAGTCAAAAGTGGTGTCATCAGCCTGTGGAAATGTCATTGGGCAGAATTAGCTGGAATGCAGGTGTGCCTCCATGGGGTGTGCGTCAGCGAGGTTCTCGCACCTTAACCCTTCACCTCCCACCGCTTCCAGGGGTCGCACAGAGAACTTGGTGGGGCAGCGTAGAGCTGAGTCAATCAGCATCAATTTTTAAAGCTCATTATAATAAACGAATTAAGGTAAAAGACTCCACACTGAAAATGCGAAGTAGGCACAAAGATCCTGGGTATAGGAACGACGAGCAAGCAAGCCATTTATGAAGAAACGTTATCAACATTTTCTCTCTCTACCATTTATCCCATACAAGCAACAGTGCTAGGGTGCTGGCTAGCTGCTATACTAGGGCTGGGAAATACGGCCAAAAGTATATATCAGTTTAACGGCTGATTTTTTGCTCCAGAGAGAAAATTGAAGAAACCAAACGGTTAATTGTGGTTCATCATCAGAACAAGACAAACACTTGTCAAACAGCATTTCACAAACGTAAGAGATATAGTTGAACAGGTTATTTTAGTTACCGCTGGCAAAAGCTCTCAACAATCAAAGCCCATCATATATCTTTCTAAGCTGCTCCTGCCCTACCAGCCTCCCTGCAGCCTTGGACCCTCCTCTTCTGACTCTCTCCTCATCCCCCCAGCTATGGTGACCGTGCATTTTCCTGTCTGCCTCCCCGACTTTGGAACTCCCTCCTTACTGCTATTTGTCAGGCGATCTCTGTCGCCAATGTCAAAATCAAGCTAAAAACCCTTTTGCTTGCTTAAGCATATAACCTTCCCTACCCATAATATCTTATCCATTTGCCCCATTGTCTGTAAGCGATTTTAAGATCATAAAAAGCACTATATAAATAAAATGTATTATCATTGCTGCCAGCACAACGCCACTGCTGGCAGTATTCTTGGCGTTTCTGAATTCTCTACGGATTACTATTGTGTGGATTGTCATATTTGACATTCCATCATGCTCTCCTGAGGTGAGAGAAGCTTGGGGTCAGACAGCAGGCTCAGCCATTTATCCAGTACCCCTAGGTTAAGGGCCATCACATCATTAATATGATTCATTGCACTACATTATCACGCTTGCTAAAGGGACAGACGAAGTCTGAAGGCTCATTTGCAGCGAGGCAGTGTGTGGCTCAGCAGGTTAGCCCTTTGCATTAAGCCCCCACAATATGCGATCGCATGTTATGCATATGCAGCTGTCACACACCGAATTGCCTTTGCATGTCAGGCTGACTCTTGCAGTTCCTGGTTTTTAAAGCCCATCTTAACACACATTTTTATTCTGTGCTTTTAGCTCATTATGAGAGCTGCTTGCTGTGATTGTTTTATTGTTATGGTGTTATCACTTTTTATTTTATTGCTTTTTCATCTTTAAAACTGGTCCTTGTGTTTTTATTGTGCCGTTTTATGGTTTTTGCGGTTTTGATTGTACAGTACTTTGGCCAGCCCTCGTTTTTAGATGCGCTTTATAAATCATTTTTAAACTTAGACATCACAAGGCCTGCGATTGTAAAAATATTTTACTATGACACAGGGAACAAAACTTGAAGCTTCCGATTGCTCCTTTTAAGATTATCTAGCGTGCATTTAAAAAATCTATGTAACGTTTACTGTTACAGCCGCTGCTTTTTGCAAGAGCTAACCATAATCGTTGTTGTGTGGTGCATTTGGGGGGAAAAAAATTAATGAAGAGGAAAAAAGGTATTCATCTTCTGCTGCCATTTTGGATTCCAGAGAAATGATACTGAACAAGTGATTGTTGGCTTCGCTGGCACAACTGAAGACGTGGAAGAGAAGCCATTTATACAGTTGCTGCTGATTTTATATGTACATTTAGTTGTCATTAATGTTGTTGAAATTCATGTTCTTTGAATTTCATTCTGAATAACGTGTGTTTTCAGTGTACCACTAGGGACTTTGAGTGAGAATCAGAATAAATTGTCAGACTTAACCAGATGGTGAACTACTGACCTGCTGTTCTCACTAGTGGCACTGTATTGGTGGATAAATTTACAGCTGTCACGATTACTCAAACTAAAAAGCATTGATTAAAATTTCCTAAATCAAAACTCAAATATGACAGATGGATGACAGCGCATAGAGGATGAGGGCCCAAATAACAAGCGAAAGCACCAGTAGTGTGGAAGCACTTCACATTAAAAGTGAATAAAAATGCAGTCTGTCGATATCGCAAAACGAAATTTAAATACCACCACATCACGACTGCAATGGAAATATATCTTAAAATATGATATTCAGGTTTGACACTCAGCTAATAAGGTGTGAGGTTAGCCATAGATATGTGCCATTTAGCCTCTCTGAGTAGCCTAGCCTGACTTTGTCATCACTCGGATTTAAATTATTTTGCTTGATTTTCTACAAAGTATGTCAGAATTATCAATTTAAAAATACTGATGTCAACATTTTTAGTGTTGATGTCATTCACTACATTGACTGATCAAATTCATTAGATTAAAATCGGGAGGTTACTTTATCACGATATAACTTCTTTAGAGCTGTCACTATCTGACTAGCATTTATTTGGGGAAAAATTTTTTTGATTTAAAAAATTTCACAATATTTAAAATCACAAAAATTTCAAATATCACAATGTGAAATGTGAATTTGCCAGTATTGTGCAGGCCTACCCTGTGCCTTTGATCACAAGGTCCCAGGTCTGAATCTCATGCTTGACAGAGTACCCACATCTCCGTTGGGACCTAGATGAATGGCTGACCATGTACTCTGACCCCAAGCTTCACTTCAAGGACAGCAAGCTGGGATGTCAAAACTTACACGTTTCAATATATTTGGCAAAAGCTGCATTTCATCTACTTCTCAAATAACTATGTTTCTAATGTTTTCACAACACTGTGATGCCCTTATACCACAACAAGTGGCCAAATGATGCCAATGTTTTTCAAAGGAATGTCTGGAGACACACTTTGCTATAATTAGGATTTAGGGGTCTGCTGGGGGTCCTGGAAACAGGCTGAAAGAAAAAGAAAAGAAAATCCCTTCTTCTCCAGATGAGGAAGTCTTTCAGAACTGTGTCAGCAAAACAATATGCATTTAGCAGTTATTTAAGAACTGATTTAAGCCTAAACCAACCTCAACACAAAATGCACTAAATGGATAACCGTTTGGTAACATATTAAAAGCTCATCTTCAGAAGAGAACCTCTGTTAACTTCTTCTGAAACGCCAAGAGCAAGAAGAGGTGCTGCGAAACTGGAGCCAGTGAGCACAGTAGAGAGTAAAACCTACTGGCATGTGCTTTCTGGACAGGGCAATCTTCACACGCGAGAGCCCCTTACACGGTATGTGGTAGAGACCTGCGCGGGATGAATTTTTTAGTCCCGCTCCTGCCCGCTCCCGCAAGATTCTGTCCCGCTCCCGCAAAAATATATATTATTTTCTCCCGCTCCCGTCCACAGTATTCAAGTTTTGTCCCGCTCCCGCCCGCAAAATCCCGTAGGTAAACATTTTGAGTATATATAAAAAAAGAAACGGAAAATGTTTCGTTTTATTTGAGTTTAATTAAATGGAATGATGAACGAGGAGCTTTTCAGAACATAGAACACTAAGCATTCCACCTGCGTCATGCTCTTCAGACATTTTGCCTTGCTGTGGGCCTATAGCCTATAGTTCCGCGCATGAACCACGCGAGAATTAGCATCCGACCTTGCGCCAGTAAATTGTTTTTATTTTAATTTAGTCGTTCTTGTTGCTTTTGTGCAGTAGATAAATAATATAGTATTTGTTTTTAATAAATTCGTTTTAAGATAATTCCACATTGTGCAAGAGTCCCACGATTTTATTCTCCCGCAACCCGCACATACATGAGGACCTTACCGCCTGCACCCGCATTCACCCATCAAATCTTGTCCTACACCACACTCCGTGGGTTGGGTCCCGCGGTACTCCCAGGGTCTCTAGTATGCGGCCTTAAGTGTCAAGTTACCACAGACCTCATACCAACATCCACAGCACTGGTTCCCAAATCATAGCAAGGCCAGAGGTGCGATGGAGCCCATTTAACACTTCCTCATGGGGGGGGGTCACATGTACAGGCTGAACAGAAGAAGATGTTCTAGTCTGCAGGGTCCCCACTGGAGTAGCAGAGGCTTACAAATAGCTTACAGGCCTTCGGCTGTGAGTGGGGGGACCAGACTTCACCACAGGGTCCATGAGCAAGACCCTTAAGCTCCAGTAGCTCCGGGGCCTGGCTTCCCTCTCACTCACACAAAAGAAAAGTACGTCACTTAGGATAAAAGTACTAAGGTGAGATTTCAGAAAAGCCCTCACAAGAAGGGTACTCCAGGACAATACTTTATAAAACAAAAAAAAGAACACTTAATGCCTGCCTAAACACGCACTGTTTAGCCAGAAAGATACCAGGGCTACAGGTGACATTGACCACTCCAGCTAACAGCAACATTTTGAAGTTTTGTGTCAATTGTGCATGTTCAGAGATTTTGACACCATGAACGATCACTGTAAACGATATATTTTAAAACTCAAACTACAGAGACGCAGAGTTACGAGCAGCTCATTGTGCTATGGGCCCAGACACTGGTACACCTTTAAACAGCCAAATGCATCCTCCTCCAGAGCCTGGACCCACATGGCTGCGGGACCGCCACTTTGCGACAAAAATGCCAGTGCTGTCATTGCCATCTTCCTGATGACCAACATGAGAACCATCAAAGCCAACAAAAGCAGCCCCCTCCCACACCCGCCGACCCTCCCACCCCCATTACACCCCTCCAAGCTCTGCAGCCGTCCGTAAGCGAGGCCGCAGATGAGCTCTCCGCACCTGGGCCCCTGCAGACACAGCAAAAGCAGCAATGCATATGTGCACTAATTCACAGGGAGGGGAGGGGAAGGGAGGTGAGGAGAGGAGCCCAGGTAAAAACTTCTGATCCCAATCGGTCCTATGCTGCATAGGACAGGATGATCTGGAGGCTGTGCCAAGATGACAGCCCAGGGTCCAGGGGTCCGTCATCAGAGAGAGAGGAGCAGAAACATGTATGGATACACCGCACTCCTTACATACGGAGCTGCTGCGGCTGAGACGGGTGGGGGGTGTGGGTTCAGAGCTTCGGAGCTCATCAACTTTGCAGCAATGCTGGAAACCTAATTAGTTTGCTTCTCCTTGCCCTCGATGTCAGCGAGGCAGCAGCATCCCGAGCAACATTCGCCATCGTCGAACAAAATAAAACCCCCATATCACAAGCCGTCCGGCACTGACGTTACTCTGATGGCCGACGCGAGCAGAGAATCCGGCCCCTTCTCCCCACACAACCGACAAATTAAAAATGTATCGACTCATTAATAAATCAGAGAGCTTACCAAAGTGCCCCCCACGCCAGGCCCCATGCCCTGTCAGCCTGCCAAGGCTCCCAGCCCCCAGGCCAGGCGCGTTACTCACTTGCACCGCAGGCCACTGGCAAGCTTCGCCATGGCGCTGTTCAGCGAGACGATCCAGTCGAGCAGCCACATGGCACCGCGACGGGGCTCTGACGGTACGGTCCGCGCAGCTCGGTAATCGCTGCCAGTTCCACGGTGGCTCAGCACGACTGAAGTAGCGAGGGAGCTCAGTGGTGGCAGGCGGGAGAGGGAGCGAGGGGGTGGGGAGAGTCTGCACGCGCGTGTGTGTGTGTGTGTGTGTAGGAAGAGTACGATCTCAGGAAAGCTGAGGCCGTAAAAAGAGCAGGAGGATTCGCAGATGCGGAACATAATCGAGACGGAAACAAGGCTTCCAGCGCAGAACTGATCAACTAGAACAAATCAGAATTACAGGATTTCACGCGTGTAAGTGGGAAGCCGCGTGTGGCTGGATTTGTCACGTGAAAGGCCAGGAGACCATACTGGCCACAGAAGAGCGAACGGGAGCAGGGGAATATGCCGGTCAGCCACGAGGCCATGTCTACTGGCCGTGATCCGGGGAAAGCCCCCAGGGAATGGGAGACTGCTCACAGGAGGAAAACAAGGAAAGTAAATGCCTGTATATCTGTACAAACACAGTGATAAACAGAGCACCACAGACATTAGAGGGGCCAGGCAAAAGCCCTCTGTCCAAGGTAACACTCAGCCAGCATACAGTTTGTATACACTGAGGCTTACACTGCATCCATAAACACAAACACCCAGAAACGCATACATAACTTTTTTTTCCACTGGTTGCACAGACACCCTCGATCTACATATAAAAAAAAAAAAACAGTGGAATCCCAGGTCCATCTGAATCGTCACCTCCTGCCCCTTTATGCTAAGTCCATGCTACATGATGTTAGCTCTGATTTTCTGCTTGCCAACAGTTTTGGGAGCTCTCTGACAAAACTCCCAGGCAAATCTGTTTGGTTGGCACTAGCAAATGGGGTCTTGATCGCTATCTAGCAGACTCAATATCTGGACTCCAAATCCTGTAGTGTGAAAAGCATTGCAACTGGCTATGTATAGTTCTGTGTATAGGGCGGTTAATTTGCCACGTGTTTGTAAATGATGACCATACATGTTGCCATCGTGGCCAACGTGTTTTAACAAATTTGTAGCATATCAACACTAGAATTGTTATTTTCCATTGTCATTCACATATGATTTCTTGGTTTGGTTAGTTTGGAGACCAGACACTCATCAAGGATTAATCCTGGAGAAAGATCTCGTAGTGTGTGACCCCCTGCTGCAGATCAGTCATGTAGTGTGTAAACTAGGGATGCACCGAAATGAAAATTCTTGGCCAAAACCGAAAACCAAAAAAGAAGAAACCAAGGCCGAAGGCCGAAAACCGAAACACCGAAAGAAATTATGCCAATAATTAGTACCATTGCATTTATGGCAATGACTGTGTA
>JAODKM010000118.1:8195033-8205064 GCA_026780845.1 Petrocephalus sullivani | reverse complement strand
AAACTTAAATGTTTAACTTAACCGCACTCATGTGTACATTAAATAACAATGTACAGGCCTTCTGGCCTGCTGAAAGGCTGTAAAATTAAATATGTTGAAATACGTTCACACCGCAGACATGATGCTTCAGACAAGCACGTGCAGGCCCCGGGTTCTGTTTGCGTCATCACAACATACCGTTTCGGCTGTGTTTTTCGGTGATAAAAATCTTTCGGCCAAAAACCGAAAATGCACTTTTGGGCCATTTTCGGCCAAAAATTTTCGGTGGCCGAATATTCGGTGCATCCCTAGTGTAAACCACAACAACTTCAAGCTTCCCACGAGACAAGCTGTGTAGCGTGAACGTTATAGTGATCTAATGACTTGTAAAGTCCAGCAGGTCTCACTTGTGCTGCAAATTGAACCATAGACTTCATAAGAGCAAGATGTTCAGCCAAACAGGCTGGAAAGAGTGCACTACTAGTACATGAGCACAAGCAAAACATGCACGCTAGTACTTCCACTTAGAACCTGAAAGGACGCCTTTGATTAAATGTCTGTAACAACTATTTCAGCATTCTTCTACAGCATTGGGCTGGCTTTGCTACTGAGCAGCAGGGGTAAAGAAAAAGTGACCCTGATGAAAAGGCAACATGTATGACGACAGAAGTAATTCCACTATGGCTGAACGGTAAAATCCACTACACTGCAGAATAGGATTAAAGTCAAGAGGGCTTTACTCTCATACTATCCATAGAGAACAGTGTTTCCCAACCCGGTCTTCAGGGACCCACAGATGATCCATGCTCCCTCCCAGTTCCCTACAAGACAGTCGACATTTTTACAGTGTTCCCCCAGGCCAATGGTACGACATGCAATAACACTGAAGGGGGGAGGGTTTTCACAACAGTAAAGTGCAAAACACAGGACAGTGAGATACAAGAGAGCTGAACACAGGGGTTTATACAGTCATCTGTTGACTTGTCCTATTCAGCCATGTCCCATAACATTTATATTTGAGGTCCCATTAGAGCCTTAATAAAATCTGATACGTCTGAGCAGACTTCAGCCATAGTGAACGTATCTTACCATGGGTCCAGCATGCGGCAAGAACCAAAACAACCCGAAGGCACTGCCACTATAGAGGTTTAGTTAAATGTGTGTGATATCATATCTCATGTTATACAGTATATTTGACCTCTTCCCTACAACAATCAAGAAATGCACAGACTGACCTTGGTCCTGTGTGTGCCTATCAACGTCAATGTAAACAATAACACAGCAGCATAACAGTGTGAAATAAACAGAGGAACGGATGAGATAATAGTCATTCGCACGTCTTATAGTTTCACATTTGGGAATTATGTACATGAAATAAGTATCTATCTTTTTGGGGGGGGGGGGTGTTGTTGGACGAATGACGCTGCATTAAATACTGGGGGGGACACGATTCCCAGCTGAATACTACATACTGCTTACTAGCACAGTTAAGGGCAAGGGGCTGGAGTACCTGCGAAGATCCCCGTTTGTTACCCGCGGGCAGCATGTGGGTTTGGGGGAAATGACATGGGGCCGGGATCCCGAATAGCCTGAAGGGGAAGGCGGCCCCCGGGACTCGCCATCAAGGGGAGCGGTGACTTACCACAAGAATCTAACTATTAAAAACCAATTAAGGCGACCCCAGCGCCACCTATTTATACCTGACCCACACAGACAGACAGACACACAGAGACACATAAAATGACAGACAGACACTTGGCACCCGCCAAGCCTGCGCTTTGCGCATGCGTACTGCACTGAACGCTAAATGCCGTGGTCGCCGGCAGCCCGGGGGTGCTGCGCAGGCGCGGGACCGGGCTTCCTTATAAGCGCAGCCCCCCGCGCCGATTAGATCCGAGGCTCAGATAGGGGCCAGGAAGCGGGGGCACGAGAAGGAAGGGGGCGGCAGGAGCAGGAAGCTGTAAGCGGAGCGCACACGCCGGCTTCCTGCTCCGCACACGTGGGGCGGCCGCGGGGAGGCACGCCGGGCCGCACACTCACTTCTTGGCGGCTTTCTTCGGCCTCGTCCTCTTCTTCCGCGCCTGGATGGCGAGCACTGCGGCGGAAGCAAAGGGCACAGAGTTACAGGCGAGTGACGGAGCCGCGGCCGCGGACAGGAGGGCGATAGTGACGGCTATCAGAAGCGCACACCGGGGGGGTCCCACCCCCCCTGCGCAATGCTGGCGTATTACACCGCGATACCGGCCCGGGGCCGCGGTCCGTCGACGCTATGCCGGCTCTCTCGGTTTGACGAGAATTTGAATTCTGGCGGGAAAACTCACGCGCGCCGGTTCGTTTTTAGTGTATATTTCAATTTTTTTTCCACCAATTCGACCTAAACCAGAGGCCATAATCGACCGCATTCTTTACAGCTGACATGGAAATGCTGCGTGAGCCGGTGTAAAGCGGCAGGTAGCTGGTGTACGCGCCTTTTAGAAGGGGCTAAAGGGGCAGCGCGGGGAGTGTATCCCCCTTACCTTTCCTCTCCATGCTGAATGCGTCCCGGCAGTGCGCAGGCGTGCTCCGGCAAGGGCCCACAAAGCCGAGCGCCGTCCCACCGCCCTCCCCTTTCCGGGCCGCTCCGCTCCGAAAGCGGCTTCGCGAGGGCCGACGGGTCCGGCAATTCGCCGGTACACGGCCGTGTTAATGCGCGCAGCGCCACCTAGCGGCCGCCCCGTGTAACGGCTCCAGCACGTCGTTCCCAGTTATTATTAGAATAATAATAATAATAATAAAATAATATTAAGAAGAAAGTTCAAGGAGACCCCACCTTTTTCATGACTCGTTGTTCCCAGCAAATTTTACAGGTGTTTTTTTTTTTTTTAATAACCTATCTCTCTATTTTCCTCGCAGCTAGGTTGATGTGTACGTGTGGGGGGCATGTCTGCGCAGAAGTCCAGGGCCGGTTTTTCATCCCAGTCCAGCAGGGGCAGATTACTACGAAGTCCGGGTCCTCAGCCATGTTTAATAAGAATGCAAAGTTGCAAAACGTATTAGGTTTTCACAAATGAGACTAACCTTCATAATTACACATGCACGTGTGCTAAAGGTTTGGTTCGGCGCTATTAAAATATTAAGCAATTCATTTGCTCCCTAATGTAATTTACAGAAGATTTATAACCAGGGAAGCCATTTAGTTGTTTGCGGATCTTTTAGTAGGTGTTTGCGTATGACATTCTGGTTCCCATTAGATATCCAAAAATATCCATTAGTGAGCCGAAGCCTGCTTTAGCTCCGCTAACACAGATTGGGCTGTCATGGTTTTGTCTAATTCGCATTCCTATGAGAACGTTTATCATTTATATAAGAAATGGAAAGTGGCTTGCAAAACATTGTTCGGCAAAAGCCGCCCCAGCAGAGCAAAAAGGAAAGCGGACGTGTTCCCAGGCGCACAGGTGCATGTTGGCTGTTGGTCGCCAGGGGGCGCAGTGTAGCTGTTCTTTTCGATACCGCGTCCGAATACTACATATTAGTGCAAGCTGCTGACGACAGAAAGGCGAATATAGGTATATTCATTAGAAATAACCACAGTAGTCTTACAATACGGATTCGTTATTTGGAACACTTTCACTTTTAGGTCTGGATGCTCAACTCGTCTCGTGTACAGATGTATATAGACAACTTACAGGAAACTGCTTCAGCACGATTTTAATGATTGCATTGGGGTGAGCGGGGAGGGTGCTGGTGCAATTTCTAAAACGTTACTGCCTGAAAAAAAGACAACTGCAAATTTGAATTTTTAAAAATATCTTTATTTTTCTTGACAGTGCTATTTACAGGTCACTTCTCAGTGTATAGGTGTATTATGAATGCAAAACATGGTCTTACCATCTCATATAATAGCAGGTTCTAACAGAGGAAGGAAAAATGTTGAGACCTGTCCATTCTCCTTAAAGCTATAAATATTACATTTGTGATACTATTACCTCCTGGCCTCCAGAAAACACGCTCACACAAACACATGGGCAAAACACAAAGACACATGCAAAACAGTATTACTTGGAATCAAGTAATATCACACCATCAACACAGTCATTAGAATAAAATCATTTTAAAAGCTTTAATGGATACTTATATACATCCTGAACCTATTCTCCTACTTGTGGGGTCTTGGGCGAGTGCCTTGCGCAATGACAAGAAACGCAACTCGTCGGCTCTTTCAGAATAAAGGGCAGTGGCTCAGATTGACAAGTTTCTCAACAGCTGTACCCTGACTGTTTCCTAAATAAATAGAGGAAGCATAACTGAGGAGCGGAACAGAACTACAGAAGTCAGCCTTCTGCTCAGACAAAGAGCCACGGAGCTTTGCACTATGGAGAAGGAAACCTATCATTAATGTTCTAAGACTAACCACATAACAACCGTGGCTTGAAAATAAAAGAGGATTGAGGAAAATAAAACTCAAGCCACAACTGGAAATGGTCCTGAGTCTTTGTGATATGATTAAAAAAAAAGTTACCCAGAGGGGCAACCTTGGTTTAAAGTTAATTGACAACCCTTCGGAGAGATGCAGAAATAATTCTATCATAAGGGAGATAGGGCAATATAACAGGCGACAAGGGGCAAAGTGCTCCTCCCCTCCAGTAGGGGTTACTGGTCAACACCAGGCACAAACAGAACACATTCATTGTGAGCTAGGCTAACCAGGTAATGAGCATTTTACAGTATTTGTGGTAGGAGGATAAATAACTGATCCATAATACCTGGACTTAATACCTAAAATCCAAACTACACAAACAAGGAAAAAAAAAAATCCCACCCAATCAACCACCACCAATACTCATTAAGAATTCACAAGTTCAATATGTACCTTGAATATATATGGCTTGTGACCAGTGAGGCAAAAGTATCAATTCGGATTCTAAGGCATGTTTTACAATAGCAAAAATAATCCTGCTTTCACCACCAGAATATTATTCCAGGCCTCAAACGCTGCAGCAGATTGAGGACAAGTTAGATGAGCATTGCTTCAGACAAATCCTCTTAATGTCGCCTTATTTAGAGAGGTGTCCCTAAATCCACTAGAAATGAAACAGCAGCGCTGTATCTGGAATTAAATACTAATATTCAGTTGATTCTGGCAGTGAAGATGATATTTAAAAGCAATATGAAGTTGTAAAGCAGTTACTTTTTTTTTTTGCAAAATTTGAAGCCATCATCATAATGCCCAAATAACATTGTCATTACCATCACACTGTGACACCACACAATGACATCACGAGTCTGACTACGTAAAACACGACTCTCAAAAAGTTTAGACAAATGTCGTTATAAATGCTATGGCAATGTGATGAAGGTATTGTGATGGCTTCCTGTCCCCCAGGTCCCCCTCTTGAGGCAGACGGGAGCATTTTCTCCAAGGTGCGTTATGAGCAGAATCAAGAATTTGTGGAAAGAGTTGCCTTAGCCCGATGACCTCATGGAAGAAAAAAAGAATTAATGACGACAGGCACTTGAATGAGTCACCCTGAAAAGGTCCAATGAGGAGCAGGTCCTCTGCCACTGGGTGCGTGTGGAAGAATGGGCTGGGGGTGGCTTGGGGGGGAGTGGGGTTTTGAACAATGCAATCTGTGGATAAATGTATCATCTGCGATCCTCATGCCTCCATTACGTCATCCTCATCAAACACCGGGGGTACGAAGGTAAGTACCTCCTCGTAGGTCAGTCCTGGGGGAGTAGGAATCGGAGGGGAATTTAGCCGACGCACAGTCAAGTTTGTAATAAGTACTCAATATTACACAGTGTAACAAATCATTTTAATCCTGGTTACAGGCGTTACTCCAAACCCCTGCGCAAATGCCCCAAAACCAGAGAACTCCCGATTCACAATGCTCTGTTTTGCCGTTAGGGCAGTCTATTTGAAGTGGTGGTAATGCAAGTCAAACATAAGCCTTTAAAGCGCGTCAAGCCATGCACTGTCATGTTCTACTGGGTTGTAAAGGTGTGTGGTCAAACCATGTCACTTATCACGCAGATCTGACTCAACACGTCACTGTCTCTGACCCCTGTTTGGAAGATCAGTCCACAATGGCTAAATGTATACACAGAAAAAAAGCAGCTATCTCCAGTAAATATCTAATGCTGTACGTCGCAAACAAAATAATAAAAACCTAATCCCAAACAAACCCAAATAAATGTAAATCCAGTGTTAATCTATCAAACTCACTGTACAGCGCCTCTTAAAATCACACCCTCCTAGCAAAACTGTCTTTATCCTGTCTTAATCCCACAAACATCAATTGATACAGTTACAATGAAAGGAATCAACATAGTTAATGGGCTGTAACTCTCCAATGATATTTTCTTCTTTCTGGCCATAGAAAAAACCAATAACTGAACTGGATGGACCTCGCTAAACTGCCAAGACTGACGCAGCAAACGTCTCAATAATAAATGAAATCATCATTATGGGATCACAGGAAAGAAGCCAAAAGATTCATTGAGAGTTGCAAACAAGAACAGAATCTTGCTTAAACCAAGAGGTTTTAAATATCAAGCAAATTCAAGACATGATTAAGGATTTAGGATAGCCCAGACTGGCCAGTCTATCAAATATCACTATTCAACGGTGGTTCTTCACTGGTGTGGGCGAACTGAGCCACTCACAGTGTGTGGGGTCGGCCGAGCAAGGCCGCTAGCCTGTTAGCATGCATGCCTGTTAGCATGTGCCTGTACCCCTGCATATGACTCACGTTTCCACTCCTCGATGTCCAGCTCGCGGTCCTCAAAAGTCTGGTCATAGGGCTCGGCATCAGGCTCGTCTTCCGGATCATGGTACTGGCAGAAGTATGGATGTGCCAGAGCCTCCTCTGCTGTGAGGCGCTTGTCCGTGTCCAAGACCAGCATCTTCTCCAGCAGGTCCACAGCTGCGGGCGCACAAAACACACATGGAAATGGCGCGCAAAGACACACGATTCAAAGGCGGAAGTGCAGATCGCACCATTCACTTACCCTGGGGGTTCGCGCCGATGAACACGTCAGCAAAGTTCCTCTTGGGCATGTAAGGTAGAGAGTTGATATAATTTCTGGCCTATAAAAAAAACAAGCATAAAAAGTTTAGAAATGACTAGATCAAGCAAGGAACAAGCACAGTGCTGCAAACTTTCTAAAGCTAGGGGTCTGCAGCACACAGTCCCCAATTTACCCAAAACCCCATTCAGAACAGCCAAACGATCCCTAAACAATTCCCAGATTTTATGGTGGGAAACACTGGTAGACGGCAGCTCATTTACATAATTATATTACGAAAATAAGCATGTTTAAGCCACTCCACTCCACTCCTGCAAAGGCTGTTTGAGGAGAACTGGGAGGCTTGCAGCCCCACCGCGGGCCGGAAGTCCCCCTGCCCTACACTCTCGCCAGTAGAGTAAGCGAATCCCAGGCTACGATACAAAGCGCAGGCCTCTGAGCAGCACAGCTGAGAGTCAGGAAGCCGTGCTGGGCCTTCATAGTGAAGCGGCAGCGGGTTGAGGAGACAGGGAGGGTGCAAGAAGCAGAAAGTCAGGGAGTACATGGAGATACCGGAGGCTCAGAAGAGCAGGAACTCTATCCAATCCAAGCCAGGTTTACTGCTGCCTTAGTGCTATACTACTGTATGGCTTTAAACCAGCAACCACTGGCTGGGACAAGTTTTCTCAAAATGAGACGTGCGCCACTTTGGAATGAACAAAAAGTTTACCAGTGTGTTCTGGGGGCCTTCAAAACGATGTCACAAAGCACTGCTACATCAGGATGAGGAACTTCAGCGCAAAAAGTTCCTTAAATAGAGTTCATCTTCCATAAAGTGCCTTAACGTGCCTGTATAAAGTTTTAGCGATATGACATTGCATGAGCCATAATCGCCATGGCGATCACTGTTTCAGCAGACCGCCTGAGGGGGACTTTCCAGTGTGTTCTGACCCCACCCACCCTCCACGATTGGCTAACATGAACGTGGGGTTGGTCAGTGGGACTGATCACGCACTTACCGGCACACTTTGCACCGCATCGCACTATAAAATACAGTAAATTAATGCGTACATCTGTTTGTTAATAAGTGTCATAACCATGTAATGTCTGCCATGGAATGCAGCTTGCTCGTTAGCATGTAACCGTGAGCGTCGTGTAAACTGTTGACTTCTCTGTCAGTGCCTCCGTTAGTATTAAACCAAAAAGTGGCTGTTAATAAAGAGAACAGCTTCCATTTCAGAAGAGCAGTCATCGCCTTTTTTAAAACGACCCATGCACTTGCCATGATCTGTGCTATGTATGTGGGTCTGCTGCCCCAAACATTCTGTGCCCTTGTGGGTTGTGGCGTGGCACAGAACAACAAGGTGGCGGCATCCTTGACAGATTGACAATTTTCGCCGGCATGTCTGATTTAGTTTTCTCCGGACGTCACCGGAAATATACGGGCCATTTCACAATCCGCTTCTTAGGGTGTGCAACCGAACTTAAACCAGGTGGCCCTAAGGAGGTCTCCCCCGCTAGACCGGGCAATGCGTTGGGGCAACCTAGCCTGTCGCCGCGTTAGCCTCCCGGCTGCCACCGTGACTCATATGCCAGCAGGATGAGCAGCCAGGCTAACAGAAGACAGGAGCTTGGGGGGACTGAAGCAGGAGACTGGCTTCGGGGGGGGGGGGCGCTGGCAGCCCGTGTGGTGGTACCGGCAGGGTCCTCCTCACCTCGTGGCTGGGCATCCTGCTTATTAGTGTGGCCGGCGGGGTCCCCGTTAGCCGCATTATCTGCTGGAGCTGGTTTATATCTTTGCGGCTCCAGGTCAAGGGGTTAAAATACACAACGTTAAAGCAAGCCGTAGTCTTCGCGGTGGGGGGCATGGCCAGAGCACCCCACCACCTGGCACGTTCGGAGGGGGCATTTAAAAACCACAGGGTCAAACGCCAGGGCCAAAGGAGGAGTGACAGGAGAACGCCAGGTAGATTAAGGGGCAATTAGCATGAGCAGTGAAATGCTGCATTAGGAAGTGGTTCATTAGCTTGGAGGTATGGAACAAGGACCTCAGGGTCAGACACCCTTGAGAAACACAGCAAGTCAACAGCCTGGCTAACAGGCAGCACCACTGGAGAGGCTCCACAGCCCCCACTACCCCCATCCCAGGCCAAACGCCATTTGCCGTCTTACCCTTTGAGATTTGCCCCCCCCCCCCAAAACGCCACTCTCACAGCAAAGCTTTACAATCATGTGACATTGCCCAGCCCCATCTGCCATGGAAAAACCAGCAGAAACTCCATGCAGGAAGCCAGAGAAGAGCAGAGGCATGCTACCCAAGCACAAAAAATGAGCAGGCAGCAAGCAGAGGATGGCAGGAGAGCACCAGGATTCTGGAGATCCAGTGGAAAAAAAAAAATAAATGAGGCGAAACTGGACTCACAGACTCCGAAGATATTTTCATCAAGAGCTCGGGCCCTGGTGTTCCGACGAGCAGCATAATTAGCTTCAACTGATCAATATCTATCAGGACAACATAAAGGAAAACGCACGGGAGGAACTGATGGGGGGGGGCGGGGGGGCACAGACACGGCGACACCCTGGGCGTCAAAGCCAGCGCCAAGGCTGGAGGCAGGGCCTCTGGCTTTGGGGGGCAACACTGGAGGGTATTATGAATGAGAAAGAAAAGGCCATGCAGATGAGAAGGACACATGCAATTAAAAGGGAAAACGAGGAAAACGCCCGATTAGTACCACCCAGGCTTTCCCAGAAGCGTGCACTTGCATATGGGTACATGAAAAAAAGCTTGGTGTAGCAGCCCCCCCACAGCAAAAAGACGGCCGTCGGGGTGTGGGGGGGGGGGGGGGGGATACAGTGACAAACAGAGCAGTCCAGCCACTGAGCAACAGCAACATCTGCTAATGTGACGGGCTGGAGAGCGAGGATGGCGGGAGCAGACTGGAGGGAGGAGGGAGGGGAGTCTAGGGAGAGGCACACCTTGACTGGCGGGGGCCAGCCGAGCAAGGGGGTGCAGCGGGGGGGGGGGGGGGGGCCGGGGCGCCCCAGTAAGTAGAGGCCCGGGGTGG
>JAODKM010000118.1:8156739-8173289 GCA_026780845.1 Petrocephalus sullivani | reverse complement strand
TAAGGCAGTTCTGAAGGCGAAAGGGGGTCAAACACCGTATTAGTATGGTGTTCCTAATAATCATTTAGGTGAGTGTAAATATTTAGCATGGTGCTACATGCATTGAGGATAATGCATTTTTTATAGATTAAATGATCATTTATTTGCCATTTGCACAAGTACAGGTACATTGGAATGCTTTTCGTCACCTGTCCCATCAATGAGACAGGCGTGCAGGTGAGAGCAAGCTTGGGGTGACAGTGCAGGGTCAGCCAGCATGCAGCAGCCCTGAAGCTGGGGGTTAAGGGTCTCACTCAGGGGCCACAGACATGGGACTCGGTGTTATCAACTTCAGTCAGCTGGCTGGCGTGACATTTTCAATTAGAGACAAGTCTGCACACTCATTTTCATGTATGTGATAGTTTTATTGATTTGTAAATAGTCTTATTAATAATAATAATAATAATAATATGTTTTATCTATATAGCGCCTTTCATTTACTCAAGGACACTTTATAAAACACATTTAACAAGGCCGCAAGTTACATACAAGACGAATAATATTGAATAATATTCATTGAATAGATGTGTTTTTAACAGGAGCTTAAAATGTATAACAGATTTTTCCTTACAGTGACTATGTTTGTTATGTCCAAAGTTTACGGGCTGTTACACTAAATGCTCTGCACCCATAGTTTATTACCTGTGCTTAGGTACAGTGAGTAAGTCTGCATCGGATGATCTTAATGTACGGGCAGGAGTGTACGGAAAGAGTAGCTCAGACAGATAGTGAGGGGCTAAACCATGAAGGGCTTTGAAGGTGATGAGGATAATTTTATATTTGATTCTTGAAGAGACTGGCAACCACGGAGGACCAGAGTAATGTGAGCAGATTTTTTTGTGTGTGTAAGTAGACGGGCAGCAGAGTTCTGAACATACTGCAATCTACTGACATATTTATTAGGGAGGCCATGAAATAATGCGTTACAATAGTCCAGACAGGTAGTGATGAAAGCATGAATTAGTGTTTCAGTATCTTTCACACTGAGGGAAGAGTGCAAACGGGCAATGCTGTCTGTATTAGTGAGCTGATGTGTCGTTGGAATGTAAGAAGCTGATCAAAAATGACACCCAAATTATGGAGTGATGTTGAGGGCTCCACTAGGATTCCATCAACATCAATTTTTAACCCATGGAGGGTAGACAGATTTAATACCCACCAATAGGATTTCGGTTTTGTCAGGGTTGAGCAGTAAAAATCATCCAGTGTTTGATTTCACTAATGCAGTTAGTCAGCAAGGCTGGGGATGATGATGCAGTTTGATCAACACTTATATACAATTGCGTGTCATCGGTAGCTGAGACCATACCGACGGATTATTTGACCTAATGGGAGCATGTAGGTATTGAACAGAATAGGACCGAGAACTGACCCTTGGGGGACACCTTGTGTGAGTGAAGTAGTGGCGGATTTATGTTCCCTAATGAAGACATAATATGATCACTGACGTATGCCAAGTCTTAGCCTTAGCCAAAGGCTTAGCCTGTATATCTGATGAACAGGGTATTAATTGAATGTTGACACATTTCACATAGTTGTATTTTCTAACGACTATGAGTTTATGCTATGCTGTCCTTATTTTGAACTTGGTCTTATGGCATTCAAGGTTAATTTCAACAAAACTACGTTTTTAGTGGGGTAGGGTGGCTAGATGTAAAATCTGTGTAGGAGATCAACAATTCTTTCCAAAACACCATCAACTGTCCTTTTTCCTGACCAAGGCTAATAGTGAATTAATATCTTGAAATAGGTAACCAATGCAATAAGTTCAAACTAACCTAATCATTCAAAAAGTATGATAGATAAGTAAACTTTTCTCAGTTGACTGTGACTCTAGACAGAAAATATCAGTAGCTTCCATTTGGGGAACTAGTCTCATTTTCGATGGAAAACAAGATGTTTATCACACAGAAAAGACTCTGACGGTAGATAATTAGTCAAGGACAAACATCCTGTTAAGTTTTGTTTGGATTTCAAGTTGTTACTTATCCAAGGCGCTCTGAATGGCCTTGCCTGGGAAAACTCATCAGAATCAGAATTCTTTATTGTCATTGTATGCAGTACAACGAGTTCAAGACCACATGACCACATACAAACATGACACACATCACATACATTTTAAGAGGTACATAAAGTTCATATTGCATTTACATTAACATTAAAAATATTGCTCAAGAATGTGACCAATGCACAGTCACAGAATATCTGCATTCTCCAAGTTTACCGCTTTCAGGATAAAGGTCAGCTTGATAAGTTAGTTCTGAAGTTAATGCACCTTTAGTGCCTACCAGAGGGCAGCAGGTAGAATAGATGGTGGCACAGGTGTGAACTATTCTTGACAATGTTTCTCGCTCTGGTGAGGCAGTGAGAGTTGTAAATGTCGTCCAAGGTGGAGAGAGGTCGGACGCCGATTTTCTGCGCTGTCCTCACTGCTCTCTGCAATGCCTGAGCCCTATAGAGCTCGCCAAGTTGCCTTTGCTCTCTAGGGGTATGCAGGTTATCTGTTATTTCCGGTAGAGGAAAGGCTTACTCTCAGAGTAAGCCATAACGCATCAGTCAGCATCCCATCTCTGCTGTCACAAACATCTGGTGCTATCTCTTTGCAGATAGATATAATAAGATAATAAGATATTGCAGATGTACCTTCCATCTGCTTGTTACATTATTTTAGTTGTATTTATGCTTCTTTTTCTGCACATTACACACCTCGCTGCCCCAGAATTCCCCTTGGTTCCCTTATCTAGCTAATCTTAAAAATCTTACTGAACAGACCTGAGTGATACAAACTAGCACAGTACTTTTCAACTGGTTTAGGCCAAGTTAAATAGGTTTTAGCTATGTATAAAACACTTAACAATATTAATATTTGTAGTTGAAGTAATAGGAACATTATGCATATCCTACTTCTATATTCCTCTGATGTCCTTAAATCGTTGCAGAAAAGATGCAGTCTCACAAGTTCAAAGTGTTATATTATATGTATTATGCATTATAACGTTAAAGTTGTGCAGAATAATTCCTTTCCATTCTTAACCACAGAAACAGAATGTGGAGCTCTTTTTCAGCCTGTGGTCATGATGTGAGGCTGTTTGGTATGCCAATCAACGCCACTGAGAAAACAACTTTTGTGCATAAAGATATTTTTGACTCTGAAGCATTTTCTGCAAGACGCCTAGAAATTGCCTATGGCAGCATTTCTTGACAATTTATTGGCATTTTCACTTACAAGACTAACAAAACAAAGGCTGATATTAGAAAACTGAATGACTGAATGAATGAAATGTTTTTTGACCATACAATCCATAACCTACAGACAATGGTCCCAAGACCCACTACTGGGTTGCGACCCACCAGTTGAGAAACAGTGCCCTAAAGTATGATTGTATTTGTGTGTGGGCATTGTGCCTACAGTTGATTGGTGTTCTGCCCAATGCTGCCTGGGATAGGCTCCAGCTCCTGAAACCCTAAACTGAACATCTGGAAGACGGATGAATGGATGGATGGATGGATGGATGAAAATTTACACTACTGCTATTGTGTCCAGGACTGAAACAGTCAACCAAAATTCCAGTACAGTATCAAAATAACAGACCCAAATCCAAATCTGACAGAACAGTAAATTTGCATGTTATTTGTATTTTTTGGATTGAGCTATACAACAGAGAATGTATGTGACACCAGCAAGATTTTCTGAGCCTGTTTTAAAACAACAGTCTGTCCACAGCCAGAGGCTTCCTGTGTGGTGACACCTATGAGCATCGGTATGCTTGTCGAACCAGGACGACCTGCACGTGCATCAAGAGAGCTGCAGGTTGAGGGCTGTTTGTAGGGCTAACAGCAAGGCAGCACCTGCAGTGGAGCTGTGGTGAACTATGTCACAAATAAAAGGAGACCGCACTGCAAATCTGAGGCATCTGACGTACTACATGAAACAAGGAACGATTCAGCAAATGCCGCACCACGTACATGTTAATATAACAAGCACAGCAAATTCAAATGCTGCGAAAGAAGAACTACAAATAATTAACAATGTACTTTTGAATACCACAGTTGAGTGTGTGGGTATGTGGGCATGCATGTGCCCTGGGAAGGAGACTGTCATCTCGTCTAGAAAACGGCTCCCTGGGATAGGCTGCAATTTGGTGGCTACCCTGCAAGCAATTATAGGCAAATCAATGGATGCCTCATGCCCCATAATAAAGTATTTTGCATGTTTAAAATTATACATACAGCTGAATTATACATATAACTGTAAAATATCTGTGAAGTTCAAAGGAACATATTGGTAGATTTTTTTTATTGTCGAAAAGTTGCTCTCAAAACATTTCAGTATGAGACCAAAAATGGCAAAATGACAAACATACATTTTGATTTAGAAAGATACAGGAAGGCAGGCTGCAAAATAGAGAAGCTGGCAGTTTGTGGTTAGTTAAGCACATGACCACGGAAGATGGTACGTTTAAATAGTACGCTGCACCTCCTGGATGGCACTGTGTGCGGAACAGTACTGAAGGTGGCACATTTTCATCACAGATTTTGTGTCTAACAATGGGTGAGATATATGATTACAATGACACATACATGTACGGCGATTGGAATGTCACGGAATGCCCGGCTGTCCAGCTCCCTTTCTCGGACATCTACCTGCCCGCATTCTATTTCTTCATATTCTTCACTGGGGTCTCTGGGAACTTCTTTGTAATTTGGGTCATGTGTGGAAAGTACAACAGAAGGCGACTGGTGGACACCTTCATCGTGAACCTGGCGGTGGCTGACCTGGTCTTCGTGGTTACGTTGCCACTGTGGGCCGTCTCGGCTGCACAGAACCACCACTGGCCCTTCAGCGATGGCATGTGCAAGCTCAGCAGCTACATCATCGCCGTCAACCGCTTCTCCAACATCTTCTTCCTCACCTGCATGGGCGTCGACCGCTACCTGGTGGTGGTGCGCATGATGGACTCACGCTTCCTGAGAAAGGGTCAGTGGATCCGAGTCATCTGTGGGGCAGTGTGGGTGTCCTCCTTTATCCTGGGCATTCCCTCACTGGCCTACCGGATGGTGGTCTCCAAGGAGAACACCATGCTTTGCGTGGAAGACAAGGAGTCGGCCATGTTCCAGGGCTTGAGCCTCGGGACACTCCTCCTCACCTTCATTTTGCCCGTGGTGTTCATCTTCTTCTGTTACTGCTCCATCCTGGGCCGGCTGCAGAAGCAGAACGTGGTGGGCGGGTCCCGCACTGAAGCTCGGCGTAGGCACTCTGTCAAAATGGTCTTCACCATCATCGCTGTCTTTATGGTCTCCTGGGTGCCCTTCAATGTCTTCAAGAGCATCATGATCATCTCCCAGCTGTGGGCCATGGACCAGTCCTGTGAGATCCAGTTGTTACTGGCCCGTGGGCTCATCCTGTCCTCTTGCCTCGCTTTCCTCAACAGCTGCGCCAACCCAGTCATCTACATGTTCCTGGACCACAGCTTCAGGGGGCGCGTCAAGGCCCTGTTTCCGGGCTGCCCAGCTGAGCAGAATGGATACACTGCTGGAGGCCCCTCGTCCAGCAGTTTCTCCGATAGCGCCTCCTGGTTCAGCCTCACACGTAACCGCACCAGGTCTGTCTGCAAAATCTCACAGCTGGGAGCGACTTAGCCCATCTCTTCTGGTCAGCAGGTCATGCAGCAATCAGGGTAGCATTAAATGCCTTTGCATTATTAAGCACATACTTACCTACTTAGTAGAACCGCCGCCAGTTTGCTTTAAGCGAATTTTAATTTTACAAGTAAGAAATATTTCCAGGTTGTTCTCAAATTCATAAATACACAAAATTTGTCTACCGTAAAAATTCATATTTTGTGTTATCCTTTGTAGCCCATGTGTTAGAATAATACTGACATTACATTACATTTTAAACATATTAATTACTATGTTAGTCAATTACTATGCAGGATACTGACTAAAAAGCCATTATTAACCTGATCTTACCTCATTTTCTGTCATCTGCAAAACACAATAAGCTTTGCATTAACAAAGCAACAAAGAAACAAATTTAATATTTGAATTGTATGTAACTGCAATAAAATATGAACATAACAGAAATATACGTTAATGTTTCATATGTTCTTTTTCATTTTCTAATAAATACAATATGTGTTTCACTTACATCTTGTTACCATCATTGCAGATGAATATGTTTTGATTTTACAACAAAGAGCTTGTTTTGTTTGAGTCTAAATACTTTTAACATTTAAAATTCCAATTGCAGTTCAGTGTTATCTTTCGAATTGATCTTAAATGTACTTCGAGTAGAAATATCATCCCAATTGAAATATCATTTAAAAAATATTTTAGATATATAAGTGTATATCTGGTAGACCTATATTACTTCTTTTTAATGTACCAAGACTAGCTAACACAATTTTAAAAGCAAGCTTATATTTAATACTATAAAACAAAAATAGTGTTGGTAAAATGATCTCATCTCGTCACCAATAACTGCAGCTCTTATCATTAGCAGAAGCTCTATTAGGAATATCAATGTCATTCGTCTATAACGGCAACTGTTGTACTGAAATAGGTCACAGGAAAATCAGAAATCTAAAAAATCCTTAAAACATATTCCTTCTGACCCAAAGTACTGTTATTAGCAAGTGCAAGCTTCATTTCTCATATATCCTAATTTAAGATTGTTATATCAGTATTCTTAATACGGTTGCAATCACAGTGCTCAGACACAAGCAGTAAAGTAAGACTTTTTGGAACATACAAGTTTCAGTCTCTTTACGTAAAAAATAATCAGATTTCCTTTTTTCAAGTGATAAGCTAAGATTTAGGCCTACCTTCAAAACTGCCAAGAACGAAGCAAACACTCACAGAGAACGTACAGTCTGAATGCTTGTCGGACATAGAGTTGGAGTTTTTTTTCCTGGAGAAACTTGAAACTTATCAAGAAGCCCAAATCTTTTCACATGGGAAAATTAGTAGGCATCTAATCAAAATGAAAGTTCAATGGTTCACTTCTGTTCGTACAAAAACCTGTGGGCCCTTTGTGAAATTAATCATCGGGTTCTCACTCGGGGCAGACGGCTGAGGGTGGGAAATGGATCTGCTTAAACGGCTCTCAGCATTTCAGATAGGATATGATGCAATTTAATGTTTGTAGTTAGCCCGTTCATCCAGCAAACACGTTTTCAGTGCAGATCACACAGAGAACCACACCAGATGGCATTTTTCTACCCACTTATTGTCAGACTGTGAGAAAGAAAGCAGAGGACTCGGAAAGACCCGTGTGACTCAGGGGACAGCATGCAAACTCCACTTTCATTATCTGATAGATCTACATTAGACGACTTAGACATACGGCTCCGGGGAAAAATTAAGAGATCACAGTACAATTTAAAACAAAAATCTGCATTTTTAAATCCTGGCTTAATCCTGGTTCTGCTGGCAGAAGGCTACACTGCAAGGTAGGTTGCTTCCAGGTTCAACGTGTCTAAGACAGCAGTAGCCTACACAAGAACAGTGTGAAGCAGGACACACTGGGAGTGACCAGAAACCAGCCAGGTAAGGGGCGGAAGTGACTTTCTAATGCCAGAGGTGACCGTCAACTTATCCAGCAGTGCCTCATGAATCGGAGGATGACATGACCTTCATAAGGAATGAGAAACATGAAGTGGTGTGACGTGCACTGCTAGGACAGTTACTATCAGGCTCCTAGGAGCAGGACTGGAGTCCCATAAAGCAAGGAAGAAGCCCTTCATTACAGAGAAACAGAGACACACCAGGCTGCAGTTTGCAAAATGTATATTTTACACAGATGCATAACCATAAATTGAGAAATAAGTTAAACAAAACATTGTGCTATGGTCTCCTATTTTTTTCTCCTATGAAGGTTTTACCATATAGCCTTTTCTTGTTTCTTAAACATTACATTATAGTCATGTGTCACTTAACGATGGGGACATCTTCTGAGAAATGTGTCCTTAGAGAATGTTGTCTGTGTGCAAACGTCATAGACTGTACTTACTCAAAACTAGAACTAAAACTAGATGGTGTAACCTACACCACATTGGCTACAGTGAACTTTTTTTTTATAAGCATGAAGAGTACACTCTAAAATAATGATAAAAAGCACAGTATAGCGAAAACATGAATTGGCAACATTATTATTATTATTATACATAATTGTATAGGCTATGCTCTACTTTTATACGGTTTATAGGACAGGCCTGGCAGTATTTTTGTTTACACGAGCATCACCACAAACACACTAGTAATACATTGTGTCACAGTATAGGCCTATGCGGTCAGTCATTGACGAAAAACATCGTTAAGGTGCGCATGAATATAATGAATATATATGCTCTCCAAGGGAAGATGCCAAAAAATCAACAAGCAAATACAAGAAATAAATCACTTAAATTAATAGGGAGGAATATAGATTATCTTATAAAGTATTCTGTCTCCGTCTAGGTCAAATAAAATCAGATAAAAATAAAACAAAAAATATTACATTGCAAAATTTAATATGACGGACTTCTTAAGCAGTGAACACTACTGGAATCAAACAACATTTCATTAACTAAGAGCTGAGTAAAGATATCTGGGCAATTATAATTTTATCTGGACTGGTTCGTTATCGTCAGCAAGCATTACCTCGGGCTATAGTACACCCATTTTTAATATGCCCTGGCTAAGAAAAAATAACATGGTATATTGTGACGCGCAAGCAACTGGAGAAACTTTTGATTCAGAGGCCAGTTATATTTGTGGGGGAGGCCAGCAGTGAATCCTTCCGACCGGAGGGATCTGTGCGGCGGATAATTTTGACGTGGTATCGCGTCTTCGGTCAGCCCCGGATGTGACTCAGTGCACGTTTGTGCAAAAATAAACATTTTTTAAATGAATCTGTGGATCACTAAACTGTACGTGAAGCGCGCACAAAGTGGTGCCGATTGTGAGTTTGCAACTCATGCTGCTGCTGCTCCTGACATTCAAAGCCCTTAATAACCAAGCCCCATCACACCTTACTCTCCCCTACCATCTTCGATCCCCGCAGATCTTCCTGGGCTGGCTCTCTCCTCACCCCCCTTCCAAATCACACGGCTATGGTGCCGCGCATTCTCCCGTTTAGCTCCCCGCCGTTGGAACTCCCTCCCCACTGCTATTCGTTTATCGACCGGTTTCAGATTTTAAAACCAAGCTAAAAACCTTTCTTTTTACTAAGGCATTTAACCTACCCAATGCATAATGTGGTGTGTTTTGCGTATTACCATCAACTATCTTAATTTTGTGTGTGTGTGTGTGTACTTTCTCCGTAAGTGTCTTTGAGTTCATGTAAAAGCGCTATATAAATAAAATGTATTCTTCTTCTTATTATTATTATTATTATTATTATTATTATACCAGATCTGAAAAAAGCGCTGCTGCAAAGGTGACAGGATGGACTGAATTAATCCAATCAGTCCAAAGGTAACAAAATAAAAGTAACAACATATAAAACGTGTTTATCGATGTTTAAAGACATACATAGCCAAATTCTTCTCATCGCATCATGTGGTTTACCCACCTATATCGCAAGAATTTGAAATATGAGGTTAGTGTGCCCGGAAACAGAGATGACGGCTGCTTCTGCTTCTTTTTAATGGCCATCGTTTTTGACGATTATGTATATTATGCTATAACATTACAATTGACTCGTAAGGGAGCATTAAAAGCCTATATTAGTACAGCGTAAATATCAGTCAAAACAACTGTCTTTACCACAAAGGCCAACTCATAACGTCCCATCAATTTTGAAGTTTATGCAGCCGAGTACTAAATTTGTTAAAAGACTCTATGGTGAGAATAGGGGCAAAGCAGTGTTCCCATGCAACATCGTAAAAAACTCAGTAAAACTGAAAGTGATACAAAACTGTGACGCTAACCCTTACTTCCAAATATTATGTGATTTAGTCTTGAGCTTTATTGTGCTGGTATTGTAACAACGTTAGAAGTAGAGCGTAAAGTCAATCGCAAAAGGTGCAGCAAGATACTGTAAGTGTAGAGAATGGAAAGTTTTGGAAGTTGGTAACCAGTGGAATACATTCAGATATACATTCATCCATCTTGGTCAGGGTCTCAAGGGCAATTGATCCGCGGCAGCATAGGACGCAAGGTAGGGGTACGCCCTGGAACAGGTGTCCATTGCAGGGTACGTACGCATCCTTACTCGTAAATATCAGTGCCTGCTACTGGAAAGCAGTTAGAAGGCATCCATGTGACACAGGGAGAAGATGCAGACCTGACTCAAAGCCTGCAGGAGGTGTGAAGCCACACAGCTAATCGCTAAGCCTCCGTACTGTGCCAGGAAAAACAACATGGCTGTGCTATCTTTTGATTATAGTCACACTATGGCTGAAAGCAGACGTTCTACACATAAAGATAGCCATCTAACCAGTTACTTATTTGATGGCAGCAATTAAATTTAGTCCTACCCATATTTACCTGAATTTTTAGATTCTAGAAGTCATCATGTCAGTATTGACTCCTAGTGATTCTTTTACAGTTTCCTGTTATTTATTTTTTGGATGCCATCTGTAATCATGACCTTCTTTATTCCTGTGAGTTTAAGCAAATCTGTCCACAAAATGTACCTCGATGGCTGCTTGTTGTAGACGTCTTTGGTGTGTTCCTTCCATCTCTACATCCATTAGTTTTTATTTGCCCGTTGACATACTTTTAGTCTCACAGATCTTCTGGGAACAGTCCTTGCTTTTACATATTTATTTTCTTGTGGTCATTGTAATATATAGTCTTTGTTTTCCCCTGGAGCTTTCTGGAATTCATTATACTTTTAAGAGATCTTTATCTTTCCTGGGTTTGACCTCTCTTTTCTGCAGTTTCCGCTGGGCTTTCTGTCACCCATTTTGATGTTTGTGCATCATAGCTCAAATGAGAATGTTTCTCATTCGCCATCTTCGGCTATCAGTATCCAGTTTTGCAATGTTGCGCTACCTCAACTTGCAACCTTACTAATTACAGCATACAAACAGCTTCATGGAGTAGCTGCAACACTTTGCTGCAGGTGAAAAGTTTCCATGCACCACTCAAAAACCTGACTGGTTGATTGCAACAAAGTGAAAGTAGATTAGTGTCCTGGGTATAGTGTGGTGCTTAGCACACAATGAAAACTGTAAAGATTTACTAAGTTAGCTTCTTCTATTTTTAATGACGCTGTTATGTGTGAATGGGCTGTGGCAAAAAATTGTTGTACTCTATACAATGACAGTAAAGACAAAATCAATCTATCAATCTAAATTACAACAGACACAAACAGAGAGCTGCCACCCTGTTCAGTAGGGGTTCCCAACCTTTTCATGATTGCAGTCTGATTTCCATTAGTGAGCATCAAGCAACAAAAATGTCATGACCTGGTGGATCAGTTGTTGATTTGGTTAATGTAATCTTTCCCCACTTTTTATATGTGAACAGAATGCATGATTCTGAGGGGTCATACAATTTAAAAATACATAGTGTATTTTTGGAAATTAACCAATCCCTCGACAAGACTCCCAGGATTCCACAGCCCAGTGTAATACTAGCCATTGACCAGGGGTTGGAAATCCGTACTATAGATAATACTAATTTAACAGGGAACATTCCCAGAACAAAAGCCAACGTTATGTAAAAGGTGTTCTCAAAGTATAACATTGATGGAATTTTATTTCCACAGTTTACCATTTAACAATAAGTATGCCAATGTTAGCATGATAACATTATACTTTATTATTACATCTTTTTAATGTGATGAATATGAATATTTTTTTATGACAGCTCTATACCGGAATTTCACTAACACACCAGAACATTTGACCTTTGGGGTGCAAAGCGACAGTGTTACCCACTGTGCTACCATGCCCTTGAGTTACTACTGCATTATTATTCATAGTTGTACAGGTACTTCTAGTAGATAACGTTCTGGGAATATCAGAAGAACTGGACACTTGGAATGTTTCCATACCTTAATTGTAATGACAGGTATAAGTTCTTAGAACAAAAAATTGTTAGCTGGGAAAGTACCAGACTAAGAGAGTCTTGCTTTAGACTGAGGAATTTGTAGTTTGAATACGTGGAATACTTTATCGAATGAGAAAGCTCCTGAATATTAACCTGAAATGTAATTTTCATGTCATTTTAATATTTCATTTGTCATTGTACATGTCAATGTAAACCCTCTGTTATAAACCTCACATTACATGGAACATCAAAGAAATTGTTCTATGATTCTTTGTGTAACTGGTGTAGCTGAGCAGGTCTGTGTCTTCTGTGTCTTTCAGTGGAGACAGAGATCATGTATTTTGCTTATACATTTTATTAAGTGCACAATCTGGGCTTGATATCTGCACCTGATATCAGTGTACCATTCTCATACATTATAGCGTACTGACAGTTCTGGTTATTACTGAGCAGCCCGTCGGAAACTCTTTTAGCTTGACAGAAGTGTGGGGTTGTTTTGAGGTACTGCCCTGAAGATGATTTTGCGTTAGGACATTGCTTTTTCCTTTGCTTACTTAACCATTTAGTTATTGTCTGACTTCTTTTTTTTCTTCCGGAAGCCAATCAACTGTCCCTTGATCCTATGCTATCCTAGATGTGAGCTACTGGACTATACACATTTGCCAGGAAAACAGTAATTCTCCCACCACTCCGTCTACACATTCTACTCTCTGGGCCAAGTTCCTGTGGTAGGAACACAACAACATTCCTGGTACCTGGAAACAGTGAGAAAACACATATTGGTGTGGTAAAAGCCCAGTCGTGGTGATAACAAACCAGATCACCTCCAGCTAGACTCCTGTGCAGCACAGCTCATACCCTTATTGATGAGCCCCCTGCTGTCATGCATACTGTTGCTAGTAACAGGATGTACAACTGGTATTGTGTAACTGGACTGTCACCCCCCCCACTTTAAACAGTTTTGCCTCAGCTCCTCATCCAGCAGCCCATCTTCAGCCCATATGGGTATGAGCATGGGTGTTTCCCAATATGCATAGTTGACCGTACTTGTGTATCCATTTTATGTTCCAGTTCCAATACTAAGATTAGATGTAGAGGGAACAGTCAAAATCTCAGGATGTTGTTTTTGCCCCACCCAAAATATCAAGTATACATCAGTTGCATCCTCATCAAAGGAGACCAATCCCAAGATTCAATGCACCCCAAGTTTGTTCTTGGAAAGCATGTTACCAAAAACTCTTGCAAAGACCATGAGTATGATCTTTGCGTGCTTTGTATTGCGAAACACCCTATGTGAAAATTGAGTTGTAAGCTTCCTTTATTGCCGTGGGGTATATGGATGGCATCTAGATGACTTTGTCTTCCTGCTATGGCCTGGCTGACTATGGCCAATCAGCCAATATTGATTAGGTTTACCTAAGACTGACTTTGAGATGGACTTTACAGGCTGCTTAAAGCCTAGTTCATACTCCACTTTTCCATGTGTCGTTAGAGTACACACACAGTGGAGCTCAAAAACTTCTGAGTACATACTCCATTTGTCTACACATTGGCACAAGCATAGAGCAATGATGTTCCACCAGACCAGTAGAGTCCACCTACTGGAAACTCCTAGTTATGCACCAATGCCTTGCACAGTTGATGTGCACCAACACGCAACAAATTTACATTGTACGCACTGTGTGCAGACCATAATTGCATAATTAGGTAAATACAACCACAGAACAACAAGACATTACACTATGTCATTATTCAACATAACCTGAGCCAAAATGCAAAGCAGTGAAAAATTAAGTACGCTTTGCTTCAATAGGATTTAAGAGGGTAAGTAGCAACCAGGTACTGGTAAGAAAATGCACTTGATTAATTGATCATTAGTAAATGTGACCCCCTGTATAAAAGCAGAAGTTTTGCCAGTTTGCTCGTCTGCAGCATTTAGGTGTGTGTTAACACAATGCCAAGGAGGAAAGACATAGGAAATGATCGTAGAGAAGCAACTGTTGTTACTGATCAATCTTGGAAGGGTTCTTAGACCATTTACAAACAATTTGAAGTCCATTTTTCAACAATGAGAATGTTTTCCACTTGTGAATACTTTCAAGACAGTTACCAATCGTCCCAGGAGTGGATGTCCCTGCAAATTCACCCCAAGGTCAGACCATACGCATAATGCACAAACTCATCTGCAAGCACTGCCGCATCAGACAAAAGGGTAACCTTCTGATCATTCAAATGAACATCATTTTCAGGTAAGCAAGTTTTAAAATCCTCCAGCAACATTAACTCTTTCAACTGCGCAAAGCTTGCAGTATGTGTAGCTAAACATCACTTTTCAAAGAACCTCTTCTCTAGCAAATTCAACAGTTTGTTGGGCTGTTTTCAAAAGGATGTACTTGGTGACAAAGTCTACAGGAGCAGTGGCAGCAGTAGCAGAAGCTGGAGTAGGAGGGACAAGAACATAACCAGGACTGGGCCCATGGCAATTCACAATCCTGTCTCTTAATTTCCAGATCTAAGTCCTTAAGCTTCAGTGCCATTGTTGGGTCATAAGGTATAGGAGACCCAAGAGTAGGAACAGGTTCTCTCAGAATCCTCCACTGGAGCAGCAGCATCAGACTTTGCAGAACTCTACAGTAGCCCCATTCTCAGACTCCTCAGGCAAGATGCCCTGCTCCATTAGCCGGCGATACAGCGGTTCTTTGCTATCACGTTTAGCTGCATAATGAGGAACTTCAATATGAAAGAAATCTAATCTGCAGTAAGTGATCTTTACGACACTGATGAAACTGCTCAGTGCTCGGGAACAGTGTAAAACTAAACAGGTCAAAAGACATAGCAAAGCAACACCTAGTTCCTTCCACACAAGAAAAGCTAGACTTGCCAACTCACCTCCCACCTAGAGCCAAACAGTTCAAGAAAAACAAGGGCCAAAGAATCCCGGACGAGCCCCCACTCTTACGGCACCCTGCACTACCAAGCTGTCTAGAGGTTAGGGCACCGTAAGAACATGAGAAAAAGAAAATTGCTCAACTACAAAAGTTTGTTTTAATTAAGACTGCCATTTACAAATAATGTGAGCATGACAAACTTCAGGAGAGGGAAAGGCCAAAAATAACAAACCAACACTGATAACTTCAAACTAGCTTACCTCAAAAAAAAAAAAAGAAAAAAAGACTTCTGGAGCAATGTCCTTTGGACAGATGAGACCAAAATGGAGATATTTGGCCATAATGCATAGCGCCACGTTTGCCGAAAACCAAATGCAGTGTATCCGGGCAAATACCTCATACCAACTGTCAAGCATAGTGGTGGAGGAGTGACGATTTTGGCTTGAACCTGGGCACCTTGCAGTCACTGAGTCAACCATGAAAGCCTCTGTTTACCAAAGTACTGTAGTGTCAAATGTGAGGCCATCTGTCTAGGGTTGCCACTTTTCATGCAAAAGAATAAAGGACGCCTACCATAGTGGGGACTTGCCACAACCACGATGTACCAAATGATGCACCAGTGGTGGTAAATCAACTTCAAAACCAAATCAAAAATCAAAACCGTATTGATTAAAAAAGGGACGTACAATTTTTATTGTCAAATACGGGACAATTCCGTATTTTAAGGGACGGGTGGCAACCCTACATCTGTCAGACAACTATAGTTTGGCCAAAATTGGGTCATGCAACAATGATCCCAAGCACACCAGCAAATCTACAATACAATGGCTGAAAAAGAATAGAATCAGGGTGTTGCACAGTCAAAGTCCAGACATCAACCCAATTGAAGTGCAGTGGCGGGACCTTAAGAAAACTGTGCATTAATGAATGCTCACAGACCTCAATGAACTGAAGCAGCGTTGTAAAGAAGAGTGAGCCATAATTCATCCACAATGATGTTAGAGACTGATGAAGTCAGCAGAAAATAACTTTGTTATTGCTGCTAAAGGTAATTCTACAACCTTGGTCAACAAAACAATATCTTGGTCTGGATTTTTACTTTTTGGACCTGATATTTACACCTCTGGTTGCATAGTAAAACCCTTGTTTATACATCATTATGTTGCAAACGAGTCATTTCTCTGTCACCTCTGGAAGGGAACGCAAAACCCACACAGGGGACTTTATTCAAACACAGCACTGGGTACCAGGCACAGACAGGTAATAATGGCAGAACTAGGGAGCGCAGTACTGGGAAGCATTTCAATACCAGACTAACGAAGGGGCAAACAAGAGGCAGCTGTGAATGGTTACCATAAGGGCAGGAACAAGAGATAAGAAAAACGAGCATCAGGTGTGGCCACTGCCAAGGGAAACACAGGGAGCAGATAAGCAGGGTGGTGATGGACACTCTCTCTCAGATGGAAGGGATCCAAGTTCAGCTAGCCTGCACATTTCAAATATCTTTCAACATAGTTTTATAACTTAAAAATACCGGAAAAAATTTTTATTCAATTGATAATTGTCATGCCCTGCCCGTCGGATCCTCCTGTGTGCCACGCCCCCTCGTTTCCCTCGTGCAGATCCTCCTGTTCTCGG
>JAODKM010000118.1:8142908-8156639 GCA_026780845.1 Petrocephalus sullivani | reverse complement strand
TTTATTTATCCTTTATTTTACCAGGAAGGTTCCATTGAGATACAATATCTCTTCTTCCAGGAAGTCCTGGCCAAGATGGCAGCAAATAAGAAAGAAGTTTCATGTACATACATACAGACATAATTTTTGAACACAGACTAAAACACATGCAAATACTCAAACTATACATAGAATAAAACTAATTTATATTAAGCAATGACATTGTTCTTTAAGCTCAGAGTTTAAGAGATTTTTAAACACATTCAGAGAATGCAAGGAGTCTAAATTCAATATATTTTGTAAAATGTTCCACTCATGTGGTGCATAACAGCAAAAGGCGGATTTCTTCAGTTCTGCGCGTATGCTGGGAGGCTGAAGGAGAAGGGTAACTGATGAGGAGTACCGTATGTATGAGTGCGTGTAACTGATGAGGAGTACCGTATGTATGAGTGCGTGTAACTGATGAGGAGTACCGTATGTATGAGTGCAGAGTGTCAGCAGGCTACATATGTACCAAGGTCATTTGCCTATTAAAGCCTTTGCAATAAAAAGCAGGCAATGCATTTTCCTTCTAAGATGTAATGATACCCACTCCACCATCTCATATAGCTTACAGTTATAAACCTCAATGCTGCATGATATATAACATCTAGTTTCTTCAAATAAGATGAAGGTGCATGCATGTATATCACATCACCATAATCTAATACTGATAGGAAGGTGCTCTGTACTAGTCTTTTTCTAGCAATAAAGGGAAAACATTTCCTTAAATGAAAATAGAAGCATAGTTTTGGGTGAATTTTTTTTTAACAAACTGTTTATACGGACTCTAAAAGATAACGTTGTCAAGCCAGGTACGATATATTTGTAAGAAGACACCCTCTCTAGATGAGTGCCATCTAGTGTTAAAACAGAATAATCAAGGGAAGAAATGTGTAAATATCATAAATTTAGTTTTCTTCGCATTTAACACCAGTTTTAACTTGATAAGAGACATCTGTAATAAATTAAAAGCAAACTGTAATTAATCTATTGTTTCTCACACTGACAAAGATGTGGTGTAAAGAATCGTATCATCAGCATTTAAGTGCATTTTTGCTGGTTCTATCCCTAAACTAATATTGTTTATATAAATAGAGAATAAAACAGGTTCTAAAGTAGAACCTTGAGGAACAGCAGTTTTTACTATTTGTGAGGTTGAGTTATAGTTACTGGAGAACCAATTCAAAACAGTGTCACTAAATCCTATACTCTGTAATATTTGCAGAAGACAAGAATGATCATCAGTGTCAAATGCTTTTGTTAGATCTATAAAAATCGCAGCACATTTTTTTTTGTTATTCAAAGCAGTAATTATATCTGTGACAGAAGTTATTGCAGTTATGGTACTGTGGCCCTGTCTAAAACCAGACTGAGTATGACATAAAATATTATTATCAGATAAAAATGCTTTAAGTTGGTCATTAACAAAAGATTCAAATAATTTGGCTGTGACTGACAATCTGGAAATGGGGCAATAATTATCCTCCTCCTTTTAATAGTGGAAGGACAAAGGCTGACTTCCAGGCACTAGGGAATAACCCACTACAGAGACAATAAAACAGAGGCAATAGGGCCAGCAATCAAATCTGCCGCAATCTTTAAAAAATAAGGCTTAATCTCATCTGGACCAGCAGCCTTTTTGCAATCCATGTTTAATAAGGCATTGCGAACTTGAGAGACAGGAATCATAGAAAAGTTAAAGTTTTGCAGAACAATTGTAATTGATAACTGCACTAGCCCCAGAATCTACGGGAATACTGGACTGGGTAATAATTCCAATGAAATTCCAATGAAATGTGTATTAAAAGCATCTACTATGTTTTGTTTACCCTTAATTTCACCTTAATTTATTACTAGAGATTCAGGAAGAGTAGGAGGTGCTATATCTCCATCAACTTCCAGAATTTTTGTGGGTCATTTAAATTTTCTATTAGAGCAGGGGTTCCCAAACTTTTCAGCTCACGACCCCCAAAATAACCGTTCCAGTGACTCGTGACCCCCACTATCCTCGGAAGTGGTTAAAATATACAAATGTTGCGCGCAACGTAATGTTTAACATGGTGCTGTAAATTGATCTGCTAGGCACATTGGCATGGATAATCCGTAATCCGCAGATGTTTTTAAGGTCGACTGGGTTTTCAAGTGTTATCATTTCCGAGCCAGGGTTAGGATGCTAGGATGTTACCTGATAGAAGTCATCCAAACGGTCTTTGCTGAATGGTGGTAACCTGAACAAGCCCTCCGTTTGTGCTTGCAAACAATAGGGGTCATGCTGCAATAATAGACTTGTTAGATTGGATCAGTTGATCTGCAACTTAGTTCCACCAGTTAGTCCATAGCCTTACTGCCCAAATCGCGGGCCCCACGCAAATCCCCTAACAAACCCGCTTGGGGATAGAAAACTCTCCGAAAACTAAACTACGTTTTTTTTTCTCTCTACTGACACCTAGCGTCTGAAATAATGAAAACATTTTGAATTCCGAGAAATTGCAGGTAAAGTTGTTTACATTATATAGATATTTGCAGATATTTTTAAATGAAACGAAATAAACACTATAACTAACTGCAGCTAAGTATAATATAAAAAAACAGTTAATCTTTATTTTCCTTTTACACATGACATATCCATCCATCCGTCAGTCTACCAATCTAGGCGACTACTTATCCTGATCAGGGTTGGGGATATTACATATCTGCGTATTACTTACTTTAATTTTGCCTTTTAATAAAATTATTAATATAAGATCATAATGGCAGCCATCTTAATCCTTTCTGTCACTCACATTTGTGAGAAAGTTTACAAAGATGAGTGAGACAAGAGCAGGGGGGTGTTCCATGAAGCAGGATTTCTTGCTGAGCCAGATAACTTGTCAGTTTAAAGGTAGTCTGAACTAAATGTTAGTTGATGAAGATAAACGTATCCCTCCATATCATTGAATGCAGTTGTTCCAATCACTTCCATGGCCACAGGTGTATAACACCTGTGCAATAAGTGCATTTGTGAAATTTCCTTGCTATTGAATATTCCACTGTCAACTGTTAGTGGTATTATAACAACAATTGGAAGCAATTGCAAACCATAGCAACTCAGCCACAAAGTGGTAGGCCGCGTAAAATCACAGAGCGGGGACAGTGCATGAGGAGGCTCACAGTGTGCAGAAGTCACCAACTTTCTGCAGATTCAATAGCTACAGACCTGTGGCCTTCAGATTAGCTTCGTGGAATGGGTTTCCATGGCTGAGCAGTTGCATCTAAGCCTTACATCACCAAGTGCAATGCAAAGTGCTGCAAATATCTATGCAGTGGTGTAAAGCACACTGGTATTGAACTCTAGAGGAGTGGTGATATGTCCCCTGGAGTGAAAAATCACGCTTCTCTGTCTGGCAATCCGATGGACAAGTCTGGGTTTGGCAGTTGCCAGGAGACCGGCACTTGCCTGACTGCATTGTGCCAAGAATAAAGTTGGGGGGAAGATTATGGAGTGGGGTTGTTTTTCAGGGGTTGGGCTTGACTATGCACCAGTGCACAAAGCAAGGTCTATAACGATATGGATGAGTGAGTTTGGTATGGAGGAACTTGACTGGCCTGCACAGAGCCCTGACCTCAACCTGACAGAACACCTTTAAAATGAATTAGAGCCAGGCCTTCTCATCCAACATCAGTGACGGACCTCACGAATGCTCTCCTGGAAGAACAGTCAAAAATTTTTATTACATTATTACATATTTCTTCATTGTTTAATTAATTATAAATCCACAAATGATAAACCTCTTACACATCTTTTTATTATTTTGCTTTGTGTGTAGCCTAAACTTACTTTCCCAATAATCGCCTGTTAGTCATTGTGAGATACCGACATTGTGAGTTACTAGTCTAAAATTGTCGTTATTGATAACATTGTCATGTTGCAGAGATCTTGTGCAAGTCTGATGGAGACTGGCAATGGAGTGACCACATGTGACCAAGGACCATTTGTTCAAAAAGTTTAATCTGGATCAAAACAATCCCAATTTGGAAATCTTGTATTTTACAGGATCAGGTAATCCATTTTACTTTTATGCCAGTTTTTCAAATCAACACTGGACTGGATCATTCTGATCCAGATAGAAACTTTTCAGGATTACCAAATCCAGATTACCAGTTTTGAATGGGACAACATAGCTACTAGCTATATAAACATCAACAGGTAGAATATCCAGTGTGGGGTCATCTGACCTGCAACAAATAAATAAAAATAAATAAAGACATTATTCACAAATATTTTGAACATGTGGTTTAAATCATAAGGATAATTGTCCAATAGATATCAATAATAAGGCATGTAACCATTAGAAACTACTTTCGATTGGTTGATCTCTGATTCTGTCTTTGTAATTAATATACAGTGATAAATGACAGTTAAAATGTAATTATTTTACTTTGATATTTTACAGGGACAAAATCCCTTTTTTATTTTAGTATTCTGAAACACTTAACAAGTAGCCTCATGTCTACTTTATCACTGTAATGGTTCAAGTGCCAAATTTATATAAATGTATTCAGTATATTACATGACACAAATGTTTTATTTTTTTTTACCAATTTTATCACATTTTGTTCCTGAAATCTACCATGAAGGTATTCTAATCCTACTAAAACTTTATGAACAACACATACTCAAGGTTTGATCCAGATCAAAACCAAAACTTCATTACGTGATCTAATCCGATTTCAGAATCCCCTTTTTCTTTTGAACAACCCATTCGATGCAATCCGAAATCTGATCGGATTACTTCTGAACAACTGGGTTCAAGTTACATACACACATCCTAATATGTAAATGAAAGGAAAATATCCACCGACCTTGCGTTGCCTGTGCTGCACTGTACCTTAAAATGCAGTCTTGCGTGGATTTATTAAAAGGATAGGTATACGTATTGCTTTTAGTAAGACCAATAGATTTGAACGTGTAGTACTTCTTTAGTTTTGATACTTATGTACTTTTATAAGTACATATAACTTGTTAGTTTTACTTGAGTAGTATATTACTGAATGACTTTCATTTGAGTAGCGTTTTGATTTGGTATCTGCACTTTTTAAGAATGAAAATTGAGTACTTGTTATTCTGTGTTACTTCCAAACGGATTGCTCTCTATTTTCAGACGCTTCATATACTATTTTCAGATAAAACGGTTAAAATATAACATATAAGTAATATAGGTACACCCAGTAAAGTTTTTATTTATATATATTGACGTTGTTTATGGGTACGCTAAAATCACCGACATGCATCTTTAAATCACAGTAGATTTATAGATACACAAACGACTATTTGTGTTATCATGCCGTGGAAGCAGAGATTACCACAATGGCTTATTACGTTTTAATAAGAAATCGCGAAGGATGCCGAACACAGGCTTTTGGTTTTTGATGCGTGTTTGTGTATTTCGCCTAGAAAGACCTAAGGACGCTAGACTTGAGTCAGCAATACCGGATTTTGAGTTCACGCCGCATTCGACTCGATCTGGGACGGAAAACTGCAACGTAGGGGACACCGAGTGCCGACTAAATGTACACATATTTACATATCAGGATCTCAGGCCGCTACTGACATGAAATAATACGTTTTTTTTTCATTTCCAAATTATCGCTCTTGATTGTAATAATACAATTTCTGAAATTATTGTTGAATTTAGTCTTTGAACTCCCTATTCACGCTGCGAGAATGGTATGACCCAGGAGAAACGTCCCAGTCTGGATCCCTTCAACCAGAAAACGTGGATGAATATTGTATTACTCCAGATATGTGGATTAACAAAACATATCTATGTTACTCTTGATTTCGTCCAGATTGTTAAATCAAAACAGAAGTGGGTAAGTTATCGGTTATTCCTTAGCCGTAAAGACGTTCAAAGTATAGAGCTCATAAAAAAGAAAAATACAGACGTGCCATTTGGAGAACTTGAATTATTGCATATTTCAATGAACCGATATTATGCTGTATAAATGAACAGATGCTGGATTAATATTCTAATGTTATATCTTAATAATAATTAATGTGGCAGTGCCCAGTTGTTTTCTGTTCATTTCGATGTTGATATTTCCGTATATATTCTTTTTTTAAAACTTAAGGTTGCCAAGTAAAACTTCGCGGCTTGCTTCGGCGGATGCCCACTTTTCATGTGAATTTATAATGGTAACTATTTATAATAATTAGGAGGTATAGCTGGGTTCGTGTTACAGGACTGCCGAGAAGCGATTTCTTGACTTTGATTTGTGATTGCATTAGAGTTAGACTTTACGAGTATTCAGCAATTCCGGGAATTGCAACAGCACAGTATTTTGTAGTTAACTTCAAGGGCGTAGATTTGCTCTGGACATTGGTGGGGACCTATGACTAAGTGGATTAAATTATTGGTGGGGACATTTCAATGATCGGCGGATATTGGTGGGGACACGTCCCCTCAGTCCACCCTAAATCTACGCCCCTGGTTAACTTACACACGAGGAAATACATATGAAATAATTAAATTGTTATGGAGCATAAAGTGAGAGGGCATGGAATGAAATAAAAGCCTAGTCACTGCGTGATAATGTCATAGACTTCTGGTTCCTTGTCCCGATCGTCTTCAAAGTTCGCTTATCGTGGATGGATGGATCATGAACTTTTAGATAAACCTTTCTAATTCCCGAAGGCAATCAATGTTGCCAGCACCGGCAACATCAAGCACTCAGTAGTGCAATTACAATACCAATGGTGAACAAAGGTAACACGCGGACAGAAAGCGAGCGGGTACGTGCGATGCAGGTATGAGAATACATATCTACATGCTGCAGAGTATTGCAGAGCGCCTAACACACATGGAGAGTGGGAATGTGAGGGAAGTGCTGCCATTATGTGCATTATGGCTGTTACTGTGAATTTGAAAGTTAGGCAGGCACAAAGCATCTCACTCGACATAGCAAAGAAAAAAACTATTCTGGGGCAAACTTTTTTATATATTCGCCCAGGTTAAAGGACAAAACTTTATAGAACAAAGTATACTTATTTATTCCGTGATCTTAAATATATTCCTTAGGAATTCTTACTAAAATCTGATTTAGGTTGGCCCATGGGCAATAAACACCTGAAGGTTACTCCACAGCCCCTGACATGATTGTTATGCATGACAGTTGTAAATTTAATCCATTAACCAAATTCTTGGTGGTTGGTGTAATTCAGCAGTCCAGCAAGACACTTTGGGAGGAATGTAGAGAATCTTTTGCCTCTTAGTGGGAAACCCTACCCCGCCTAGGAGCATGACAATGGTTGGTATGCATTGAAATACAGCACTTAGCTGTTGTGGATGGGCACTGATTGGGGCCTAAGTACAGGTGGCGGGAATCCCCTGCGATTTACCCACCCAGATCTGGCTGGGAATATGGACGTTGGTTTTGACTTGTGTCTATTTTCATGTATGACTTAGCTGATGCTTACATATGTTGCCTTTCTTTCATTACATAGTGAATTGTGTATGGGTACATAATACCCCTCCCCCAGATCTCCAAGGAGCCAGTACTCTTTTCATAGAATGTTTATCCTGTAGTTGCTATGCTAATTTTCACTTGTTGAGAAACGTATCGGACTGCCATGCCATCACCTCCATCTTTCTTTGTGTGTATCGAAAGCCACAATGCAAAGACGTACAAATTGTTTTTAGTTGCGGCCCCAGTCGCATTCAGGGGAGCAATGCGGTTTAATTTGCCGTTTTAGTTTAGGCCTTTACAAAAGATGGCTTTATGGCATTGCTCCACATTCCGTCTTTTGTGCGCCTTGTTGTTTCACAAATATCACATTCAGTTACTGGCAGGATTGATTTGTCCTCAGTAGGAAGGACTTGGATCCATGCTGTGCTCACATTCAGATTTTTTGAAGTTCTAAAAGAGTTAAATATACATTGTAAAAATGGAAGCCGGGGATCATGACTGAGTGACTTGCACAAGGGGATTTCTCAGCAATAACAGTTTAGTTTTATATCTTACAGATTTCACTTCATAGCCACAAGTGACAGCTCTGAATATTTGAATATTGCTGGGTAGCATGTGGATTAGCAGGTTAGGATGCAGTACCTGAGCAAAGTAACATGAGGAAAAAACATCATCTAAATATGTAAGCTATAAAATGCAGTGTATACAATGTGTACCATGCCTAGATGTGGGAAATGGCAAGATAGTGTGTGATAAAAGGGGAGTCCTGGGGATTTCAGCTTTGTGCATTACAGTCTTACAGGGAGAGATAGGTGTTTGGTTTGAGAAGGGGTAGAGAAGGCCACAAATTTGGGGGAAAAGCTGTTTCACAATCTGTTAGTTCGGGATCTGATTGCCCTGAATTGCTTTTCAGACAGCAGTGGGTCAAACAGATGATGATGATGATGATGATGCTGAAAGCCTTCCTCTTCAGTCAGACACTTGTGCAACTGGCATGTCACCCTGTCAAGCTATAGGAGAGCATACTTTTGATGGTACTGCGGTAGTTTTTCAGTGAACCTCTCTCAGTCTGCTGAGGAAGTATGGTGATTGTTGGACTTTTTTTCACCAGGTGAGTGGTGTTAGGAAACCACGTGAGATCCTTTGTTATGTAGATTCCCAAGAACCTGGCCGTCTTCACATATTCCACTTCGTCACCATGAATGTGGAGCAGGAGGTGTTTGTTTGATTCTGTTCTCCTGAAACCTACAATGAGTTCCTGTGTCTTGCTGGTGTTTAAAGGTTTTTATCGCTGCACCATTCGGGCAGGTGTGTGACCTCCATCCTGTAGGCTGCTTCGACCGTCGTCAGAAATCACTCTGATGATGATTGTGTCATCAGGAAATTTCACATTGGAATTTGATGGGTTCATATGGGTACAGCCTTGGGTAGGAAGGGTGGAGAGCACTGGGCTCAGCACACAGTCCTGTGGATTAGAGTGGATGAGGTGTGCATTCCACTCCTAAAACTCAGTGTTAAGTTTGTGTGTTTGAACAGAGAAATCTGCAAACCGTGTTGGACTCTAGCCCTGTGGGACCGGAATTGGGGAAAACTGGTCTAGCTCATCCGATAAATAATTCAACTAACAGTAATTTCAAGGTTCAGTATTTTTTCAAAGAAAATCTGTTATTAACTTGTGCTTCCTGCAAACATGATAATTGCATGGATGATAATTGTATAATTCGTTTTTTCTGATCCTACCTGGTGGCAGATGCAAAGTGTGCTGGCATTACAGTCCACCTCACTACTGTCTGACTATTTTTGCTAAAAGGATTCCTGCTTGAATTGCGGCTCTTAGCTAGCTTTTAGCTTTCCACTGCTGCTGATTCATTCCACCGTCTACTCTCTTAAACTCTGAGCAGCACTTTGCCTCTTCATTCTCCTCCCATCCCGTAACCCATCCCCAGTAGTAATTTAGCTAAATGTCTTGTACCAATATGACATCATTTTTCTTGGCTCCCGCATTGATGTAATTGGCCATCATATGACTTTATTTTTTGTGCAGCCATCTAGACTAAACAGGAACAGCCAACCCCAGACTGTCTTCTGGCTGGGACCTAATGTTATTTTCACAGATCATGAAAGGGAGATAGCAAGGGCATTATATATGTGTTAACCTAATGAGAATGAAATGATGAGGGTTCATTTGATAACATACTGTCATAATACATTTTTTTTATACATCAATTACAGTTAATCTGTGTTTTCGTTTTTTTTTTATTGAAAGGTTGCACGCCCTCATTTTATTTTATGCTTTACAGTCTGTTTTGAAGAACTTACTGAATGTAAATGACGCAGTAGTGAGGCAGTGATGGTAAACATGAATCTTCTATAGGTTCTTTAGATTTTCTCCCATATTTTTTTATTTTAGTAAATTGGCTCACCACTGCTGTTTGATCTCTGTGTGTGTGGATCTGTGTGACCAAATGCATTCTGGCTGCTTACCCAACTCTGAAATCAGACCTACTCCTTATAGCAGTTCGCTTTGAACCCGCCTATCAGCCTTTTCTTGGAATGTTAAATGCTGACCCAATGAAAGGAGTTATGTCATGTTCTTCTTACTAAGATGCTTCGCCCTATTTGGTGGATCTGATAGGAGAGATTCTGGCAGGAGATATGTAGTTACAAGTCTGGGGGTGGGGGATAGATTGGGGACAGTGGAGAGGCTCCTTGACTCATTGCCGGAGATTTACTGTCTGAACTTCTTTTCATTTTGGTTCATTGAGGAGTTCCTTTCATATCTTTGCTTCCAGGCCAAGGCTTCAGTGTCCATGATCCTGGAGGAGGGTAGAGGAAGTGTCTTCTAAATATCCAGTGCTGAATTAGGAATAATTTGGGGCAATTACGAGTTAGGCGGAGACAGAAATGTAAAACATTGTTTTCCTGGGATTTGCCCATGACCATTGAGGTCATTATGCTTTATTTCAGCTCTGAATAAGATGTTGAGTAAATGAAACTTATGACTCTACCCAAATGACACATACATTTGTATCTAATATTACATTATTCAGCATCGTAATCAAGGTCACTTCAATAATGGCAGGCAGCAGTGGCACAGCAGGTTAGGGCACTATTCCTGTTACGGAAGGGTGTGGGTTCAAGTCTCACGCTTGGCTGAATGAATTTACTGTTGGCCGCTAAAGCAGTATTCCTACATCCAGTCCTCAGGGACCCATAGCCGGTCCATGTTTTTGCTCCCTCCGAGATTCCTGACAGGCAGTCTATATTTTTGCTCCTTCCCAGCTTCCTACTGGAACTTGGGCGGGAGCAAAAACACAGACTGTCTGTGGGTCCCCAAGGCTGTGGGTCCCCAAGGCCTTATGCTGCCCTAGCGTTGCTCCAGGGACTGCATGACCCTGTTTTCTCAAAAATGTATGTTGCTTTAAAAGCATCAGATAAATATATGTAATGTTAAGGAGCACAGTTGAGATTTTTGGGACGTTTTCAGGAAAACGTGACAAATGATCCAGTTATCATTCTGCCGTTGCAACTTGTGGCAATCAAATTATGGCAGGGAGCACAGATTACTAACAGATTTTCTTTTCAAAAATATTTTCCAAGTACCTTGAAATTACTGCTAACTGAATTATTTATAGGCTAAGCTGGACTAGACTAACAAAATTTATTTAAACACAAACGAGCAAGAAGTCTTCACCAGTATCAAACTCCATCTTATCTACTTTTATTCATTATCTGGTGTTTTTGTTTTCCCAAAGAGATGTAAAATTGAGGGAGCAGGGTCATGCAGTCTCTAGAGCAATTCGGGGTTATGGGCCTTGCTCATAGGCCCAACACTGAAATCAATCTGCCAACCTGGGATTCAAAACAGAGACCTTCTGATCACAGGCATGGCCTCATAACCCGCTCAGTCACACACAATATTGTCCAGGTTTCAGACCGAAGTGTTTCGCTGATTTCTCATGCGCCCCTACAAGCCATCATATTTAATGTCTATACAAAGGCCACATCTGTCCACGTGGCCCTCACAAGCAAAATCAGGGCTTTGAGCAAAGACTGTCCTGGTCAAAAGGTCCATGGGGCAAACCGGGCCAGGGGTGGCCAGCGCCCCACTATGTTTTTGCTGCCTTGTTTGAGTGAGCATTGACTAGGTGCAGGAAGGATCTCCGCTCTTTTGTGCTGGGCCGCTGCTTCGCTGAATGGAGGAGCCACTCAGATAATGCCTGAAACAACATTATGTGGTTTCTCATGGTCATTCTTACACCCCTGTCACCCAGGAACAGAGATGAGGGAAAACTGCAGCCTGCCATAGAAACTCAGGAGGAAGCAGGAACTGTGAGGCTTGAAACTCTTGTCCATTTTATCTCATCATAAATCCTGTGGTTTATACAGCCTCATTTTATATGGGGCCTACGTATAGGGTGCCCTCTTTCGGTGGACTAATCATATTTTTGTTTTGTGGAAATTAGTATTGATTGTATAGAATGAATATTTCCATGTCTGGTCATAATATTATAGTCATTTTTTGTTTATTGTAAAGCATACAGGCAGTGACACAGGCAGTTCAGTTATTGGAAGGACCCTCAGTGGCTTCTTGAATTCCCTAGTAAATGTGAGCTCTGGGGAGATGTTGACTCTCAGGAACATCCCCAAGGTACAGGCAACATTGATGTACTCACAATGGTACAAAAATGTTCCTCATAGTCCATTTCTTAATTTACGTATATAAGCTACATTTACCTACAGCTAAGGGTACAACTGGCAGACCCTTGAGGGTACAGCCCCAGTGACAAGCAAAGGTACAAATTGGTACCTTTGTTTACAGTGTATATGTGTACAAAAAAGAACAGTACACAGTCGTAAAACATTTAAATACAGCCCTGATGAGATTACCTGTGACTAACAATGAAGAATCTCTATTGATGCTTGGTGAAAAAGGTTTGAATTCTTTAAAATATTCCAGCTGTATAGTGTAATTATAGCTTATAATTATAAGCTACCAATAGTTGATACGAATAATCAAAAGGCTAGATTTGCTCAGTAGATATCCTCAGTGAAGAGGGATAGAATAGTAGCCTACCCATGTCAAAAGAAAGTGGAAAACCTGTCAACTTTGTTACGCTACACGAGATATACACGTAAATCAAGTACCACAAAGTATTCCTTGAATGAACGGCATGCTTGTCAGTTTTGGGAAGTGACAGTTGGCCGGGTTGGATGTCCAACCGCACCTTCCCACAGGTCACAGCGAGACATACTTGAAAACTGAGGACAACAATACTTGGAATAAATTAGTTTGTCTAAATATAATGCTGGTCTCACCTCTCCCATTCAGTTTCACTTGCAGGTGAGGCAACTGAACTATATGTGTCCCGTATCGTAAATTAGGTGTGTGGATATATAACTTAAATAATGTAGATAATCACAAATCTTACCACATATAAATTGTTTTAAAACCGAGTTTTCCTATGACAAATGGAATACAAAGGTTTAAGCTGAGGCCTAATATGATGAATGCAGATTGCTGGTAATCTTTTAAATAAGGATTTTTAAAATATTTATTTTTATTTTATTGCTATTGTTTTTCATTTTTTAAATTTCCATCAAACATTCTTGTTTGTTTTTCTCATTCACTTTGGTACATCTCTCGAATTATCTTTAACATTTGCAAAACAGTAACTGCATTTCTTGAAGCAATTCATAGAAACAGCACCACATAATGTATTAGCTGCAAAAGCCTGTAACTTTTACAAAATCCTTCTTTCCTCAAAAGTAAATATTTATGTCAAAGAACTTGTCAGTGCCATCAGAATGTCATTGTTCACAAGCAAGACAGTCAAAATGCTTAGCCATGTTGTCAGGATAACAGTGCACTCTCTAAGTATTTTCCGATGTAAACTATGGCTAAGGTTTTGATGATGATGATTGAAAATGCACAAGGTTGTACTTTTTTTGTATGGCATACATCAATTTCAACAGTACAAAGTTACACATGCTGTACATATACTTGTAACACAAATACACACATCTATACATCAGCATATTATGTATATACACAAGCTATAAAAATGCATACATATGTGTGTGCTACAGTATATGTACAGTATGTGACTGTATAACGTATATTTACTGTATTGTATAAAATGCAAATGGGATGCAACTGTGGCCCTTACTTCATCAGGACCATGCGTCTGTTCTTGGCCTCTTCTGCCTCTTCCTCTGTTTTGCCTCCCTACCCTTCCACCACGCAGCCTCATTCCCCTTCCT
>JAODKM010000118.1:8111833-8133806 GCA_026780845.1 Petrocephalus sullivani | reverse complement strand
ATAGGCTTTAGACATAAGCAGTTGAAATATAACACTTGGAAGCCAGGAACAAAAATTGTGTTACATTGTGTTATCAAAGCTGGGAGATTAGTCCCCTTAATCCTTTTCTTAGGAGCTAGTTCCTCATGAGTAGCAGCTTGCACGCAGTGAGAGGGAGTTGTCTTTTTATTTTCACTGGGCTATTTTTTCTTTTCTCTGGTTTTGGGAAGAGAATTGCATGTAAAACTATAGATGCAGCTCGTGACTATGTACCATTCTCTGTGCTCCTTCCTTATGCTTTCTTTACACCTGGATCATATGACCCCTCCATCAATAATATCTCCATTACTCTCTCTCTTTTGCTCTGTAGTAGTTCAGCTGTGACCACTGCTTTGACCCCAGTGGAGCCCAGTTTGGGAGAAGCCCCCCTCCCACACCTGATCACCCCAGGCAAGAACTTGCCACTGCCGCAGGTCCAGCTCAGTAGCGCTCCCTCCACGCCAGATCTGCACCTGCGTCGCCATCACTCCCTCAGGTGGGTCTCGTCGGCATGCTGTCCTCACTTGCAAAGTGTTACCAGATCAGAAGTTCACGGTGGGGATCGTCGTTTCTGGGGTCCCTCTCAAAAAGTCGAAGAGCCCCAGACCTCAGGGGGCCAACGTAAATACACATTTTGAGTGGTAGCAAATACCAGCATTACTAATTCTTATTAATACAAGGATGTAAATGTTCACGGTCTATGGTTAACATAGGATAGTTGTATACAAGCCGACCAGTGTGGTTTTGGGCTGGTAGATGTGTTTTGGTGACACTTTGTGAGCTGTTCATTATACTGCTGTAGTGGGCTTCTGTCAGATGAGTGGGTCCCAAGCTGTGGGTGGGATAACCCTCCTCAGCACATCTGTCACTGCTTGATAACGAGTGAAATCCAGTGACTACTGAGGCACAGACGGGGGGGCATTTGTGCTTGTTCACCCCTCCCTTGTTTGTAATGGCTCTCGGTGACGTTGATTGGCATTGGAAATGGGGGGGAAAATTAGGAAAGTAACACAAAACAAGTAATGCAGTCATTATGTGGCTCAACAGGTTAGGATGCTGAGCCTGTGATCGGAAGGTTACCAGTTTGAATCCCAGTGTTGATGGACTGATTTTACAGTTGGGCCCCTGAACAAGGACTTTAATCTGATACCCAAAAAATGTACGTTGCTTTGGATATAGATGTGTGCTGAATAAACAAAGCAACATTTACAGAATTACATGAGGAGTTAGTATCAGCCAATTCCGTCGCTTCATTTTCATTCTGTGCTACTTACAGAGTCCCCAGCACCGTGTTGTCCCAGGACCCGGATCAGGGCCGAAGACGCTCCCCACTGGCACACAGACGGCTCACTGACAGGGGCGACCTGGCTAGAGTGGCGTCCGAGTACCTGGCCGTGAGGGGGACCCCCGGGGGCCCGGTGTACCAATGTAACTCGGAGGATAGCGGTTCTGAGTGTTCGGCATCCTCCCACACCGGCTCACCCCGCCGCGAGGCCCAGGTGGAGACCCCTCAGCCAAACGGGCATCACTGTGCCCCCTACACCAACAGCCCGCCGTTGGGCTACCCCAGGGCGCTGGCTTTCACTGGGCCCAGCTTCTACAAGACACAACAGCACCACTCCACCCCGAGCTTCTACCGGGGCTTCATGGAGGAGAGGACTGGCTACCCGGCCGAGATGGATGTTGCGTATGGGCATGTGGCCCCGTCCCACTTAGGTGGGCGCAGCTGTTATGAATTCTGGCACGAGTACGAGGAACCCCCCCAGCACTGGGTGCCGCAGCCCCGCCCTGCAAATGCCAGACTGGCACGGACGCCCTCGCTCCGGGATTATCCCGCTTTCCGGTACCATTTGGGCCATCCTAATGAAGTGGTATCAAATGAGATGCATCCCTGGCACCAGCGGAGCCGAATGAACGTGCCTCGGCCTCACTCGCTGGACCGGCAGGGCGCGGTCCGAATCAGGGCGTATCAGGGTCGCGAGTCTCCGGTGATCACCCAGATGCACCAGCTCCCTGGGCAGGTAAAGAGCTTTTATTGTGGCTTCTCAAAGACTTACTGTCCCGCTTGAGAATACTTTAAGGTCATTAAAGGAAGCTAAACATATCCCAGTAATTCTACTATGAACTGCACAAGAAATAAACAGACATGTTGATATTTGACTTATCCCAGCTATTGTGATATTTATAGAGGATGTTAGTTAGGTGGAGTTCAGGCACACCTGAGGACATACTGTTATAATGCGTCACAGGGTTTCATGTTCAAATCCACCTTTGGCCATGAAGCTTAATCTGCCTAACAACCAACAACACATGCATAACTAATCTGTAGTGGTGTTCCTGCAGGCATCACTGCAACAGAGCTTGTATATCAGTGTAATTACATTATGTTTTAGGTGTTGGCTTACCTGTGATCAGATCTCGACATGGGCTACTTTATGTTAAAAAGGGGACCTGCTATTGGATGGTTTCTGCTGGAAGATGTTTTTTACGGATTGAGGCGTGAAGCAAGATTGTCTGGTTTCTTTATACCGGCATGTTCTGGCCTGCCAGCTTGTAATATACCATGCATATACAGCTTTAGAGTATCACTACGGGGAAAAACTGTGATTGGCTGAGTAAAAAGGCTGCAGTCTGGCTTGGGGTTACTGCTGAAAAAGAGCATTACCATTAAATGTTTATTGAAGGGAAACAGGCTTTATTATCATTATGTTTGTTGTATATTGTATGGTTTCATGCAGGAGCACTTGCTTACTGGAACTTGCCATGACAGCGATGAGTTAAGCTTTTAAATGTTAGAACCGAGTGTAGCTGATGTATCATACTCCACAGGAATGACATGGAACCATTATTATTTATTTAGCAGATGCTTTTAGTGAAATAACTATACATTTTTTGAGAAAGCAGGGTTAAGGATTAAGGGCTTTGCTTAAGGGCCCAGTGGTGAAATTACTCTGGCAACCAAGATGACCTGAACTGCTTACCTTCTGATCACAGCCCCCACCCAAAGTTCTCCCCACCTTGTGTCCTGTGCTTCCAGGGTGAGGTTACTTAAGTGAATATCTATTGCATTGTTATGGTGAGTCTGCAGGTAACCTACAGGCATCTCACAGGGGCGTAGGAGGCTTGCGTTTTATGTGTGCATGTCGGGGAAGGCTGTTCCTTTTCAGTCATGTCCTGACTGCGCCCCATCGAGCCAGGCGTAACAAATCCCATGATCTACAGTTTCAGCTTCTGCCAGTGAAGGCGGAGTTTGTTGTGGTTCAGGTACATTTTATAGAGTTTTATTACCTTGTTCCTGGAGAACTATAAATGTTTCTGGGTTTTGCCATACTGTTCTCAGGGCTATCTTAAATGTCCACTATATGAATCATCATGGTTAAAGCCAGAGGAATCTTGCATGCAGGATTTTTGAAAAAGAACCATTTAGAGCTGAAGAACGCTTAGAAATGCTTTCCGGTAAAGCATCAGCACATTGTACAATGAATGGGCGCTTAATGAACCGTATACTTGGAATGCGTGGAATGTGGAAACCCAGACTGTCAGGTGTAGTGTGTCTGTTCAAAAGAAAGTTAACAAGCTACAGCCAGAGTAAGTGTGAAAGTGTTCATTCTGCAGTGTGGTTGGATATTTTGCTATATTCATTAGTGGATTGTATGACAGGGGTTGGGGTTAGACAAGTGTTATTTACAATGATACCACATGGGTGCAAGGGTCATGGAGCTACATTTAAAATGTAGGGATTAAAGTCTCCACCCTGTGAAAAGCCGTAAATCGGTTATCAAGTTCCCCACTACAGATTTGGTCAGCTTAGTTATTTGTCCATTTGGTGAGAAACCAAACCAAAAACTAACTATGATGATTTGGAACAGAAAAACTAGGCTGTGTAGTCTTCACTGGACCTATTATGGTGCCCTTTATTAATGAAAAGCTTAAAAACAAGAAAGGGAAACTTTTTAATCTTCTTGTTAGAATAGAAATTTTTCTTTCTTAAAATGCTAATACCAAGTTATAAATATATATTACCACCGTTCAAAAGATTGGGGTCACTTACAAATTTCCCATGGAATAGCCTTCATTTTGCAGAAAAGTAAAGACTGATGAGTTTTAGAAGAAAGTTCTTTGTTTCTGGCCATTTTATGTCTTCAGTCGAACCCACTACTGCAGATGCTCCAGATACTCAACTAACCTAAAGTAGACCAGTTTTATTGCTTCGTTAACCAGCACAATAGTTTTCATCTGCGCTAACATCATTTCAAAACTGATTTCTAATGATAAAATTTGCAACAAACTTTGATTAGCAAACACAACTTGCCATTGAAACACAGAGCTGATTGCTGTGTCTCTGTATACCAGTGTAAATATTACATTAAAAACCAGCTGTTTCCAGCTACATTTACAACATTAACAATGTCTCCACTATACTTCTGTCTCAATGTTATTTTTAAGGGAAAAAATAGCTTTTCTTTCAAAAAAAGGAAATTTCTAAGTGACTGCAAACTTTTGAAATGTAGTGTATAATGACATATTTGACTTATCTTCTGATTTAAATATTTTGTGTTTTAAAAGATTATATGTATATGCTTAAGTAATATGATTAACAATACCTGATGAAGTCTGTGAAATGACTTGCTGTTGTGGAGACGGTGAACTTATTCTCCCTCATCATTGTCTGTTGTCACCAGACTGTCTGTGTGTATGATATTATTACTGCAAGGCCTTATTGCCATTCAACAAAGCGGCTTTGAGCCGTTGTTTTTTTTCCACACGTTGTCTGATTGATGCTTATCAAGAGGTCACATCTGGTATTTGTCAGGAAGCTGAGGAGAAATGTATACCAGTGTAATTACATGATGATGCCCATGTGGGTAATGTATACTGCTATAATTACCACATTGACCTGAATATGTCAGATTATTACCACAACGAAAGCTATGAACGCTGTAGTAGTGTCAAAGAGTGCAGTTCTTCTTAGAGAAGTAACTTCTACTGGTGTCCAAGTGCTGTTCTCTTTGTTGTTATCCTGGCTGGAGACAGGCTGTGGGTTAAGTTACTGAGTAGGATGCACTACCAGGGCCATTTTCATAGTGTTGCAGTGTTGGGTAAATTGGCTGGAAAGCTGCTTAGTGCAGATCCTTCTCCTAACCTGGTCCTATGAGGACAAAATCATAGAAATAATGTGACGATAAAAGGGAGAAACAAACAAGGAGGAAGGGCACAAACCAGGGCCAAGGTATCGTGGGAATCTCCCCTTGGCTGCCTGCATGACACACCTGCACAGAACATTTCTCAATCCCAGCTTTCCAAAAAAACTTGGGGAAACCAGACATCGCAGAAAGTCACTGAGTGAATCACACAGCGTTTTTTCCTAGTCATCAGCCTCACCTGGGACTTAGGGGCCGGTGATGCGGTCATATCCGTGAGCAGTGTTCATAGTGTCACACTAAGTAGCTAAATGCGTAATTTATACTGTGTGTAGCATTAGCTAAGCATGTAATATCGTTTAATGCATTGTCATGAAATGTAGTGGCTGTATTGCTCACTTCACCTCTTATCAATGACTGCCTGTCTGTGAACTTTAAACACTGTGTCGCTTGAGTTTCTTGCTAAGTGTTCTTATCGGCACATTACTTTGCTTTGCGCTCTCTGCCTGAAATGAGGCCCAGCTGAGGGATTCCTACCTAGTTATTGTGAATTGGACCTGGATTCTTCAGGATGTCACTTACCTTCAAGGGTTCTATTGACCTGGGCCACCCTGGTTAGCCAGACACCAAAACCAAAACAGCATCCAGCTGTACTATTTCTACACTACATCATTGTTGCCCTTAACACAACAGGAAGAGCCATGTAAGAGCTGTTATCTGTATATGCCTGTCAGATTTGACAGAGAAGCCTATTCTATCATGCAAGTGTCTCCAATGAAGAGTGCTCATCTGTCTCCTCTCTCCTGCAGGCCTCTCAGAAAAGAATCATTTACAGACCTTCAGATGGAAGGCCCATAGAGTGGTACATAGAGGAAGACTCTGAAGTTGTCGGCCAACTGTAGACGATGGCTTTTGGAATACACTACTCAAGACATTGGACTTTATCTGTGTATCTATGGTGCTGATGCATGTGCTGACGCTGAAAAAATGGATAGTTCGGGACTGAACATTTCACCAGTGTTTATATCGACTGCTTCCAAAAATATGGCCTATGTGCCTATAAGTTTACTCTAAAAGAAACTTTCACTGTAAATTATTTGTAATCATTAGTCTACCTCTACAGAATGGTTATAGCCTCTCAGTTATGGAATGAATTTGTCACCATACATTGGGTGTATATGCAGTTAACCTGGGAATTGGTTGCCAGCATAGTAAACAAACTGAATGAACTGTTTTTATGGGGGGAAATAAATGTGACTGATTTTAGATAAGTAATGCGATGATCTTCCTTCTGCGGGAAAATATTCAGGAGCTACATAAGATTCTGAATTTTTACCACTTAAGGCAGATACTTTCCTGGACGTTGCTGTAGGCTTGAAATATAATGAACTCTATTGAGGTTTCGTTTTAACGTCATTTCAATAAATCCCGCCTTATTCAAGGTATTTAGTCTGCAGAAAAAGTCTTCATATGTAGTACATGAAATAAATTCTGTGCAGGCCAAATCACCCCCGGCTATGTTAAACCACAGTATAATAAATACCAACATTGTAGGATTTAGACCTATGGGCTGACCCCCTGTGTATCAGAAAAAATGCTGTCAGATTAAAACCAATAAACTGGCTTATCTCTAAAGTTGTAAAAGTGTAAAAAACTTGTGACCCAAGAAAGTACTCTATATATATATATATATATATATATAATAATAATGTAGTACCTAAACAGCCTTGAGTCTTCATGGTCTTTTTGCACACGGCCATGTAAGTCACATAATTGTAAAGGTGATTCATTGTCATTGTTGATGCGCCACAGCATGCAACAATGAAATGTGTCCTCTGCAGTTGACCCATGTGACATTGTGGCACAGCTATGTGAGTGCCTGGAGAGCAGTGCTTGGGGACAGTACCTTGCTTAGGTACCTCAGCAGTACTTGCGGGTCAGGGACTCGAACCGGCAGTCTTTTGCCTATGTGGTTGCATCCCTAACCTCTACACCACCTGCCTGCCCCTAAGAGGCAACATAAGCTTTATCACAAAATGTCTATGGTGTCAAAGTTATCCTAATTTATAGAAAAGGTGCTGCATCTCCATTGACATCAAAGTTTAAAGCCAAGCTGAATATTGCAGAACCTGCCAGGATTATGAACCTTTCAAGAGAATGTCGTATTGTTCTATAACCTTTTTTGAGACAGAAGAGAAATTTTATATACCTAAGATTCACAGCTTACACATACATTTGAAAACATGCAAAGACAGTACTGAAGAATAAGGATTTAATAACAGTATACCCTGTGTTTTGAACTATATTCATCTGAATTTATAGCTGTAATTTATGCATATTCAGAAAACTTCTTTCACCTCCACTAATGTATACCTACCCACATGTAGCAGCCAGGCAAACAACAGCTGCTAGTCTATCTAAACTGTATGTCTGGGCTGTCCACAGGCATTCCAGGGCAGAACTGGGGCAAGAGAATTGTGCACATTTCATCGTTTCATCTATTCTTACTTTCTTTCTTTTTTTGGGGGCGGGGAGTGTGTTCCCCTATAACATCCCTGTCAGTAGTTTTAATGTTGTATCACCTGTAACACCATGCGTGTAAATTATACTGAAATGTTTTTTTTTATAAAAATGATACTGAATAAAATCAACCAAGACACAAAATGCCTGAAGTTACTCGCACAGAATAAGTAATACCAGAAGCATGACATACTGTTTGATTTTTGAGTAAATATTGCAATAAACGAATGATAATAAAACATCAATGTAGCCAATCCTAGTCTGTGTTTAGTAAACACCAAGGTCCCAATTAGTGATCTTTCATCATTGTCTAGTTCTGTGGCTACTTGGGGCAGTCAGAGACAGTCAGGGGTCTTGCATAGCAGCTGGAACATGGAGGCTTACCTTGGGTTACCTTGTGTGCAGCTGAGGTTAGGATAGTGCTTTTTCATAGCCACTGTGAATGGCTCTAGGCTTGAGGATGCCATATCCTTTGGGTCCTCCCGAAACAACCAGCATGTGTGATGTATGAAACTTCACTGATATACTCATCTTGGAAATAATTTATAAAGCACAAGGAAATTAAATAAACATACAATTTCATATTATGTATGTTAAGATGCAAAAAATGTACCCTTTTACTCTAGAGTGGGCAGCATTTTATTTTTAATTGCAGAAGTGCCCTAGGTACCAATTCACACCAAATGCTCGTGAACACAGCAGTTCCGCTGCACCCTTTCATAAACTTTATAGGCAATATCCTGAATGATAACTCTGGTGATAAGGAGTAGAAAACCAGAAACCCCATTATGTACTCAAATAGCAAACAGTACTATTCATATTTATTGTTGTCACTGATAGCAATATAGTGTATACAAGTAATGTGGTAAAAGTCGCATAGCCTAAGCAAATAGTATGTAACAGATTAGTTACTGTACCCAAGAGCAGGCCATATTTTCAGACATCCCGGAAGCAATATGATAATATGTAATATGATCTTTGTATTACGACATTTACAGTTGTTAACGAATGTCTATTCACCAAGATATCACGATGGTGAGCTGTGATAACTGATAAGATAAAAAAAAACACATTTTCAGAGTTGCTAACTTTAGTCAGCTTGCTGGCATGAGATTTTCAATTCGAGACAAGTCTGCACCAACAAATGCGACAGGCATTTACATGTATGTAGCAGCGTTATCACCTTGCGAATAGTCTGAAAGCAATGCGGACTACCTCAACATTTTAGGTTTATAATGGAATACTATAGATTTGCCATAAGATTCCTTGCGTGACAGTCTGAAAGCCTGAACATCACGCCAGATGCGCGGGAGTTGGCAACCCTGCATTTTATTATATTTTTATAACAAATGCTGCTCTCGTTTTAAAGCCATGACCATTCATAATGTATATCAGACGTCAATTTCCAAATAGTTGTCGAAAAATTAAAGCGAGGTGGAAAGGCAAACGGTGTAAAAACGGCAGAATGTGGACTTTCCGCGTGGTTTTGCGGCGTGACGTCGCCCTTTGCCAGGTATGCGTGGGGTTACGGGCCTGGGGTTACGCGAACCTCGCGTGCCGAGCCGCTAACGTGCCGAGCCCGTACCTGCGCAGCTAACCAGCCCGTACCTGCGCAGCTAACCAGCCGACACGCTAACCGTCTGCAGGCTGGCTGATACGCAACGGTGCGCAGAAAACGAGAAGTACAAAAGAATCCGCCTGAATGTGTTTTTAAACCGTTGTCATTTCCCACAAAGGTCCCTGCCCTCGTTTCGTACGTGTCCGGAGCTGTAATTAGCTAGCGAGTTAGCTACTGTAATTTTCCGGTGTATTAACAATTAACATTGCTTATTTTTCACCTGTATATTGTATATTATTTTATTCTATTACACAGATTTTCAAAAATGAATCCTAATATGTGGAATATTAAAGAGATTTTAAGCATTCCACCCTCATCTGGGTAAGTAGTCCTAAACAAATATTCCTAGATATATACCTTCATATATAGGCCTGCATGCATATTTAAATATACTTTAAAGTATCCTAATATCTTACCTCGAATAAATAAAGTGAAACAATGTTCAGATACTATTGGTGTGCATCTGGCCTGATTCTCAGGCTTACAGACTCTCACACAGCCAAGAAATCTTATGGCAAATCTATATTATTCCATTATAAATTTAAAATTAGCTACATCGAAAGCGTTGGGGGTTTGTTTGCAAACCCTGCAAACTATTTGCAATGTAATAAAACTGTTACATATATGTAAATGTATGTGCAGACTTGTCTTGAATTGAAAATCTCACTCCAGTCAGCTGACCAAAGTTGAAATCCCTGTATGTGTCATACATGTATTTGGACGTATTGATGCAGAGGTCACATGTTTAACCTATTTGTGAGGTCTGTTGGTGAATACAGTACTGTATTGTATGGTGACCATATACACCACTGATGTTGTTTGGGTCTTGCTGTGCCTTGTCCATCTCTGTTCTTGCAGGGGGGCCCAGAAGTCTTCTAGTCTAGTCACTGCTGCCAGTGATTACTCCAGCCTGACAGACTCCCAGTTTCTCTTTGGATCACAGTTCTGGCCTGATCAGTCACAGGGCTTGTCCCTGGAGATGAGTTTCCCATCCAGAACCTCGCAGCAGAACGCAGAGGTCTCTCATTGTCCCATTCCTTGGGTCTTTGTGGCCAGTGTGCATTGTTTTTACATTGACTTACAGTTGGACTTAATAAATGCTTTTGTTTGGTTATTTTTATGGATGTATATCCCAGTTGTGGGATAGGCACAGGCACATGGTTAGGAAAAATCACGGGTGTGAATCCCCGCTCCCCTTGTTGGCAAAATAATCTGAATAGGATTGCCAGACACCTCTTGAAGTTTATTTTGGACTACAGGCCTGGTGGAGGGAAGTTTAAGAAGCATAAAGATTATTAGACTAATGGTTATGGCTAAACACACCTGTTTGTGTTGTTTGACACTTACATGCTTTTAGGTTAATGAATGTAGAGTTTCTACAAGCTATCAGACCAAGCCATACCTGTTCGGGGGAGATTCTCAGGACAAAAGCAAAGTGCAGACTCTCACAAATAGTTCAAACAACGGGATTCTGGAGAGGTTTGAGGCAGATAAGAGGAAAGCAAAAGAGAGGGATGAGAGGTAAAGTTGAATTTAGTTTTGATGAACATTTGTGATGGATTTGTGTGTCAGGGAGATTCAGGAGGGTCTGTATCTTTAAATTTCATATTGGTCTTCTGGTTTTATGGATTTTTTGCAGAATTTCCTCAGAATCGTTATAAGAAATTCATCAAGTCTCAAAGCAATAACTGAATATTAAACTCATATCTAATATGGTAAAAGCTTTACACATTTATGTCTTTAATTTGTTTGAACCCTTGGATGAATGTAATTTTGTTCACTGAAAAGAAAAATTCAATGCAATCCAGTTTCATTTGATCCTGTTTTTTAGTGACATGTTGGCAGACCGTGTACTTCAGCTGGGGGACTCTATGGAAAATGTAAGTGCTGTAGGGCAGAAGAACAGGAAGAATTTGCTGCCCATGTGTGCAGATCTTACTTTCATGAAACAAAAACGAGCAAACCCTGTATCTTCTGAGGGTTTCATCTTGACACAACACACTTTCTTTAGAAGAAATTTAATGGGTTGCTTCCATTTTTTCAGATGAAGCTTACTCTTAGTAGTATTGATGGGAGCATAGAATCGGCCAAGAGAGTTGTTCTGGAGCAGATAGATGGTCTGACCACAACAAGTAGGTTTCACTGGAAGCCTTGATCCAAGATAGTATGCAACATCTGTTTTCACTGATATATGAAATACTCCATGAGTATTGGAATGTTCCACTCTCAGGTTTGTAGCTTTTCTACTAATTTACAGACAGATATCAATTCATCCATTTATCCATCCTTCTTCTAAATGCTTATCCTGGTCTGGGTTGTGGGACAGAATCAAACATGCTCTCTCAAAATATTCACATTTTTTAGCCCCATAATAGAGGGGTCAATGGGCAGCACATTCAGAATCACTGACCTGTTACTAATTGAAAAGTAAATTCCCTTTGCTTAGTAAATAACTACACATCAAAGTTCATTGCTTGGTTCCTGCATGCCTGCTCCCTGCCTCCTACTGACTACTGTGTCCCTGAGTAGTGACTTTGTGTGCCCAGTAGGTGGTGCTCTTGTGCTTTTTGGCCAGCTGTGAAAGTAAGGCTTCTGCAAAATTAAGGCTCAGTTCTGCAGTATATGTGTAGTGCATACAATTTATCTGCAATGATGCAGCAGGAACATATGTGATGCATGAGAGGTGTGGGGGATGGGTCAATATAGAAACAATGGTGACTGCTCTTCCTACCCTGATGTGTCCAACCTTCAACCTAAATAATAGATTGTGCTTGGCTGTTTGCTTTAGTTCAGGACCATGCAGCGATGGTGCAAAAGAGTTTGGTGTCACCTCCGGAGTCATTGCTTAATGAACTGGCCTCCCTGGCACAAAAGCTCAGAGACGTGGAGGACAGAGAGACAAAGGTGTGTAGATTTTAATAGATCAGCTGAAAACAAAGGCTGTGGTAATGACTACCAGTGGGGTGTAGCTGCTATTGGCCTATACAAGGCCTGATATAAAGCCCTACATCGGAAATCACAGGGGAGAAGGAACATGATGCTGTCAGACCCAGGTGAGAAGGGTCGTGTTTCTGAAGGAAGATAAACCTGCCTTTTTAGAAGATTTTTGCTTTTGTCAATGTGTTTATGAAAGTTAGTCAACCAGCGCAGATATGTCACTTCATTAAGTCATTCTCATTATATTCATCTTGTGGTATTGAAGAATTACAGGTGAGGGCAGAAATTAGATAAAAGTCAAGATTATCATCGTTCTACTTAAATTAGCCTACTGTATGAATAATTGTAAGTCAAGAAGAATAATCAATGAATCAAAGTCAACCGAAGAAGGAAACAGTGGGAACAGAAATATCAACTGTCCATAGAGACATTTACTGTGTTAGAATAACCCAAAAATCAATGTGAAGTAAAGTGTGTTTAAACGTGTTTTGTGTCCCAGATATGTGTAGAGGTGAGTGCCCTGCATTCGTCTGTGGAAAGCCTCCATCGTGACCTAGAGAGCCTGAGAGCAGAGCATTGCAAAGAGCAGGGCATGATGGGAGATGTCCTGTCGCAGCTCGGCACCCTGGTCTCCTCTCACAGGCTTGCAGAGCAGGTGACAGACGGAGAGGTGCAGACCTCACCCGACCTGTTTGAAAATTTCTACGTGGTAACGAAGAAGACCAAGTACTTGGAGGGCACACGTTTCTGTGGTGCTGAGCCATTTCCTCTGGGGAAGATGGAAGACCTGGAGAAAGTGTCAGAAGCCGGTGAGGCAGAAATACCCACAGAGCATTGTTTGGCCAACACGTTGACAGCTGGGGCAAGCAAGGAACCCTGGCAGAAACTGTACTGCACCCGTTCTGGCAGCACACAAGGGAGGAACCGGAACAGCTCAGGCAGTATCCCAAGATGCAGCAAGGAAAATGTCCCCCCACATGATATCAACAGTCCGCAGGGCCTCAGCTGCAAGGTTAAACAAGCAGGTGTCCCCAAGATGGGACATGGGCTTAGAAAGGCATACAGACACAAGCGACCCCTGAGGAGGAGGCCCAGAGCCACCCCTTCTGAGACAGAAATGGCATGGACTCTGTGTGCTGCACAGTCTGTGGGCCTGTGCCAAAGTGATGGCAAGGGGGGAGTTCAGCCAAAAAGTGGGACTGCAGTACAAGGTCACGCTGGCTACTCAGGGGCCACGGCAACTTGGGTCACAGGAAAGCCACACACTCTACAGACATCACCACAAAATAAAGGTCTCTGGCAACTGTTTAGCATCAGCGATGATTCTGATTGATTTGGACGAGGATCTGATATTCAATCTCAATGAGTCACCAGTTTGACAGTGATTGTTACAGCCTTAGTACTTAATACTTATTGATGCCACTATGTGTTGTTCCTGTATACATTGAGAGATGTGCCAGTAAGCATATATATTTTAGAAACCAGTAAGGCGAAGGTTTTTATCTCTCTGCTAGTAAAACTTGCAGGATCAAGTGTTAAGTATAAAGTATGCAAACAATACAAACATGGCCACAGTTATTACAAAACTAATGGAAAATATGTAATTTATTGGTATTAAAGATGAATTTTGATGCTTTAAAAGACAAATATCGTTACCTCGATCTATTGCTGTAGGCTGATGCGCACCTCCCCAGAAATGAAATTACATGTCTCAGTGGCACCGATCACGCACAAGTATGAATGCTCACAACAGTGTAGGCCATGGTGTAAGCTCTGTGTAGGCTCAACAAGCGGTATAAATCAGCCTTTACAAGATGTACATCTTGCCTAACTGATGTACTGGATTTCTGTAAGCATGTGCCAAAACATACTCACAGAATGAAAGCACAGTTTTGTTTTAGGCTTTCAAAATTATTTCTGTGAAGTCACAGATTACTTTGTAAAATCACTCCTTAAAAGGCAGCATGTGTGTGGGTGTGTGTATATTTATATGAACACATATAACTGTGAAACAAGAACTAACTTTGTTTGGGTATATATGTCATTTTAGGTTAATCTACCATTCTAACCATTGATATCAGTGGCTCCTATGTGGTAGCCAAACTAGAATGGGTGCAAAAGGTTTTCAAGACCTGGATATGAAAAAAAATGTTAGATAGAGGCTTGGCTGAAAAAGTTTTGTAAAAATCTAAGAATGCACACATGCAAATACTCAACTGTATAGTATCAAACATAACATCCTCTTAGGGGAACATTTCTCTTTTCATAACCTGTAATTAAAAAGTGGCAGAATTTATGTCCAAAAAAGCTTAGCTAAATCTGTAAGTGAAGCTTTTGGTCACATCAAGTACAAAGATTATTTTTCAAATAATCAAGATCAATGAATAATGACAAAAATTATTCCTTTGCAAGTTTAAAACATTAAGATTATTTGATTTTAAAGCCACTTTGGTAGGATAAAAATAAAGTATAATGTCTACCCTACTCATTAGACAATACATAATATATTAGATAGTAAAATTTTATCAGCACTGAGTTTCCAGGTAAGTTCTGTCAGGATGACATTCTCTGATTTATGAATATTACTACCTTCATTTCTGAGACCTGTTGGGCAAGAACAAGCTCCAACCACAACAATATGTGCCGAGATATAAGGGCAATTTCATCCTCGAGATAAAATGCTACAGTTAAAATTTGTGAACAAAGGTTATGTTTCAAACATGCTTATATATAATATAACATTAAATTGTCCCATCAGTCAACAGCACATTTTGAACTGCCAAGATTGAGCTGCCCAGCCCTTGGACATGTACAACCAGTCCCACCAGAGAAGGTCTTTGCAAAGGAATTTTGGGGGAGCAGAATGGGATTCACTACAGCCTGACATCCTTGTGCTGCTTTCACAATGAGGCATCCAAGATAAGGTCCCCCATAAAGAATCATATTACGTTAACACATTGTATTTACCACTAAACTACCATTAACATAATGTAGTACTGAGCAGTCAGTTTTAGTAGCTTAACAAACCTTTATACCTGGTAAAAGTACGCATCGCATGCCATGTAGTCTTGCTGCTTCCAAGCTCTGATGAAGGGATGGGTGTGTGTGTCAAGCTAATAGATGTACACAGCCAAAGCAATGTCGATTGTCCAGATGGATGTTGTACACAGTGCCAGCTTTGGTAGAGCAAGGGCGTCTTTATGCTAGTCCACATTGATTCCTAGGTGCATCACTCATCTGAAACATCAGAGGGCGGGGCCATGAGATTGCGGGGGTTGAGGTTGGCCACCAGGCATACGTCATAGTTGTCGTGCATCAGGACACGCCGTGCCACCATAGTCCACACTTTCTCCCATGGGTCGAGTTCTAAGATGTCCTTGATGATGGCGTCGTGCCGATCTAAGAGGAAAGGTTTCGAACTTTCTGACCAAACCTTCAGCAACCTCAGCACTAAGACAGGGCTGCATTAGATTTGTAAGAATATTTACTTTGGTCAAGTGTTTCACTGTATAATACGTATGATATCAAACTTCCCCAAGATGTTAGGCTTCCAGCACCATAGCTGGGCATCTAAACCTTGCAACATTTACCTTTATTACATTGGAAAATTGTTTATTTTGAACTGAGCTAATAGAATGACAATTCATAATTTTTATAATCTCATGAATAAACATGAATGTTATGTCTTTCCTTGATAAACATCAAATTGCTTACTAGTAAAGTCTTGTTCGATAGCCAGTGAAGTGATGAATATTAAAATCTGCAGCATTAGGGTGTTAGACTGAAGGACATGGTGCCTCTGGTCATGTGATAAGTGTACGGCACGGTGCCTACCAGCCCCCCTGTAGAAGCCACACACGTAGAGTTTGCCTCCTGCAACCCCTGCGTTAGATGCCCCGCTGCGCAGGGAGAGGAGCGGATAGGGCAGCTGGGGCCCCTCCCTCCAGAAGTCTCCATCAGGGTTGTAAATCTCCACGACATCAAGGCAGCGGCGAGATTGTCCCCGGTCAGCTCCTTCACAGCCAATTCCCCCTACAGGGGCAACAGGACATTGGGGTTGGTTGCCACAGAGGTTAGGTTGTTGGTGTTCTTGCCAGAGGAGCTGGGGGTAGTGTGGGGCTCAGTGGGTTAGAATTCTGTGCCTGCAATCAGAAGGTCGCTGTTTCAGATTCCACTGTCAGCAGACTGATGTCACCGTTGAGCCCCTCAGCAAGACCCTTAATCCCCCGACTGCTCCAGAGACTGCCTGACCCTACTAAATCAATAGTGCCTCACTTTGGATAAAAACGTATGATCAATAAATAAAATGTAGAAGCTGTAGGACCTAGGTACCTTTCTTAAAGATTCTGATTCTGGACAGGGATCAAGCCCCTCAGCTATTAATATCTAATAGCCTGTTTTTGAGTGAACTGTAAGATAAGATGGAACTTTATTGATCTTTGGGGGAAATTTCTATGGCCAACAGCACAGAAAGAAATCTGATAATAGATAAAATAAGTACAAAATAAATACAACAGGATAATATGTAAAAATACAATAATTATGCAAGGGAAAAGGTATTCAATCAAAAAATAAATAAGAAAAACTGTGCAAGACAGTGTACCACTATGGTCAAAGTACAAAAAAGGTGTTGGGCAAATGGAAGTGGGCAGATGGAATATATACAAGCTAGAATATTTACATATTTTGAAATTCTAGGCCCCCAGTAGACTGTGAAATGTCACATTGGGCCCCCGCTCTAATTTTACATGCTCAAGGGCCCTTGTCAGGTGCTGGGCCCCCTGAATCTGTCTGGGTATCCATGCCCTTACTTCTCTGTGTCTACATCAAAATGTTCATTGCTAAGAGCGGGTGTTTATCACCAAAGCCCCCAGGCCCCCAGGCCTCACCCAGCACGTAGATCTCCTCGTTCAGCACCACTGCGCTGCAGCGGTACTTGGAGAACTTCATGGGTCGACGCTCCTCCCACCTGTTTGCCTGGGGGTCGTACTGGAACACGCGGTTGTTCAGGCGGTCGGGTTCGTCATCTGGCCTGTCACACTACAGGAATGGGGCAGTGACGGGGACAACCAGGTGTGGGACAGGAAGGGAGGATGGGGGGGGGGGCGTTGATCAGTGCCAAGCTAAAACCAGCCACTCTGCTCTGCACAGTCAGCCTTCAATGCAGCTTCATCACAATATTGTTTCAATGTTTTTACAGTTTTACTACAGACCCCCATGAATCCTTTATCTCAGCTCAGTAAAAAGCACAGAACCTAAATAAACAGCCACATTTAACCCTGAGGAACCCACGGGCTCATATTTGTCCCTACCTTTTATTTCTGCCTTACATCCAACCCACTCATCAAAGCTAAGTAAAGTAATTTTTTTCCAGTGTACCATATACGATCCAAAAACAAAAGTAATATTTTTACTTTGATGAGTGGGTTGAAGTAAAAGGTAATTGTAAAATTCTGATTTAATTTAAACATTTATGGAGTTTGGAATTGGCATTATCAAATGAAATGAACCAAATTTCATTCAATATACCCAGAGGAATGATATTTTTTATTCAAATATTAAAAATTCAAATCAAGTAATCTATTAGAATTAGCAGCAATTCAACCCAGGAGAACTGACAAGATAAAGAGACTTCAGGCCCCAAGAGTTAGAAAGCACCCAGACGAAATGGTTCCTTTAGAAACTAAATTGTGTTTAAACTTATAAACTTAACTATTTTCTCTCTGCAATGCCCTGGGGCTATTCGACAACAATGGCCCCTACAGAAAATCACAGATGCAACTAAATAAACTGGGTGTTGCACAATTATTCTATTTCCAGCCGTTACCTGCGGTGTCCTGCCTCCCAGCACATAAAGGTGGCCCTTCAAGCTGACAGCACAGTGGCAAGCCAACGGCACTGGCAGTGGGGCGGAGTTTCTCCAGGCCCCGCCTTTCAGGGACCAGCGCTCCACACTATTGGTTAAGAGGTACTGGTTCTTCAGCTTCATCTGGCCCCCCAGCAGGTAGAGAGTGTCGCCCAAGGCACCAAGAGCATACATATCCCGGTACTCCACTGAGCAGAGCTTCTCCCAGGTGCCCTGTGCTGATGCCTTGTACCTGCGATGGCAAGGAAATGTGATGGAAGGCTTAGTAACTCTCATGGCAAGCAGGTTTCACATCATTCATTAATTGAATCGTTTAGCCCTTTGTTGCCCAAGAGTTCCTAATCATGAACGATTGTGACAATTCACTATTAGCGTGGTTGTCTCACAGCCAAGTCCATCCCTAAAATCGACACTACGCCCGTGATCTTCTCGCTCAGTATGTTGCCCTCGCTCTCACCTGCAGATGTCCACGGTCCTGTTCTTCTGCCGGGCCATTCTGCGTGCCCCCGCCTCCCCGGCCACCACGATCTGGTTGTCCTCGGTCACCACGCCGGCACACACGCAGCCCAGCACCTCGCTATAGCGGGGAGAGGTGATGAAGCAGGTGCGGCGTGTGGCGGGGGCGAAGCAGAAGCTGTAGTCGCAGTAGCTTCCCTGCCGCGACCTGATGCCCTGGCCGTCGTTTCCGAGACAGAGCAGCACGTCGGTAGTCTCCATGCCGTACCGCAGCTTCAGGCGCCGCGGTGCTGCGGCGGGATGCTGCTGGGCCGCCTCCAGGGCCTGCTCCACCAGCTCCAGGCACTCAGCATCTCCCAGCAGCACCGTGCTCCTCCGCATGGCCTCTCGCAGGAAGTCGGGCGCCACTAGAGGGAGCCTTACGCGGCGCAGGAGCTCGGCCAGGTGTGTGGCCCTCTCAGCCCGCCGGTGGTCCACCCAGCGCAGCACCACGTCCAGGATGCTCTCCTCGCGCGTCACATTGAGGTCGTCCGAGCCGACCAGCGGCAGCAGCTGGTGTGCCTCCAGCTCCAGCACCTCCTCCTGCAGGCAGACCTCAGCAAAGTGCTGGCGCAGGTAGTGCAGCGCCAGGTCGGCCAGCTCCTCGGCACCCAGCTCCCGCGCATAGTAATAGACACCCAGGCAGTTGGAGGCGTCCATGTGGTCGATCATGTGCTGCTGGCACTGCTTGAACACGTCGTCCATCTGCAGCAGGAAGGCCACAGTGGAGATGCCCTGCACGTTGGCGTTGGTGAGGGGCAGCTCTGCCAGGTACATGTAGTCGAGCAGGAGGCCCAGACTCTCGGCCGGCGTGTCCCGCAGCACCACCTCGCGCCGGCCGCACTCGCTCAGGCCGCAGGTGAACATGACCCGGAAGTAGGGGCTGTAAGCACATAGGACCACACGGTGGCAAGGGAAGTAGACGTCCTCAGCCACCAGGACCACGTCGGTCAGCTCGCCCATCTCACGCATCGTCCACAGCTGCTCCAGAAGTGCCAGGCCGTGCTTGTTTTTGGGGTCCATGGCTCACGACAACAAAAAAATACTCAAAGAGCTGAAATAAACAAAATAAACAATGAAGCACAGTAACTATGCAACTCGGTCACCTAAAGAGATCTGCTTCTCTTTAGGGAAATCTGAAACTATGTCAAAATGAGGTCATGTGTGGTCTATTATAAACATCCCCAACCTCACTTTCCATTAGCAACTGGCTGTAAAGCAGCACCTGTCTACTCTCCTCTGTTTTTCTATACTTAAAATCTTACAACTTTTCAGTGCCAATTTGTAAGAATGTAAACAAATAATTTAACTGTATTGATCAAAACGTCACTAGCTAATGCCCGAAGGACGTACCAGTTTTGCAAGTTGTTTGTACCAAGCAGTCCAGAATTCCGTATATTAAGACCTGCAAGAACAGGGTCCCTGTAAGACTGTCGGTAAATGTAGCAACATAGAGTATTTCAGTAACATCGTCATCATTAGCTTCTCAGAGCTTTATTTGGTTCTTGATCAGGGTCTGATCTCTGTGACTCCTTTAAAGAATGCTAGACGAAGACCCCAAGCAAAACTGAAGTGTCCCTCTATGTTAGGAGCTGGTCCAGGCAATTCGGGTGAGGCAAATCCTGGCATGTTTTATGTTGAAGTACGAGGGACACAAAGTATGGCACTACAAGCATGCTTCAGTAAAGTAAGCGGGACGTGAAGCACACCCTACCGGCCTTTCCCCTTTGCTTTCGCGGTCAGTCAGTCTTTGGCAATGACTCGTCCATTCGTGTGGCAATGGAGCAATGGAGAACAGGGCTGAAAACGGTCCTGACACATCGCAGACTGTTTACAGGCATTAGCCAAGCTCTTAGCTGCTGGAGAGCTTTAAATAGACTGTAATGTGCACTCGCTCAGAATGCCAAGCAGGCCAGATACTGCCCTGTGTATTTGCTGTTGTTTATTTAAAGTTTAATTATGAGCCAATGGGAGTCGCACAGAGGGGGAAAGTACATTTATTTTTATTAATGCCCAGGCTGTTTTTTCTTAGTTTAGGAGAAAAGCACCAATTTATACCTTTGAGGGTACAATTACTTGTCACTGGGGCTGTGTCCTCAAGGGCCTGCCAGCTCTACCCTAGCTGCAGGTAGAAGTATTGAACTATTGAGGGTACATTGATGTTGCTTGTTCCTTGGGGTACCAGAGCTGGATCCTTTTTTCTGACAGTGCATGAGAACAAGATCGCATTTCATGACATTTGTCTCTTAAAGTGGTGGCATTTCCTCTCTTGCAGTCTTTCGTAGACAAATGAAAGCTCATATCCATAAGTAGCAGAATAAACACAACACTCATAGCTGATGAAACCCTTAAGAACATATTCATGGGAGCTAATATATAGTGATCAAATCAGCTTTTTTATTGTTTATTTTATTTAATAAAGTGATGGTAAATGTCACCAGTTTTAACACACAAAATCTATTAAAAGCCATTCTATGTCGCAATGGAATCTAGCTGAAATTTCAACACTCAGAGTCAAAGATCAGCTCGTCAGTTGGAAAGTAATGGTCAACCCGCTCTTCCATTTATTAATGAAAATATTAACAGCTGGTCATTGTCCCCGAAGGAAGCCGCAGGTGACCTGGTGACAGGTTTGTTACGCGGTCTGAAAGAACAGGCTGTGAGATGTTCCAGAGTCTGAGATGAACCCCGCAATACCAGCTAATATAAATGGTTGGAGAATGAATGGGTGAGTGGATGGATGGATTGAGTCTGTAAGAAATAATGTTTAAAAATAACCATGGAAATTAAGGATAGTAAGATTCACAGATTCCCATCGGTATAAGTTCACGATGAGACTGCCCCAATTAAAAAAGGACACACCGGATACAATTTTGGATGAACTCAGGATACATTGTTTCTAACATCTTTGCATTAGTAAAAACGAATATTAATCTAGAATAGTGAGATACATCATTTAGCTTTATTAATTCCGTATTATTTATTTTACCCACAACTGGGGTTATTAATGTTTTCAGGATCATTAGGCTTACAGACCACAGGAGGGCATGTCTTTTACCGTGAACTTGTTTGTGTTTATAAGCTGTTGTGAGGACCTGTTTGTGTCTGTGTTTGAGAAGCTAACATAGGGTCCCTGTCTCATCCGAATTTTATATCTCAACAAGTCACAGTGCCTACTATTGTAAAGTTAATTAGCAATGAGTTCTTTCAGGGCAAATAACAATACCTAAGCCAGTAACTGGTTATGATTTATGAAGCCAGCATTGAAAAGTTGTTTTGTGACTATTAGGGATGCACCGATACCGATACCGGTATCTGGTATCGGCCTCGATACCACTTTTTCTAAAGTATTCGTACTCGTTAAAAGTCTCCCGATAC
>JAODKM010000118.1:8093754-8111733 GCA_026780845.1 Petrocephalus sullivani | reverse complement strand
AGTGGATAGACGAGAGTTTCACGCCGCAACGAGCCATATTACATGCGAAACAATTCCGCGGCTCGCACACCAGCCAGACTATAGAATTATTTATTCTGTAATATGTTGCATACAACATGCTTTTCATTTTAAATAAATGTTCTTAATTCCAAAGTAGTCCCTTGTTTTTGTTAAATTATATGACTAAAGCTGTTACCTGTAAATTTAAATCATGTTTTTATTAAGTACTCAGTATCGGTATCGGCGAGTACTGAAATGCAAGTACTCGTACTCGTACTCGTTTTCCAAAAAAGTGGTATCGGTGCACCCCTAGTGACTATTGCAAACTGTTGCTCGCTGAAGCAAGCCTTCCTTTGCGTCTGTGAAGGATCAGTAACTCATTCTTAATGTTTTTTTTTTTTTAGATTTAGGTCTACAAGCAAGTCTTATGTTTAATATTGCACTCCCCTCTGGGTCAGAACATCCAAAGTCATTGCGGTTACTGCTGCTGTGCCGCATCTGGGCCTGCACCTCCCTCACCACACCGTGTGACATCACCAACATACCAAAACACAGAGCACACTGCCACGACGGGAGGGTCCCGGGCCGGGCCTGCCCTGCCCCATCCACTGGATTATCGAGTATGAAGTAGGACACAGCCAGGATTACAAAAATACTTAATAATTAATAGAAGCCCTATGTCTTTAATATTTAGCAATGTGTCTAATAATTTTTGGTTGGAGGCATGATACCACATCATGTTAAATCGCACCGCATCACAGTGGGGGTGAAACGAATCGCAATAGTATTATGTTTATCTTTAATGTATTGGATGATTGGCAATGCACCAAAATGTATATCACACCACGGCAGAGATGGAGATGCACATCCCTAATGGAAATACATGTTGCTGCCATCTGCTGCTACTGCCTGGTACGCACCTCTGCAGACTACATGGTCGTCACAGACCTGTTTTGTGCATTGGTGGTTCAGTGGCAGAATTTCTGCCTGCTATGTGTGATGCCTGAGTTAAATTCCCAGCCAATGCAACTATCAACCTCAAAAATTTCCATAGTGGGATCAATAAAGTTCAGCTAATCTTATTTGCTGGGGGTATTTATGGTTAACCCTTGCATGGAAAAGTTCTTTACTCTTATCGTGAAACAGAAAGCCACAACCTTTTATGTGTCTCTGTCCCATGATCTCTCCTCTTCATATACACTATATGGACAAAAGTATTGGGACACCTGGCCATTACACCTATAGATACTTTTGACACTCCATTCTAAATCTATTTATAATGTGGAATTTTGTGGACGTGATCCACATCTACCCTACGCAGACCTTCCACTGGTGTCCCTCAGGGCTCGGTTCTATATTAGATCTCTTGGTGAGGTCATACCCTCACATGGGTTCTCATACCACTGCTATGCCAAATGCTGTAGATGTAAAATGTAAACGTAAATCCATAGGCATCAATATGGAGTTGGTCCCCCATTTCCAGCTATAACTGCTGCCACTCTTCTGGGAAGGCTTTCCACAAGTTTATGGAGTGTATCTGTAGTAATTTTCACCAGTTTATCCTGAGGAGCATTTGTGAGATCAGGCACTAGTGTTGGACGTGAAGGTTTAGATCGCAATCTCCGTTCTAGTTCACTGCAAAGGTGTTGGATGCGGTTGAGGTCAGGGCTCTGTGCGGGACCATTCAAGTTCTTCCTCACCTAACTCACCCAACCATGACATTGTGGACCTTGCTTTGTGCGCTAGGGCACAGTCATGCTAGAACAGAAAAGGGCCTTCCCCAAACTTCCCACAAAATTGGAAGCATAGAATTGTTAAAATTGTCTGGTATGCTGAAGTATTAAGAGGTCCATTCACAGGGCCAAGCCTACCCCCATACCATTGTCCATCCTCCACCAAATTTTACAGTTGGTCAGGCAGGTAACGTTCTCTTGGCTTTGGCCAAACCCAGACTCATCCTTCAGACTGCCAGACAGAAGAGTGTGATTCATCACCCTACAGAACATTTCAACTGCTCCAGAGTCCAGTGTCAGTGTGCTTTGCACCACTCATTCCCATGCATAGCATTGCGCTTGGTGATGTGAGGCTGGCATGCAGCTGCTCGGTCGTGGAAGCCCATTCCATGAAGCTCCTGGTGCACAGTTTTTGTGCTGGGGTTAATGCCAGAGGAAGTTTGTAACTCTGCATTTATTGAGTCAACAGAGCGTTGGCAACTTTTACACACCATGCACCTCACCACTTGGTAAACCTGCTGTGTTACTTTATGTGAGTTAATCTTGTTCCTAAACACTTCTACTTTGCAATGATACCACTTATAGTTGACTGTGGAATATCTAGCAGGAAATAAATTTCACAAACTGTCTTAGTACAAAGGTGACATCCTATGATAGTACTATCCTTGAATTCACTAAACTCTTCATAACAACCCATTCCGTCACAAACTGCATGGCTAGATGCTTGATTTTATTATACCTGTGGAAATGGGTCTGAATGAAACACCTGAATTCAGTGATTGAGAGGTGTGTCCCAGTACTATTGTCCATTTAATGTACCTGCTTTGGGGAAGGCAGCAGTGTTTTAAAGTGACCTCTTAGATTATGCGGAGTTCCTGGTCACTGAACAGGTATTTTCAGAATTCCTCCTGTTATAACTGACCGGTTTTCTGAATGAATACCATGTCTGTTGATAGACTTTAATTCAAGGATTCAAGGGTTTTATTTGTCACATGCAAGGCATACAGTCAAGCTATAACCTGCAGGGAAGTGCTAGGTGGTCAACCCCACCATAATAAACATAGTAAAAGGCAATAAGAGGGAAAGGTAACAATATGATACATGTAGTAAGAAAGGAATAGAGAGTTATACTGGGGGATAGAAAGATCATATGCAACACAGTTCATATAAAGTGCGAGGTGCATAAAAAAGGAGCAAATGTTAAATTGTAACCATCGATTAAGTATTAGTAACCTGACGGCTGAGGGTAGAAGCTCCTTCTCACTAAGACAGCAGAAGCACTTACCACGTATGTGTTTGGAGTTTTACTTGTAGGTCATATATGATAGCCACCATATTCCTCCCATCTGCTCATATATAGTGTAATTCCATACTCCCTAAGACGATGCCATCTTGAGAGGAGCTGCTATTATGGAGGGAAACAGATGCCTATATGCCTCACTGTTATTTTATGCATATTATTAAGTGTTACATTAGTCACAGACTGCAAGAAAATGTAAACATCCATCCATGCAACTTCTAACTGCTTATCGTTTTCTAGCCTCCCTCAGGGTACAATGATGTAAGCATGAAGAAACGATTATGGCTGAACAGGGGGGCCTGGTCGCTGACCTCTCCTCCCTCCCTCCAAAATATACTTACCTGTGTGTCACACTGCTGTGCCAAAACATGCCTGTTTATTTTCCAAGTAAAACTAGGCCTTTTTTGTATGCCAATATATATTTTTTTCCATATCAAGGAGCAGTTTTTCTGGGCTATTTTAAGAAACAAGCTATCAGGGTTCATGTTTTCAGCCTGTGACATCACTTCGGTGTAATATGTACTGTAATAGTCCATAATGGCATTAAACATTGACATGTGTTTCTCAATCTTAGGAAATGGGCAAGATTCCAGGCACGCTACAATACACACCCCCGACTGGCTCTCTTTGACCCGTCGAGCTGTACCACACGATCGCTGACACAGCAGACCTGGGAGTAAGACCCCCCCCCCCTCCCAAAGGGCGTATATCATTAATGTATGCTGATGTTTAATCTGCTCCGTGTAACTGAAACCGGAGCTTGGCTCCTTCAACGAGCAAACTGAAGAAAATGTCTAACCAGCTTACACACAGGAAGAAGACAATTACCGGTGGTTTAATAAATAAGCACATCAAATGTATTGTTCTCACAGTAATTTTCTGATGAAATGTGTGGACACAAAACCATTTAATGTCTCATGGTTTCAAAATAAGAGTTCAAAATAATTGATTCTGTGCAGAACATTAACTTTGAAGCATTTGTTGCAAGAAATCAGCATTGGAAAGTAATGAGTCCTTGAATGGATGACACCTCATATTTAGGGTGAAGTGGATCCCATACTTGTATAAAATAAACATGAAGCAAAGAAAGCACAATGCATTGTGCTGACAGCCAACTCTGAATGTCTTACTGAGACCAAATACATTTAGGGTGCAATACAACTTTGCATCAAACACAGAAAAGTCCAGGGATAAAATAGCTTTACATCTGTGGTACATTTGTTAACAAATCAAAACCAATTAAAAACTGCACCAGCTCTGTAGTATACGGCCAGCCTTTAAATCATGTGCATGCTAGACTTGCTTGAGCAATACTTGTCTCATTACAGTAAGTTAACTATTAGGATTTGAGAGGTGGTGCACTCCTCCCAGAGGGATATAAATGCAGAAGATTACTGGACAGTGAAGGGACTGTAGCCCGTGCAATTTATCTGTGAGGTTACATGCCTAAAACTGGGCCTGGATACAACCTGAGGATCTGGGGATATCCTTTCCTTGGGATCTGATTAGCATCAGGACTGCAGACTGACATTATCTACAGGGGTCAGTGTACCTCAGATTGACGTCGGTCCTGCAAAAGTAAAGTCAAGCAAACAGGCCATTATGGTTGCAGAACGGAGGACTAATTATCATGTGGACAGAGACATACTGGATGAGGCAAGCCTGGAGGAACTCGCCCAGAAGCTGGACTCATCTAAGAAGCCCTGCCTAGCGGACCAGCTCAAACACTCACTCAGGTAAGGAGGCCATTTGTATGGGACGGAACAGGTGTGGTGCTGCCTCAAAGGATTGTGGGTAGACGTGGGGGAGCATATGCTCTGCGCCTCTTTTCCTTATCCCAGTGTCTCCGTCTGCTCGCAGGTGCTCAGTGCCTCAGCTGAAGCGCAGGGTGGTGGGTTGCCTGCCCGTGCTTTACTGGCTGCCTCGCTACTCCATCTGGGACTACGGCATGGGTGACCTCATTGCTGGTATTAGTGTGGGAATCATGCAGCTGCCACAGGGTGAGTGACGGCTGACCATCACAGAGAGTGACGGCTAACAAGCAGCCAGAGACAGCTGCCATTGCACGTTGACCACTATAGATATTTATCCTGATTGAGCACACAACAACTTAGCATAGCATAGAAGCCAATATAAATATCCACTTAATGTATTCTCCACAGGCATGGCTTATGCACTCCTGGCTTCCTTACCCCCCGTATTTGGCCTCTATACCTGCTTGTACCCTGTACTGGTATATTTTTTCTTTGGGACATCGCGACATATCTCCATAGGTAAGATTCAAAGTACTATTTGCTTGAGTTAATTGCCATTTCTGAGTTGTGCTGAGGCTCTGTACATGTGGATATTCAGTGCTTTTGTGAGTAGTCTGCACTGATGTTCAGGTATTTCCATATGTGTGTCTATTCCCAGGACCATTTGCGGTGCTCAGTATCATGGTGGGCAGTGTGGCAGAACAATTAGCCCCTGACCACAAATTTCTCATAATGAATGGCACCAACCTGACTAATATTGTGGATGAAGCAGCCCGAGATGCCTACCGGGTCAAGGTGGCTGCTACCACCACTGTCTTGGGAGGGATCATCCAGGTTAGATTCTAGTATCATACTGGCTCAGTCGTAATTGAATATCATCATTTCCACACTCCCCTAGCATTGTTCCTTTGTTCAGGATCTCCTGTAAGTTCAACATGAATGAATCTTCCAGCATTGTTCAACAAAACCATTTGCTGAAGACCACTGACACGATCCAAATGTCCAATATTGTCCAACTCTCATATATTGTCCAATTGTCCAATAAATGTGATCGGCACTGGGGGGTGAATAACACTAACAGATTTTGCAAGTTTATCTGTTAATTAATAATTGTAGGAACAGACTCTTCATAGGTACATGCCTCTGCCCTGCAGGTTGTCCTCGGCATGGTCCGATTTGGCTTTGTGGGCACCTATCTATCAGAACCCCTCGTCCGGGGTTACACTTCAGCTGCTGCCTGTCACGCAGTAGTAGCACAGCTGAAATACATCTTTGGTTTGTCACCCAGGCGGTTCAATGGACCTCTGTCATTGGTGTATGTGAGTACCTACAAAAAAACATCTTCTTTTAATTTTCATTTTTCCTTCGTACCCTTCATCTTGCTACTGTCCTCTAGCCCATACCAATAAGAAACCCCGTGGTTTCTCTCACTTTGGGCACACCCATCTCTCCTCAGGTGCTGGCAGACATATGCTCCCAGCTGCATCAGATTCACGTGCCCACACTCGTGGTCAGTTTGGTGGCCCTGGTGACTCTCTTCTCCGCCAAAGAGCTCAATTCTGCCATCGCCAAAAGGCTGCCTGTTCCGATTCCAGTGGAACTCATCTCGGTAAGTCTGCCACTTAATCGAGTAGCTATTATCAATTCCTAAATTATGAAAAGTTGTGAAAGATCTGTTGAATGTATTAATAACATTGTTGATTATGCATTCACCTTACATAATGAAAACACATAATTGACATATGCTCATTCAGTGATTTTGGCCTCTGTGCTTTCAAATCGGACACTAATGCTAGGCACACACAGACTCGCCCCATCTCCCACACACACCCTTAGAGGGTCACGCAGTGGCTATGCCCCTTAATTACGTGGCATCAGCCTAACAAACACAGCTGTAAGCAAGGCGTACCATTGCTCTCGAGGATCAAACACTTTCCTTCCATTTGTTGCTTGTGGAACAGATTGCTGCAGCAACCCTGCTGTCCAGTTACACCTACCTGAACCAGAAGTTCGCAATAGGTGTGGTGGGGGAGATTCCCAGCGGGTGAGTTAGATTGTCTAGGGTGGAGAGTGTGAGCCATGTATGGCAGAGCCCCCTAGCACTGTCTCATAAGGAGACCATATTCAACTATGTTTCATTACAGGTCAGCTGCTTCAAATCCATCTGTATGATTTGCATTGCTTCTGATAAACAGAAAGCTAGAATTAAGAAGTAAAAGCGATAAAAGAATGCAGATGCTTGTTATGTTTCTGATGGATGGTGCCATTAGCATGTCTGCGCAGAAGAAGCATGAGTCTATGGCTAATGCTGGTGTTACTTACACAGGCTGATCCCTCCCAGCACACCGCTGGTCAGCCTCTTCCATGAGGTGATCGGGGACGCTTTTGCAATTGCCATCGTGGGCTATGCCATTTCTGTCTCTCTGGGCAAGACTTTTGCCATCAAGAATGGATACAAGGTGGACACCAACCAGGTGTGCATCTCGCTGGGATACTCAAAATGTGCTCATGATGCCCTCAATGACACATTGGGCCTCTGTGTCACATTGTCTGGTTTTTATTGTTTCCACTGATATTATTACCCTGCAATCTAGCACCAATACTTGACCTATATGACTATCCTCTAACGTAGGGGTTCCCAACCTATTGATGACTGCACACTGGTTTACATTGTGCAAAAACTGATAATATTTCTCAACCAGGGGTGGTGGTAGTGAGGATGCAGGCGGCAAATTGACTGGACATGTTGAATACGTTTAACCATTTCCATTTTTTAAAGATGCAGATCAGAATTTGCGAATGTCAGGATTCATAGTTCATTTTTGGAAATTAACCAACCCCTCCTTGGTAGAATACTGGTCACGAAACACTACCTGCAAACCCAGCTCTAACATTCTCACTAAAATTCCCGACTGACAACTACCCTTACGTAGCATCCACAGGCTAACTGCATACTGTGACAGAGCTCTCTGAAACAGTGGCCTCTTCCATATCATGCCGTATTTTGCCTCTGCTGATGATAACCCGCTCATCTCTCTCATGTAGGAGCTGGTAGCTCTGGGCCTCAGCAACATAACAGGGGGCTTTTTCCACTGCTACTCTGTTGGCTGCTCCATGTCCCGGAGCCTCGTTCAGCTGACCACGGGGGGAAAGACACAGGTGAAAGGGCAAATACGTGTGCTCGCGGGAGTTGTGCTGTTCATGAATGAGTCATTTTTTTCGTTCAACAAGTAATTCATGATTTAGTTTTTTCAGAAGTGAAGTACATTACACTGCTTGTTGTCTTGCTGAAGTACCTTAATTTATATTTGTGTTCAATTTATATTTACTGGTGGCTGGAAGGGCATGCAAAGTAAGATTTTCTTTACATAGTGTAACTGATTGTTTACCGTACGTATGACTATAAATTCTTTCAAATCTCTGGGATCTTGAATTTCTTAAAACTACACAAAGACAATCTGCCTACTTTAGGTGCAATATGTTAGGTGTTCTTGCTGGTCTAATGATTCTTCTTTGTGTTGTCAGATTGCTGGGGTAGTTTCTGCTTTCATAGTGCTGATTGCTATATTAAAGTTGGGGCCCCTGTTCCAGGAGCTGCCCAAGGTATGTCCGTTTTCTTTGCCTCCCCTAGATCCATATCTGATAATCTGAACTATAGCTTGATAAGTGTGTGTGCTTTGTTCCCCAGGCGGTTCTCTCAGCTATAGTGCTGGTCAATCTGAAGGGTATGTTCAAGCAGTACTATGACATCATCACACTGTGGAAGACCAGCAAGGTCGATCTGGTAAATGACAGACACATACATAAATGGAAAAACTCACCAACTGCCGTAAAGTAAATATTGGGCACTGTGTGGCTCAGTGGGTTAGGCCTCTGTGACTGGAAGGTTGCCAGTTCAGAACCCATGCTCAGCTGAGTAGCCACATCTCCATTGGGCCCTTGAGTGTTCATCCTTAATCAACTTAAAAATGCTTCAGGGTCACTGATGATCGACCCTATGATATGACCCAAAACTACACTTTCACCTGATCTTGTTCAAATAGCAAATAAAGCATAATTTCATAAATATGTACTACACAAAAACTCATAACATTAATAAGAACCTAGCAACGTATTCAGTAATGATTCTTTGACATGTAGAAATGCAAATCTAACCTGCACTTTGGCTGACCTAATGCCTGAGCACCTCTCTGCCACTCCTCCATGCCCTGTGCATGTCTCCCTTTCTCCATAGCTGGTATGGCTGGTCACCTGGGTGTTCACCCTGCTGTTCCACCTGGACATGGGGCTTGCAGCTTCCATCCTGTTCGCCTTGTTGACAGTCATCTTCAGGACCCAGCTGTAAGACTCCGGCCCTCATTAACCTCCTTTGCTTTGGTTTGTTTGCTCTTTGCCTTGCTACCTGTTTCATACAGGACTGGCTTTTCATTGCTTACAAACAGTTAACTAGACTGAGACTTACATAACTACAACTACAACCAGGCCCCCATGGTGCAAAAGCCCTCCCACCAGAGCCCAGTCCTGAGACAACTTTCCCAGTCGTCCCCCCCGAGATGGCGGGTCTGCCTAGATCACAGTAAATCACTTGCTTTTCCCTCTTTCAGTCCAAAGTACTCTGTCCTGGGCCAGATTCCGGGAACTGAGATCTACCTGGACATGGAAAAATACAAGGAGGTGAGATAACGGGAGTGGAGGAGGTGTGAGTTTGATTGGCACGTTAAGTGCAATCAGTGCTCTGTGACACTCTGCACATTTCTGGACAGGCACAGGGGATTCCCGGTGTCACTATCTTCCAATCATCTGCCACAGTGTACTTTGCCAATGCTGACCTGTACCTGGAGGCCCTCAAAGAAAAGGTCTGGTCTCCTGTTGTTACAAATCCATCTGTCAAAGGGAAGTTGTTGGGTGGGGGCAGGGCAGAGTTAAGGATTTGGGGTATTGAATTTTTGTGTGTGGTTAGTTATTAGTGGCTTGAATTAGTGCTATTATATTGTTTGTTATAAAAATCCAATAAAAAGATTTTTAAAAAGGACCATGTAAGTGTAAAAATATGACACACATTGCAAGTTTCCTTGCAGAGTTATGTAAGGAGAGGCTATGTGACTCGTATGGTAACTGCTGCCTGACTTGTGGTTGGACAGAGTGGGATCAACATCAGCAAAATGATCACATACAAGAGGAGGCAGGAGGCGAAACAGAGACGAAGGGAGAAGAGGGCAGAGAGGCGGGCCAAGAGGGCAGTCAAGAGACAGGTGTGCACATCTATTCATCTCCACACAGGCATCGGCTCTTTGGGTGTGGCTCAGCAGATTAGGATGCTGGTTCCTTGAGCAAGGCCCTTTGAAGAGCAAATTTCCAAAACTCAGTCCATTCAACTTTTGTTGTTTTTGACATGGGACCACCAATAACCTATATTCAGGCTTCCTCACTATATGCTACAGTAGTGGGAACCAACCTTCACTCAGTCTATGTATAATGTTCCAGTGAGGAACTTTTGTTAAATTTCCATAATGCACAAAAATATATATTCTTGAAAGCATATCCTGTTTTGGAGGTTTGGAAATTTGCTCTAGGGATTGTCTGACCAGACTTTCTCTAAATGTGTCATTTTGGATATAGGCATCAGCTAAGTAAAAAAATGCTTGTCAATGTACATAATAATTACACCACAGCACCTCACACTCCTCCATGCACATTAATACATGGCTGGTTGTATATTTCCAGAAAGCAGCCTTGAAAGCTGCAGAAAGCAACAACGTGGTGTTTTCTGTCGAAGAAGAGGTGGTCCACTGGAAAGAGGATGACAGGCAGGACGGTTTGACGTCGGAGGAGCAGGAGCAAGACTTCACCATGCGAGAGAATGGCACTGTGTTCGTCATCCCCAAACTGCAAAGAGAGCACGGCAGTTGGGAGTATTTGAAGGGCGGGGACCCAGAAATGGGAACACTGGGATCTGTCTCCGAGCTGGATGGGGACACCACTACTTTGGGCTCTAGCTGTGATGATACTCTGAGCAGAGATCTTGAGCAGATCTCCCTGGGATCACTAGGGAAGTGGACTTGGGACATCCACTCCATCATCCTGGACCTTTCTACTGCCAACTTCATAGACACGGTGGCCATCCAGACCATGAAAAATGTAAGTAAGAAAACGGATTAAATTGGACCTGACAAAAGGAAAATGTGGTGGTATGTGGCTCTGTGGGTTAGCTGCTGAGATTGCGATCCGAAGGTTGCTGGTTCAAATCTCATAGTCTGGTTTCATCATTGGGGCCCTTAATCCCCAATTGCTACAGGAAATGTCTAACCCTGCTTTGGCTATCTACTAAATAAATGTTAGATGGTGCCAGACAGAAGTCAGTTAGGAAAGTGGATATTTTGTGATATATCAATATCTAAAAATTGAAAAGCCAATAAAGAATGGAAGTATTTAATATTATTTTTCTTTGTTCTTGTAGATATTCCAGGACTTTGGAGAGATTGATGTGGATGTGTACATGGCTGGTTGTCAGGGTAAGTGATTGTTCTAAACCACCTATTTAGATCTGCCTTTGAATGTTGATAGGCTCTCTGAAGGTGCCTGACTGGCCATAACTAAGCAATTTGTTTCTGTAGTTTAGCTAACTGGACTGTTTGCAGCCCGGTGGCATCTCAGTGTCCTTAACTCTCTAAATACACCTTACTGCAGCCACTGTGGTGGAGCAGCTGGAGACTGGGGACTTCTTCTCCGATTCCATCACCAAGGGCCGCCTCTTTGCCACAGTCCATGATGCTGTGTTGTACTGCCTTCACAAACGGGGAGCATCTGCAGTACCTACTTACGATTGTGTCCTGGTATGTTGTACCTGTGCTGCTATAAAAAACTTTGGTAGCACTTCACTTAAAGCTATCATTATACTACATTACATATACCTTCATAATGCGTAATAATGCATTCATAAAGTATTAAAGGGACAGTGGTGGCATAATGGTTAGGGAAGTGACTGTAATTGAAAGGTTGCCGATTCGAGTCCCCAACCCGCAAGTACCACTGAGGCACCCTGAGCAATGTACCACCCCCCAAGTGCTGCTCCCCGGGTGCTGAATTAGCTGCCCACTGCTGTGTCACAACGTCACATGGGTTAAATGCAGAAGACACATTTCATTGTTGTGTGCCGTGGTTTGTCACTAATTACAATTAATTATGTTTCTTTCATTATAAACCCAGCTATAATGTTTTTATAAAAGGTGTAACATCATACTCATGTGTATTATGTATTATAAATGCTCTATAATGGTCTCATTATAATGCACTATAAACACCTTCATAATGCAGCATATAGTATTCCTAATTTTATTTTATTAAAGTTATACTGACCATTACTATGCATTATGAGGGTGTTTATAAAAGCCTTATACATGAGGCCATCATACAGCATTCATAATACATGAGAAACTTGGCTGTAATGCATTATGCCTTTTTATAAACATTTATAGCTGGGTTTGTAATACATTTTTAACTGTTTACAAGAACAGTTATTAGGCTTTATTAATATGGTCTTCATAGAAAGAGTTATCAAAACTTCTGTAGTCATAGGAACAAAATTATGAATAATTTGTATACCAACATCTGCTGAAGAAAACATTTCAGCAGCGAGAGAGACACAGGCATGAGGAACAGGCAGCCATTTAGAAAATTGCACTTTGTGAAAAGATATCTTGTTCCTGAAGTATGTTAATGATATTTGCTCATATTTGCAATTTATCTGACAGAGGCATATAAATCCAGGCAAGGGTAGCGGAAAAACAGTGAGACATAGTTAAATGAGCTTTGCATGACTTTTCGCATGAAGCGCCCATGAAGTAATGCAGTTTTACTTTACAGGATACATCACTTAGTACCAGAATGTGACTGAAAGAAGAGGCCTTCACAGCAGCACACAAGTCCTTTCAGTTCTCTCATTCAGCCTCAATACAAGGAAGAAGTCCTTCTCCTTCCTATCTACCAAAGTAGATATTTGGTAGTTTAAGTTTCAAGAACTGGAGTACGGCAGGCCCTTCCTCCAAATGTGGCTTCAAATATACTATATATATCGGTATATTTGAGAAATATATTATTTTTATATTTTAAATTATTTTAAGTTGTTAAAATATTGGTTTGATTATCAAGATATTGAAATTTGGTAAAGCAGTTTTCCTTTGTTGAATAATTAGCAGTCTAAAGGAATCCTCTAATTGTTTACTAAAACACGCACAAAGTAACTACTATAATCTACATAGTAACCAAGTGAGGCAACTTTGGTCAGCTGCGGCGTTTGCTTAGCTGTTATTATGATCCTTACAGTCTGCATGCAGTATTCTCCTGACCTGGCTCATCTGTCACATGTGTTTTATCTTGGACTGCTATGACTCCACTGTACTGTTTAATAAAACCTGAGGACACTTATTTTTTCTTCATGCATACCAATACCCTAACCCATGAATCTCCATCTTGAACAATTTGCCTTAATAAAATCCATATAGCCTGGTTAAAGTTTTTCCTATTTTTATTAAACATGGGGCTGGATGACAAAGTGATAACGATACTTATCACGATATATTTTTCCTTGATATTAGTATGATGGAAATGCTCGATGGAAATTTGATATGATGTCACTTTCTCTGTGACTGCAATGTAGCACAAGGGCAGGCCATAAACTGGAGATTTATTGAACAAATAACAGAATTCAATAGGGCAGGCAGGTAAACTAAAGACAACACAGTCAAAATATCAGTGCAACTCGCCAGGAGAGTAGGTAAGTCCAAAGCAACCCATCCAATAAGGGTAGGCCTAGTCCAGCGAAATCCAAAACGAAAGTGCATAGTAAAATTCAGACATGCCACATGCTACTGTTTTGGTAAGTCATAGAAGCAATAAGCACTGAAGTGGCGGTGAAGTAAGAGACAGCTCAAAAGCCGCACCAGTGTGGTGGTATTTTTGCAGTTTAAAGTCAGGCACGTTTATTAAACATAAGGACACACAGAATTTATACAGATCACTAACTTTTGGGTGTCACAATACGCATCTCATTAATATTTTATGCACGCAACTACCCTGCTTACCAAATTGTCGGATGCTCTCGTGTAAACGTCCATACAGAAAAGCTGGCGTCCAGACAAACGTTTCACCCATCATCTAAAGCCCTGTTAAATATTGCGCATACTCTGTATAATAGTGTTACATCACGACGTAATCAAGATCAGCCCTAACTGTGCTTTGAGAATGAACAACCTATGCACAACAAACACACAGCAAGGTTTATTAGCCAAATACTCCACATTCTACTGTTCTGCTGAGTCACGTGAGAGAAAAGTGCCCCCTCAAAGGAAACGTCAGTGTTGGTGTCAGTAGCCGCAGCACCTTTTTAAAAAGGAGATATTGTGGATAAACTGCGACACACAACACACTGGTTCTGTGCACTGTAATCCCTGCCTAAAATGAATGCGACACACAACACACTGGTTCTGTGCACTGTAATCCCTGCCTAAAACGAATGCGACATGCAACACACTGGTTCTGTGTACTGTAATCCCTGCCTAAAACGAATGCCAACTAAACCTGGAAATACTACTCATTTATTTCACTGCTACAAGCATTGCCATCCATATAGAACATGCAGAATGCAAGCGCTTACAGTTTCAGACACCAGCAATTAGTTCTGCAGCTTTCAGTCACATCCCGTAAAGGTTCAAAACGGGACGCAGGTGGCAACTCTGCCAGCAGTGTAAAACCAGTCAGAAAAAAAATCTAGCAATAAACCTTACTGTCGTGGTGTTAACCCCACGACAAAAAAATATATCTATGCTTCTGGGAAAGCAGACCCCAATTTAGCAGTGTAGTAAATACTAACATTGATACTGACATTGACTTCTGTACTTCCCATAGCCTACTTTTGGTTAGCTAAACAAATATCTAATTGATACATGTATTAAAAAAAATATTAAAGCAGAACTCTAAAATGATTAAAAACAACCCATTTACAAGTTGCTCACCTTGCTGTTTGGAGTTCTTGATAAAACTTGCATGATGAAGCTAGCATCATAAAATTATTTGTTGTGGGGATAAAAAATAATTTCAATGTTATTGTTACAATGCTGAAAACAAAGTTAAGATTATGCTAATAATTCCTAGGCTGAAGTGGGACTATTTTAGTTATGTGCCCCAAATTGGTTCTGTGTGAGCGTTAGCAGTGACAATCAAAAACCAGCTGAATAGAGCAGAGCTCATAAACATATTAATAAGCCAAATTATGGATAACAGTCTGTTTCATTTTAGGCAAAGAGTATAGAAGTACCTAGAGGCGAAAGGCTGATGCCTTTTGTGCCAACAGTCCCTAGATGCCGCTGCAGTAGCATTGCCGTCATTTTGGACTGAAAATCACTAGCAGCATGGAGGTAGTCAGTGAGCGCAGGGGAGGAGTGTGTGGGAAGGAAAAGTGTAAAAGGTTACTTTTAGACATGGTGAAATTGTTCATACGGATAAGAATTCATCAAATATTGCACACAAAAAAATCTGCCAACGTAACAGTCAAAATTTTTAAAACTAAATCACCAGTAAGTGTGTCACAGACATACACATATAGTATTGACATTGAATAAGACATTGAAATGATGTAAATGTTCTTTGTGAATATTTGTGCGATGTTTTTAATGTAAGGAAAATATTATTATTATTATGATTATTATTATTAAGCCTCTGCTATGTAATACTGAATACTGTATACTCTTTGTATAGGCCTAACTAATGAAACTAGTGAAATGATATCTCAAGTGAAATGACAATCATTCCAAGTAAAATATATATATTTTTTCTATGTGTTGTCCTCTTAATTTACTCTCTGTTGGAAATACCTTTAATATGTTGTTTTTTGTCTTTATAATTTATAATAGATTCTTCAAGAAACAAGTTCCTTTTCATGAGGAACACTGGATAAATATGTAAAGGTTTAATGTCATTAAAAAAATTCTCTTTTTCTCTCTCATTTTCCCCATTTTTTCTCCTTCCCCCTTCTTAACAGACTATTGTTCCCCAGCTTCGCTCCAGGTGCGTTTCCAAAAGCATAGTTGCCAACTACGTTAACAACCTACATAGTTTTGAAATGTGCCCCCAGTAGGGTTACTACCTATGATTTGTGAAAAAAAGGGGACACTTGCATTTGGGCTAAACCATTTTTATAAATATACTATATTATACTATAATTTGTAAGACTAACGCTAACTAACTAACGCTACCTCCAGCCAGCAATTTAAGTGACGGTGGATCGTTGCTGTGGATGCGTGCAGATTTTGCTTAATGGTTGCTGACCATTAAGACAAGCTTCCGTATTTCTGCAACCAATCAAATTATAGGTGTGGCCAGTCGTCGCTATGTTTTACCTGATTTTTTTACAGACATGGGATTGGATGTATAAACATTTCCAGGAAGAAGAAACAGAATAGCAGTAGAAGGACATCATTTGAGGATTTATTTGAAATTACGAAATTCTAAATTATATGTACATTTTCACCAAAAACCCGGACAATTTGTGTCCCGTGAAAAAATATTGATTTTCCGGAACAGTTGCTGAAGAAAAAGGACAAACCTGGGAAAACTGGGACAGGTGGTAAACCTGGGGGCTTTTCCAAGAAACTGGATTAAGGGAAAGTCTAGTTTATTTCAATAAGTCTCACATAGGTAAGTAGAAGTTCCGTTCCATGAAAGCGGTTTAAATGAATCCCCGCTGAGTTACCCTGGTAACTTACATTGGCAACAAGTCTGCTCTGGACCAGGGCAACTGTCTGACTTAATTAAGCTTTGTCTCAAAGAATGTTGGACGTGTGAAAACAGATTCCCGAGAGATCATTCCGTCATACGAATTCCCACGCTACCACTACTCAAAAATAATTAAGGTCAGGCCTATTTCTGCTTTACTGAGTGAGATCAACACCTGCATGGAGAGTCATCTCAAAGAAGAAGAAAGACACTCAAGTATGGCCTGTCCATTTATAGAAGACCCTGTGGAAGAGGGTGCACAAATAATTCAAAGGGCATTCAGACCACCAGCCCCAAGGGTCTTTAGGGACAGAATAAACCCTCTTGCCTTCTCAGATGACTATCTGTGGGAGAGATATAGGTTCAGCAGACCCAGCATAGTGTACCTATGAGTCCTGCTTGAGCCACACCTCAGCAAATCCACATGGCGAGGTCAACCCTGACCACAGTGTAGTCTGTCTGTATTGCACTGCGGTTCTTTGCCAGTGGGACATTCCTCTGCAGCAGGGGTGCCCAATATATCAATCGACCAGTAGATCACAAAGGTAGTGCGAGTAGATCGCGCAACATTAAAACTTTGATACATTAGGTTACTATACCTACTTAGATCCCTTCTCTTCTAATGAGTCACCCGGCAGAAAATGCGAATGTATCGCGAGCTAATGCAAAACTCTAGCGAGCAAAGTGACCCAGCTTGCCTTCCAATTTATATCTACTAAAAAGGGATATTAAAAAATGAGTGGGGGACCAAGTAAGGGCTTTAAGGGTTCATAAGATAAGATAATCCTTTATTAGTTCCACAAGTGGGAAATTTGCATTGTTACGGCAGTACAGGTAAGAGCAAAAGAGACAATAACAGTAACAATAAGACAAAAACAATAGATTAAAAAACATTACACAGTAAGGCTGGATAAAAAGTAAACTTAACAAAAATATAAATAGACATTTGTGTGTAAAGAAATATATTTATCTATATAAACCTATATATGGCAAGCAGGTGGTGTAGCGGTTAGGGGTGCAACCGTGTAATTGAAAGATTGCCGGTTTGAGCCCCCATCCCACAAGCACCGCTGTGGTACCCTGAGCAAGGTACCGTCCCCAAGCTCCCCGGGTGCTCATGTAGCTGCCCCCTGCTGTGTCAAGTTGTCACATGGGTTAAAAGCAGAGGACACATTTTGTTGTTGCGTGCTGTGGTGTGTCAACAATGATGATTAATCACCTTCACTTTATATGTATGTTTATGAATTGCACATGTTCATGCAGTGATGCAAGGTTCACCAACATATACTGTACATATAAATATGAAATTCATAATATACACTCACCTAAAGGACCATACTAATACTCACCATACTAATACGGTGTTTGACCCCCTTTCGCCTTCAGAACTGCCTTAATTCTACGTGGCATTGATTCAACAAGG
>JAODKM010000118.1:8069520-8093654 GCA_026780845.1 Petrocephalus sullivani | reverse complement strand
CACCAACAACCATGCTACGCTCAAAATAGCTTAAATCACCTTTCTTTCCCATTCTGACATTCAGTTTGGAGTTCAGGAGATTGCCTTGACCAGGACCACACCTCTAAATGCATTGAAGCAACTGCCATGTGATTGGTTGATTAGATCATTGCATTAATGAGAAATTGAACAGGTGTTCCTAATAATCCTTTAGGTGAGTGTATATAACATATATTTAGCATTTTTAATGTAGGTAGATCATTTTGACCTGATCATTTTAAAAGAAGCTCGCAAGCCTATAAAGTGTGGGCACCCCTGCTCTACAGTATTGTGATGCTGAGCATCTTGGTAAAGCAACAGTATGCCGTGAAATAAGAAGGGTATACCTTGCTCTGAGGCAATTTCTGAAAATCTTTGTCACGTTTCCCGGCCATCAGCCAACACAGAGGATCAGAGAGGATTTCTATGCAATAGCTGATATGTGACAGCTAAAATACACTTGAATGTAAAGTTGCCTCCAGGCTGTGTTGAGTATTGTTATATCTGTGTTAAGTTAAACCTCGCCCTCAGGTTTCCCAAATGTCCGGGGTGCTATAGATCACACCCATGTACAGATGCTGACCCCAGCTGGCCCAATGGAGGCAGACTACGTGAACAGGAAAGCTTTCCACCGCCTCAATATACTGGGATGTTGGTTTGGAGAAACTATACATTCTCAGGTGGAGGGATTTTGCACTGAATAGGATGTAACATTTTATACAGAACAATGAATGCTCTGGCAGGCAAAGTTTGCTGTATCACTGAATCCACTCTCTGAGTTTAGATGATCTGTGATGGAAATTGCTTCATTTCCAATGTTGAAGCAAAAAGACCAGCATCTGTCCATGACTCCAGGATCTTCACAAGCATCCTCACTGGCACACAAGTTTGCAGAAAGCACAAGGAAAGAGAATATATGTAGTTATCTTATCATGCAAACAGTTTTTAAAGCTATTTGGTGCACATTGCTTTCATGTTGGGGGGGTGCGTCTTTTGGACTGCTGGAATGTCATAGCAATACTTTTTTCTAGAGGGGAGCTCAATGGAGTCCTGGTTGGGGACAGAGGTTATACCTGCCTGCCATACCTTTTAACCCCTTACCCAGAACCTCAAACTGAGGCAGAGAAGGCATTTAACAATGCCCACAGTAGAACGAGAGCACAAATCGAGATGACCTTTGGCCAACTAAAATCCAGGTTCAAAATTCATACACACCACATTTCTTGCAGGCCAACTTTTCAGCCTAACATATTCCTCCCTGTAGATTTAGGTGCCTGAAAGGCCTCAGAGTAAAGCCAGATCGTGCATGCAGCATTGTGGTTGCCTGTGCAGTCCTGCACAAAATCGCAAATATACACCGGGAGAGACTGCCCACACTAATGGCAGAGGAGCACTGGGAGGACATTCCTGCTCCTGAAGAGGGAATAGATGGAAGGAGTGTGAGGACCCTTTATAGAGCCACCAACTTCACATAGCCACTTTTTTTATATATTTTTTTACTTGCTGCTCTCCACTGAGAGTGCTTCTGTTGAGATGAAATAGTGAAGGATGGATATGCAACTCATGGGTTAGACAAGTAGGTGAGTGGACATTACACACAGCTAAGTCAGCAGAGATGTAATTTACAACCTAAAGTCTTTGTAGTTATGGGGGTTACACATAGACTTAAATTGTATTTTCTAGACCATTGCTAAGTCACATAGATCAACAATTTAAGTTTATTAGCAATGTGGAAAGACAAGATAGTTATTTGTGCAATTTAAATGCTTTATGGTTTAAAGAAGTTTATGGAAATCAAAGAATAAAGAAATACACTATAAAATAAAATGAACATATATCGTGTCCTGGGTATGACGTTAAACTGCATCCGGCCCTGCAAGCAGTCTACCAACTTGCAGGGAAAAAAATCTGGGGGTTGATGGCGGGACTGGCACTCCAGTCACCGTAATACACGTCACTCAGCTGCGATCAAGCTCTGCTGCAGCCACCTTTAGAAAGGCTGCATGCATTAATGTGAAGGGGATGGGATAAAGCCTTCAGGAGCCCCATCCCTGGAAGAGTCGAAACCACTGGAGAGCCAATAGGTTCAGGCCTGTTGTGGATCGGAGCTGGCGTGGTGCTGAGGTGTCGCCCGCTGCACAGCGGCATCTACAGTAGGTCCCAATTTGAGGCGGCCCATTCGGGGGGGGCACATGGAACATCTTGTCTTTCCGGCAAGATGACCATCTATCCCTGCTATTGGGGCTCCATAAACTCTGCATTTCAGTGGCGGCTCTGTCTGAGGAGCGCAGACCGGGGAGTGGCCAGATCTCTGTAGGTGGTTATACCTATTACTGGTTTGGGCGCTCTGATGGCTGCCATACTCAGGGAGTAGCTGTTGCTGTAGCGGATTGGCTCCTCCCAGTGGTGTCCGATGTCACAACAAGTGTATCATGAGACTCAGGCTAAGGCACTCAGTGTATGCTCCAACTGCAGTGAATGATGTCTCGACAAGGGAAACATTCTACTCCAACTCCAAGTCATGGGTGAATTCAATGCCACCACTGGCACTGATAGGGCTGGCTATGAGGATTGTGTCAGTCCCCATGAGGCGAAAGTTGCTCCATGTTCCTTGACTCTGCAAAAGGTCAAGGGCTGCGGGTTGCTGGGTACTGGTTCCAGACTTGGTACTCCAATACTGGTGGTGCGGCAAAGGAGATCAATCACATCCTTGTGGCCGAATGCTGGAGGCTACAGAAGTGCCCAGTTTGTGAATTCAGACCACAGACTTGTTGTTGCTACTCTGAAGATTCAGCTTAGAACCAGTAGGTTGCCTCCTACTAGGAGAGCGAGTCTGGACTTTGCCAGACTCCAAGATCTAGCTGTCTGAGTTTGGACACAGTTTGAGCGAAAAACAAGCAGACTTGGGTGCAGTTGCTGACTCAAATGTGATGTGGGAGACCTTCCGCAATAAGATCCTTAAGGTTGCCGAGGGTTATGTTGGGATTGCCAGTATCTCCAGAAGAAGGTGTTTCATCTCGCAGGGCACTCTGGATATTATCGAGAGGAGTCGCAGTGCACGGCTTGGTGGCAATTCCAGGCTGTACCAAGAGCTGAGAAGGACAGCTGTTAGGGCTTTGAGGGCAGATCAGGAGACGTTTGTTAGAAGAATCTGTGAGCAGGTCACACATCATCTGTGGTCTAGCGACCCACGTCCTGCTTACAGAGGAATCAAGGCATTACGCACATCTGAATCTGTTCCGCGGAGAGTAGCAGGCATGTCAGATGATGGAGATGATCTGCTCTCGGTTTGAACCTCGTTCTGCGTCATTTCATTCACCTTGTGGCCATCCATTCATTTGGGTTTTCTTATATCTAATATCTTATATCGCACTAAGTGAGACTATGCAAGTCTGTCTTGAAGTAGCCTTGCTTGGAAAAGCCTGAACTGCGTTACTGGAACAACTTAAGGCTAAAGTGGGAGATAGAGTCTCACTTTTTCAGGGGAGTCTGGCTTTCTTTAGCGACTTTCTTGGAATACCCCCCTAGTTCCCCATCTGGCGGACGCTCGCTTACAGACCTGCAAGCACAGCGGTAACGGGTGGACCGAAAAGCACTGCATGGCTTTGTGCGTAAACCTAACTCATTGAGGATCTCATATCATAATTAAGTTACTCAATAAAAGATTATGATAAATGGTGGAATTTAATAGTCTCATGCAGATTAATTTTCATGACGATTAACTTATTTGGTTGTGCAAACTGCAGCTTGCTTGGTTTAGTTAACAGCATAACACAAATAGCAACGCTGATAGCGCAGCAGTAATTAGGGTTTGTGTCAGTCACAATTCTCATCCCACCGCGTTTGCTATCAGGGCATAAGAATGAGTAAGAAGTTCAACAAAACATGGAGCCAGACCTGGCATTTATTTGGAAAACACCATAAAGTTTCTTAGTTACCAGAAACTCAGAATCAATTAGTTCATAAACAGTGTTGGCAGAAAGTCCCATTTATTGCTAAGAAGAGATTAAATAAATCGCCTACTTTTATTTTTATGGGTCTCTAGGAGAAGATCTCCAAGTCTTATCTTATGTGTGCAGGGCCGTAGCCAGGATTTTTTAAATACCAAGGTCAGAAGTGTTATCCCTTCCTGTGTTCCCAGTAATGGATCATGGCTATTATCATGGTTTAACTTTGTTTCTCCATTCAGTTCTCTAAATCACACTTTGGTGGGTCATAGTCTGCCTTACTGAAGCCCAATTTAGAGGCTAGGAATACCCCAGCCTTTCTCCACCTCCATCCTCTGTGAGGGCACCCAGCCCTGATCCATCCTCTGTGAGGGCACCCAGCCCTGATCCATCCTCTGTGAGGGCACCCAGCCCTGATCCATCCTCTGCACTGTAAATAAAATCTGGCTACCCCAACTTAAAAAAGTTTAGTGACCTGTTGCACCTAAAATGTTAAGTTGCATAAACTATTTTTTTTGCTGTGCTGATGACCACTTAATATACACTCAAACTGAAATCTAATATTATGTCAATTAAATGTTCTATGTTGACTCAACATGCCTAGCTGAGCCAGCAAGCAGACTAAAATTAAAATATAATGCTGTGTCAATTAAATGTTCCACATTGACTAAACAGTAAATTTTGAATTCAAAAGGCCGTTTGGTTAAGCTTACATAATTATAAAATTAATGTCTTGACGTTTATTTGAATTTTTGAAGTTTTTAACTGTAGTCACATTTCAAATAAATTACATACCACATTTTGTTGTAAATGTTTTTTATGTGAACTTAACACCTGTTAAAGGCTATTAACACTGATAAAGTGCAATGTAACAACATTGTATGTCAAAAAATTATACAATCATACAATTACTGCATTGCTGTAAGAAAATATCCAAATACTGTATAAAGGTTAAAAAAATCATGAGTGCTGATGACGTTCAGGCTACAAAGCTTACTAAAATCATACTCAAAACAGTTCTACTGGAAAAACAAATGTCTGCTTTGGAAAGTAAAATACTGAGATATTTCTCAGTCAAAGGGTACCACGGCTTACTTGAAAATCAAATATTTGCTTAAACTCATAAATCATTTAAAAGTCAATTCAGATATTCTTTCAAAAATTCAAAATATTTTGTTGAAATAAACTTGCAAAACTCCAAGATTGTTTGCAGACACAGTAATCACCGTTTCCCAGATATTCTCACCTAGAGCACCTACTTCTAAGCATACTCCAGACTTGCTTCAGACCTTTTCCCAAGTAGTTTCAAATATTCAAAAAATCATTGTAACTGACACACGGTAAGTAAAACCATAACACCTCAATAACCAGCAATAAACCTGTAACAATCATTAAACCTGTAACAACAAGTTCTTTAAGGACTGCACCCTTGCTGTGCGCTCCTTTTAGCTTCAGGAAAATCTTTTGGACTGCCTCAAATGTGTTCTTTAAGTCCTTGGGTACTCCATATTTAGAACATAAAGCAGACCAAAGAAGATCATAAAGGCATTCGAGACGTCTCCGAGATTCTCCATGACTACTTCCTCTTCTATAGTACTACAGCCACACTGCCCACCTTGGGATCTGATTCTGAGTTGGATATGCTGGCAGCACCCCCATTTTCATTTCGGTACCAGTGCCTCTGTATCCTGTGAAACACAATAAATGATACACTTGGTGTCAGACTGAAAGCACAATGTCATTGTTACCTCTCAAATAGTAGTTTCTGGATGAATGCAAGGGAAAGCAGCGTTACCAGCTTTCCAGTGATGAAGCCTGTAATGCTTGGGCAGAATGTACTGCTTCTGTGTAGAAAGTTTACAGTAACGGTACTGCATTTCGTTTTATGCCTAAAAAAATACCTGAAATATCAAGTAATCGTTTGCAATTCACACACAAAACAGCCGTAGTAAATTATACCAATAATGTAAAAAATGCTAGACAAATCGTTTAGAAATTATAATCGTTTTAACCTTTTAGCAGATAATATAACGTTAATCAATCGTGAAATCCGAGTTCTCATGAGTCAAAATATCCGCCAACGGCTCACTAACGTGCTGTCTTTTAAGCCAAGTTAAAAATAGCCTTTTCAAATAGTCTTTGCAAATAGCCATTGAAATGATCTGCAATTAAAATGATTAAAATGCATGTAACATAAGTATACGTTAGCAATTCTAATAAATTACATTAACGTTAATCTACATGCCAGCTGAAAATGAACGCAAACGTTACACTACTAGCCGAAACAAATAACTTTTCAGATGAATGAACACTGCAAATCGTTGTATGTATTGAATATATGCATATATATTTCCTGAAAATTGCTGATAGACTCTCTCTCTCTCTCTCTCTCTCTCTCTGTACAGTGGTGGCCAAAATTATTAGAACACTTGGCATATTTAATGGTTTCAGGTTTCAGTTGTTTTTGTTGAATTAGCCATTAAAATACCCATAAAAAAATGAAATATCTACAAAGTGATCATTACACTCTATAAACGATAGAAAAGAGCATTCATAAGGAGAATTACTGTGCTAAGTCCGGACCTCAACCCCATCAAGCACATTTGTGACAAGTTGGAAAATAAACTGGACAGATCTATTGTATGTTTAAAAGAAAGCCTTTGGCTTGAGTTGTGGAAGGCATGGGATACCATTAGTGCTGAAGTTCTCAGTAAATATATTGACACTATGCCAGAGAGATGTGCTGCTGTAATTGCTGCAAAAGGTGGACATACCAAATATTAAAGTTAAAAGTGCATAATAACAGTAGGTCTCACTTCATCTGATATTTGTTGTGCGCAACCATCTGCATATTTCATGAACATTATGGTGGTGATGGTGAAGAATTAATCCACTGAAATTTACCTTAAATTAACATGTAACTAAACACTGCAAAAATCTACATCTCAGGTATGCTTGTGATATCCATGTTATTTGGCTGCTTGGGACCGGACTCTTGGCAACAGTTCACCACAACTGTTATAAGCTCAAGGAGAACCCTGGGGAGGAATGGTTGGCGTGGTTGGCACACTATTTTGGGGAGTGTGCTGACTCTGTGGGTCAAACCCAGCTTCTTCCCAGTGGTTTGCCAGGAACCTTTGCAGCCCATTGACATCCCTGCCAGTCTCATCCCTGCTTCTGTCCGTGTACAGCAGGGATATCCTTTCTTGCATGGCCCATATCAAGACCAGCATCACCTCCATGTTTGGTTCCATCTTAAACATGGACTCAACTAAAAAGGTAATAATAATCTGATGGTGTAATACATCCACCACTATAAAAGTTTTGCAGGTTTGCTGGTCTGGAGCATTCATGTGTGTGTTAACACACTGCCAGGGAGGAAAGCCATCAGAAAATATCTTAAAAAAGCAATTGTGCTGCCCTCAATCTGGGAAGGGTTACAATCACAATACGTTTTTTCTTCCAAGTACAGAGAAGTACAAGGAATTTCTTCTGGTGTAGGTGGCTTCATGAATTAAGCAAAGTAAACATACAACTAAAAAACTGAAGCAAAAATACAACGACAAATAGAATAAGGCAAAAAGTAGGTATTTCTCAGGGAACATGAGAATGGCCGAATGGCCTCCTCTCGTTTGTATAGTTCTTATGTTCTTATGTTCTTATGTGATGATGAGTCCAGCATGTAGACAAAGAAATAAATAAACGAATAAATGCAATGTGTTTGGGTATAGAGCAAACAAGTCTGTAAGGGTATGAGACTTGGTGGTGGTGCTTAGATTATGAGATGGTTTCTCATGGGTCCTTATTTAGAAGGGCGATGGCTTGGGGAAAGCAGCTGCTAGGGTGACGGTTGGTCCTTGTGCTCAGGGTTCCTGCTCTCTGCCTTTGCCGAGATGGAAGACGCTGGAAAAGGGAGTGGCCAGGATGCTGGGGGTCAGACAGTATTTCTTCGGCTCTGTTCCGCATCCTAGATGAGTACAGGATTTCAAGCAGGAGGAGCTGACAGCCAATGATCTTCTCCCCACATCGCACAATTATCAGGCCATTTCCAAACTAAGTCCATCATTCTACAGTGAGTAAGCTTATTCACAAGTGGAAGACATTCAAGACAGTTGCCAATCTTCCCAGGAGTGGACGTCCCAGCAAATTCACCCCACGGCAGACTGCATTTCAAAGTTTGGCTTGTTTGGAAGGGTTTCCAGGAGAAAAGCCTCTTCTCCCTAAAAAGAACATGGCAGAATGCCTTAGGTTTGCAAAGTTGCATCTGAATAAACCACAAGACTTCTGGAACAATGTCCTTTGGACAGATGAGACCAAAGTGGATGTTTGGTCATAAATCACAGTGCCACATTTGGTGTAAACCAAACACTGTCAAGCACGGTGGTGGAGGGGTGATGATTTGGGCTTGTTTTGCAGAGACAGGACCTGGGCACCTTGCAGTCATTGAGTTGACCAGTAACCAAAATATTGAAGAGTCAAATTTGAGGCCATCCGTCTGACAGCTAAAGCTAGGCTAAAATTGGGTCATGCAACAGGGCAATGATCCCAAGCACGGCAGCAAATCCACAACAGAATGGCTGAAAAAGAATAGAGTCAAGGTGTTGTAATGTCCCAATCAAACAGTCAAAGTCCAGACCTCAATCCGACTGAAATGCTGTGATGGGACCTTAAGAGAGCCGTGCATTAATGAATGGCCGCAGACTTCAATGACCTGAAGCAACATTGTAAAGAAGAGTGGGCCAGAATTCCTCCACAATGATCACGAGTCAGCAGAAAATAATTACTTTAGGTTATTGCTGCTAAAGGTGGTTCTACAAGCTATTGAATCATAGTTTATCACCCATGGCTTCTCAATTTTGGCTTAATTTTTTGACACAACAGAATCAGTTGTCTTACACCTGAGGTTATATTTAAATTATTTTAGAATCTGGTGAGGGCCAGATGATTTTTTTAATTACAACTTGATATGTAAAACCATAGAATCGAAAGAGGGTGTACTTTTTTTTTCAAATGACCATAAACACAGGCACTGTCAGGACAGTCAGGTTCATGAAAGACTCCTCGCACCCTTTCTACACCCTCTTTGAGTGGCTGAGGTCAGGAAGACATTGTTTATGCCTAGATTCGAAAATGGATAGACTTAGCCCAGGACATGAAGCTTTTTCTATAAAGTTCACCAAACCAAAACCAGCATGGCTCCTCCCACTCCACATCCATAATTACTGTACAACTTGCCCATGTTTACACCTCATACATTTATAATTCAATCAAAGAATTCTACAGTACATTTTCCTTTGTACCTCATTACTGGTGTCCTAATATGTTAATATAGTTATACTTTACATATTTTCATACATCATGCGTACATTAATGTGTGTGTTTGTGTATATTACGGCTGTCAAAAATAATGTGTTAATTGCTGCAATTAAAATATGTAACGTGTTAAAATAATGCAATTTATGCAGCTGTGTTTTTATTTCCTGTCTGGGGGCTGACCTATGATTCAGATGCCGCAAAATGAATTCTATACAAAACTCATGACAGAAGCAATAGAGCTTGTCAACCAATGACATTGAGCAGTGCGTTGTTGGGCGGAACCACCATATAGTGCAGCCACAAACCAAAATGAACTGGTGTGTAAAGTGGCAGACTCATCTCAGTGTTATTCATTGTATACACACACACATTTATAAGCATACATACAGGTATACCTTCAATGTATTGTCACACGTGTTGTTTTTTTCTTTTTTGGGATAGGCAGGTGGTGTAATGGTTAGGGATACAACCGTGTAATTGAAAGATTGCCGGTTAATGTCCTCGACCCACAAGTACCACTGAGGTACCCTGAGCAAGGTACCGTCCCCAAGCACTGCTTCCCGGACGCTCACGTAGCTGCCCCCTGCTGTGTCACGTTGTCACATGGGTTAAACGCAGGGGACACATTTCATTGTTGAGTGCTGTGGTGCATCAACAATGACGATTAATCACCTTCACATTTTTATACATTTAATTATATATTATTATATATTTAAAAATGTAATCATTTTTTTTATGCACAGTACAGTGTGCTTCTAGTGTGCTTAAAACTGCCCTGACTTGAAATGGGTAGTTATTATATATAATTTACCATTAAAATATACTTTATTATTAACCTTCTCACAACTTATTTTCATCAACATTTTATTCCAGCTTTAAAGTACCACATATTTACAGTAAAAAGAATTTAATTTGTGCAATTTGCAAACCAGAATAAATAAAGTAAATGTGAAAATAAGTGAATAAATAAAAATCTCCCATTGCATATTAACACAGACTGGCAGATGCCAAATGCGGGTGACAACATTGAAACGACATAAAATAGAATAAATAAAACAATTAGCAACGCAAAATGTGAAATGTGAGCAGCAGAGAGAACATGCGTCACAGTTTGGTACAGCGTATGGCTTGATGTTAGGATTCAGAGGATCAGACCGCTACAAAGGTGAACACTTCTGACATTACATCCATGTCAAAAGCAAAATGTAGCAAAATCACATCAATATAAGCAAACTATGTCTTTGGCAGAAAAAAACAAACCAAAAAAAAAACATCCAATTAAATTAAACAATGATAAATATGTCTATATGACTAGTTTGTTGTCATGTTCCTTACTTGAACTCCAGAAAAAGTGCACATGTAAACCCAGATTTGGTTTTCTTTTTGTAAAGTCGACTCCCTTGGAAGAAAAAAAAAACACAAATGAGGACATTTTATTTACAGTTGCATAAACTCACAGCTAGATATCCCTGAATCTTCTGTCTACCTACCAGGTCTTTTCCTCACCCAGTCGGCACTGTGCAGGTTTCTCTAAACCAAGGGCAGCCAGCTCTGGTCACCTTTACTAACTGAATGCCAATCTTACTCAAGTAAACTGAAACACACATTCAAAATATGCAAGACCCCAAAACCAGATTTGCCTATTTCTCTGCAGGGGTTTGCACCTTATGGCAAAATGAAATTTCTGACTCATTTCAGACATCTGCCAATAAGGTACAAACAAGCAGTTGATTTCATCCATCCTACAACCACTTATCCTGGTCAGGGTAACCTGGAACCAATGCTAGGCAGCACAGGGCATAAGATGGTGTTTGCCCTGACCGGGATGCCAGTCCATCACAGGGCAGACACACTGCAGGGTGAAAACACATAACATGGGGAGCACATGCAAACTCCACACGCAATGAGCACAGGTGAGATTCAAACCCCAACCCTAGAGGGGTGAGGCAACAGTGCTGTCACCCGACCCAGCGTGAGACCTCGCATCTATTTCAAACTTTTAAAAATTTGCTGCACGTTGTTTAAACCTGTTTAAATCCACATGTGTAAAATGACTAAATGCATTAAAATTGTAGTGGTCTTCTGTTCGGTTTTAAGCAGGCTTCAAGTTACAGAGGAAAATCATGCAGGTGATAATGTGGCAGCTGGGAGGGAGACATAGTACTTTATAAGTCTGCATCTCCGTTCTAAAAGCCACCTGCTCGTTTCCAGAGGTCACCCCTAAACAGACCCAGAAGACAGACATTCATCCGAGGTATCATCCTGAAAGCCTTCCTTCCAACACCCACTAGGCCCAACGAAAGGAATGGAAAGAAGAGATACGAGAAAGTGCCTTTGGTAAGAAAGACATCCTATAATATAAAAATCAGACAGTTAACAATGCAGGATTTGAGCGGGACAGGCGCACAAACGACATGTTTGCTGTATGTGATGCTGCAGCCAGGATGTGGTGGGCCAAGGTGGGACTGCGGCTCCATAATGTAGGGTAACAGGGTCAGGAATCACGGCTGCCTGGACTCAAGGCCGAGGCTACAAATCCTGATGGAGGTCACTGTGATGTTCTGGATCCGGATCGGCGTCAGGATTTCCAGAATTCGCTGTCTGCGACACCAGCTGTTGGTAGCGTGCTTGGCGCTCATAGATCGGGTCAATGTTGATCCAGTTGTTCGCCACCCACTTGATTCCACGGGTCACCACGCAGCCGCCATGCAACGAGTACTCATCCAGCTCACCCACCCAGCCTGTGGGTCACAGCCAGTACTCAGTATCAGTAAACGCTCCAAGTGCATACAGGAAAATCTATATGGCAGACAAAAACACTAACTGCTGTACTCTTCTCACTCAAATGACACTTCACTGTGATACACATGAATGAACACTCAACAGATCCACAACTCTAAAATGCAGAACTCTAATGGTGCGTTCACACCGCGAGAGGCGAGAGCATCAAAGCGACCGGAAGTCATTCATTCTCTATGGGAGGGCATGTCGGCAGGCGTCGAGGAGCGGGGAGGCGCGACGCAATCTGGGCAGCGGAAGCATCAGAATGAAGTTGAAGCCCAGTCAACTTTATGGTAATGAGCTATGAGGCGGTTCGGCAGCATTTAAAACAATGCGAATCAACTTTAGTAAATCAACTTTCAGTAACTTTAACGTTATTTATTTATAACAGTAGTGTTTATATTAACATAATTTCATGTGCTTTCACAAATATCCCATCGGCAGTCGGCACAAATGTATAAGCTACACGCTTGTTTGCTTTGAGGGGATTAAAAATTCTCAGAGCCTGGCATTCTGAGTGGCCGTGTCTCCGCCCACTCCGTGACGTCAGAGAGTGTCTCTAGAGTCGCGTGCAGGGTGGTGTGAGCGCAGCATGACTTAGGGGGTGCCAGCTTTTTACCTTTGCCATCAGACAGGTAATTGTACCAGAGGACCGCTGTGCCTTTGACGGGTTTCACTCTCAGGTTGCCCTTGTCACAATGCCTCCTTGTATCCAGAAGGTCCACATCATTCTGTATTAAGGCCTAAACAAATACGGATATGAATGAGGGAATGCACAGTAAATCATTAGTCATGCCTCTACAAAACGAACCAAAAGCACTGTCACAGGACAGCAGGGACCCACCGTTTCCTCGTACGTCCTGTTGTCAGCCACAGGGAAGGTCGTCTCACCTCCTCCCTCCACGGTGTTCAGGTAAAACAGCACAGTGATGTACCTGAAGCAGAAGGGATGCGTGCCATCGGCACACAACATGAATATACAGAAAACATCAAAAGCAGACTTCTGATCATCCATCAATTTTTAATAGGCAGGTAGGCTTGTGCGGAACGATACTCGAGGCTCGGAGAGCTGCGGCTGTGTTTACACGCCGTATTTAAGCTCGGGGACACTCACCGGCAAGAGGTCTCAAAGGGCGCGGAGGAGTTGGCCGCCAGACGGGTGTGCGTGCAGGCCGTCTCTGGGTAAACGGGGCCGCTGTCGTGGTGGGCGTGGTAGTGGCCCCCCTGCTCATATCGCACCACCTGGAGTGGCTCACTCAGGTCCACCAGCTTGGGGGGCAGGCGGGTCAGACGGGTCACCCTGTGGTAAAGTGGACACGACATAATGGGATGACAACATCTGCCCATCACTTCCAGGCTGAAACATCCCCTGGCTGATCAACCATTATTCACAGAAAAACAGACAGTCATTAGTCTAAAGGCTATGCATGTATATGGGAAGGCATTGTTCCCAGGAACACGGGATTCATTATTTAAAGACAGAACATGACGGGTTTAGCAGAACTAAACAGGCCGACGAGATGACTGGGGCTCCTGACCTCTTCCTGAGCTCCCGCATTACGTGATGCGCGCCCTCGCCCTGGTACAGCCAGGTATGCCTGCTGTTGCGTACCAGCTGGCTGCGCTGGACGCCGCGCTGCTGAAGAAAGCGCTGGAAGGCGTTTGTACTCAGCCTCTGGAACTCCTCCAAGCTCAGCAGGCCTGGATTTCGCACAGAAGCCAGGGTAAAATGCTGTGCCATTTATGAGTGAAGTTTAAGAAGGGGGGGAGGGGGCGCTTGTGATCACTTCACAATAGACTCCAGTCTCTAACTGGAAATACTGCATTCCTACCATCACCATCTGGGTCGGCTTTGAGTCCAGCATAGATCTCCCGGAGATTCTCTGGTGTCAGCCAGATCCCGTCGTGTACACGGGAGTGGGTCAGAATCTGGCGGGAAGAGTGGGGCCAATTAGGGTAACAAGAACATGCTTCCACAACATCCCCCCATTGAACCACACCTCATGCTGGACATCAGCCACCCACAGCGCCGAACGCACCTCAAAGCCTCAGAAAGACAGGCTTCACAGCATGCACAACCTATGCTTTCCCACCTCCGCCTACCTCCTGCAGTTGTAGACGTCCATCTTGGTTGAGATCCAGCAGATTAAAGATCTCCTCAGAGGAGAGGTTCAGCTGCTCGGCTATGTCCTCCTGACCCTCAGGCACCATCACCTGGCTGTCCGTCAGACCTTTCAGCTGAGCCAGCTGCACTACAACGTGGCACTCCTCCTCAGTCAGGAATCCTGGGATCTCTAGAGGCACACAGAGACATACATTTACATTCTAGGAAATGTTTGAAAAAGGTACAAATGCTAGAACTCTTCTACAACCCCAATTCCAATGAAGTTGGGACGTTGTGCAAATAGTAAGTAAAAACAGAATACAATGACATGGAAATTTCAAAAATCCACATTTTATTCACAACAGAAAATAAAAAACATCAGACGTTGAAAGCGAGACATTTTGCTATTTCATGTAAAATATTGGCTCAGTTTGAATTTCATGACAGCAACACATCTCAAAAAAGTTGGGACGGGGGCAATAAGGGACACGGGGGCAATAAGAGGCTGGAAAGGATAGTGGTACAAAAAAGCAACAGCTGGAGGAACAATTTGCAACTAATTAGGTCAATTGGCAACAAGTCAGTGACATGACTGGGTATAAAAAGAGGCAACGAGTAACATGACTGGGTATAAAAAGAGGCAACGAGTAACATGACTGGGTATAAAAAGAGGCAACAAGTAACATGACTGGGTATAAAAAGAGGCAACAAGTAACATGACTGGGTATAAAAAGACCATCTTAGAGTTGCAGTGTCTCTCAGAAGTAAAGATGGGCAGAGGATTACAAATCCCCCGATACTGGGTCAACAAATAGCGGAGCAATTTAAGAAAAAAGTTCCTTAGCGTAAAATTGCAAAGAGGTTGAATATATCATCATGTACAGTACATAATATAATTAAATTATTCTGAGAATCAGGAGAAATCTCTGTGTGTACGGGACAAGGCCGAAAACCATACTGGGTGCCTGTGATCTCTGAGCCCTTAGGCGGCCCTGCATCATAAACAGGCATGATTTTGCTGAGGGATATTTCCAGAAAACATTGTAAATGAACACAATTTGCCGTGCCATCCGCAGGTGCCAGTTAAAAACCATTCAAAGAAGAAGCCGTATTTGAACATTATCCAGAAGCAAGAACGTCTTCTCTGGGCCAAAGCTCATTTAAAAAAAATTAAAAAAAAGTGGAAAACTGTGCTGCGGTCAAACCAGGGACACCATGTCATGTCATGTGGATTAAAGAGCAGAAGGACGACGCAGCATGTTATCAGCATTCAGTTCCAAAGCCAGCATCTCTGATGGTATGAGGGTGCATTAGTACACATGGCATTGGCAGCTTGCACATCTGGAAAGGCACCATCAATGCTGAAAGGTGTATCCAGGTTGTAGAGCAACATATGCTCCCATCCAGATGATGTCTCTTTCAGTTAAGACCTTGCATTCTCCAACATGACAATGGCAAACCACACAATGCATCAATTACAACATCATGGCTTCATAGAAGAAGGGTCCAGGTACCGAACTGGCCTGCCAGCAATCCAGATCTCTCAGATCTTTGAGAGCATTTGGCGCATCATAAAATGAAGAATATGACACAGAAGACCTAGGACAGTTGGGCAACTAGAATCCTGTATCAGACAAGAATGGGACAACATTCAGCTCCGAAAACTCAAGCAACTGATCTCCGCAGTCTCCAGACATTTACAGACTGTTGTTAAAAGAAAAGAGGATGCCACACGGTGGTAAACACGGCCATGTCCCAACTTTTTTGGGACATGTTGCTGCCATGACATTCAAAATTACCTTAATTTTTCATTAAAATTATACGTTTTCTATCTTTTCTATCTTCTGTTGTGAATAAAATATGGGTTTATGAGATTTCCATATCATTGCATTCTGTTTTTATTTACAATTTGCACAACGTCCCAACTTCATTGGAATTGGGGTTGCACCTAGAGTTACATTAGTGTTTATTTACAGAACTATGGTTTATGGGCTGAAAATACATTTCTGCAGAGTTTAAGCACGCTCTCCTGATTGAAGACTTATCTCTGCAGAATGCAGAATTGCTTATAATCTTGGAGGCCATAGCAGTGCCAAGATACACCTATTCAAATCACACTGTTTTGTTCTGGGGGCGGGGATACAAGAAAATGGCAGATCATATCAAAACAGAGTTAATCCTAATAAAATAGCAAAAAAAAAGCAAGGCTTGGGGAAAAATTAGAGGAACATATTTAATAGTTCCTAGACATTAACATAGTGGGTTACCCGCTGTCTCCCCTACACCTCCCTACCAAGCACATAATTATGAGCACAAAGCAATTCTTAAAAGTGGTCTGCATTACACAGTGTTTCCTCTATGACTTTTTAATCTAATCTTCCCTAGTATTACAGAAACATGGTACACTAACAAATATGTCTTATGTATCCTACACTTTAATATCTTTCCATCTTTATATTTTTTCGGCAAGGCCTTCCTTGGGAACCTTGGGCTCCTCCTGACCCCCACATCCGGTGACCTTGAGCTGATTCTCCTGCACCTTCCCAGCGCCGCGCTCATTGGCCATGTCCTCCTTCGGCCTCCAGACGAAGCGCGCATGCGCCTTAAGGAGCGTCAGCCAGCGCTCGCAGACACACGGCGGCAGACCTTACCGAACAGTAAGGGCTTCAGGCTCAGCGTCCGCATCTCATGGACCTTGTTCGGCACCAACGACACTTTCTGGACGTGTCCTACCTGTGTGTTTCCATCAAGAAAGTGGTTCAGTTCTGACGGGAAACTGAAATAAATTGCGAGCAACTCGGGACAAATACAGATTGAATCCCCCATGCCTCTAGTTCCTAAAATTATAATTGCTGGGAAAACGGCATGCCGGGAAACGCAATACGGAATGGGCACCAGGCCTTACCCGGATCCCCTCGATGCGCGGAAGGTACATGGTCCGCTCTGATCGCGAATCCGGATCCTGAAGATGAAAGTCAGGCGGTGGGTGGCGATGGCTGCTCCTGGATGTGGGCTCTCCGCCAGCAGCGCCCGGTTCCACGGAGCCGTTGTTGTAGTGCACGTACAACAGCAGGGCAATTACATTAATGATGTAAACGTGAAAAAACACCATCACCACCATGAAATAAGAGCGGGAGCACACGTTGCTCTTCTGTAGCGGGACTCTCTCTCTGCTTATCGGTGGCAGAGTCGGGCGTGCGAGCTCCTCCGTCACACTCTTTTGTGGCTCCATCTTCATTTTTAAACACCAGTGTTTAAAAATGCAAAGTCTGCGTAAACTTCTTATTCAAGTAACATAATATAAAGTCATCAATGACCCGCTAGGCTGCCGTTGCGCAGCTTCCGTTGAGCTCTGTATTGAAATGAGCGGTATAAAAATGAAAGATTTAGATAGATAAATGCAATACTAAGCCAGGTACGCGCACATATCGGTTGGTGGCGATAATAATTAAATAATGTTAACTGGATGGTCGCAGTAGAAATTGCTGCGTGTGACAGCTCGGCTCGGAATATGAAAGCACGGACATCCGATCACATATGGCAGGTAAACTTAAGTATTTTCATATTTTGTCTGCATTTTGGCTACATCTCCGTACAGAAACCGTAGGAACAAGCGGCTGGGCGCATCAACAGCTTTCGCTCTGCACGGCCAAAACACGGATTAGTCAAGATCTTGTTTACGTTGCGATTAAGAGCTCTGCATACACCCAGGGTCGAAGTCCTCTAGTGAAGGCAAATTCATCTTCGGTTTATTTCTGACATATTCCTCCGCTGATCGGCGTCGCGGTATTAGGGCCGTCTGAGCAGCCGGCTGTCTGTGGTTAATCGTACATATTGCTGCAGCGTACGAACCCGGGGTGATAAGACGCCATCGCCCTGACAACTGCGGCACCTCAGACCATCGATACCGTCCAAGAGCGAACCAGCTCTGCCGGCACCTCGCACAGCGTAAAAGGGATGCTGCCCCCTGGCGGCGATCAGCCAAAGGACGCGTAGCAAGGAGCCGAATCCTGATCCCAGCGCACACGTGGTGGGCTCCGGTCCTCGCGGGTCACGGGTTTTGCAGGTCTTCATCCTGGGTGAGCCCCAACCCCCCGAAATTACCTTTTGCTGTTTATTACTAAGTTTATCAGTTGTTCGTAAGATTTAAACGGAGTAATTTAGTTGAGATCTCCATACAGCTTTTAAATCGTGAAAATATCAAAATTGCCATTTAAAAATAGTATTGGGTTCAGGTCAATTATTTTTAACAATCGTAACGGTTAAGATACCAATAATATAGGTGGATTAATTAGTATGATTAGAAATGTTATTATTCGGCAGAGAGACTAATGTTTTTCTTTATATATTCCTTATATATAAAGTTTTCTTTATACGCCAGCACAAAATTAATTTAATGCGATTAAAATGGGCGAGATTTTGACTACTGCGGGCATTATGAAACCAAAATTGTTACTTACGTTAGGAGCTTGACACTAAAAGTAACGCAAACTAGCATACCTTACGCCAGGACGTGCTTCATTTTTCTTACCCGTGACATTTTTTGGCACATGGAATTTCTTTTTGAGCAGCCAGTGAATTTGCTTCTAATTGGAGAATAAGTTATTTAAACGTCGCAAACAATGCGTTTGATGAAAGTTTTATTTATTATGTATGGAGGGCCGTTACTGAATACATTTCAAATTGCATCAAATGACACATTTGACAGCAGTAAATTTGGTGGATGTATTTCTGGATCTCAGATTTTTGAGTGGTTTAAAGTCGCTGAAGTGGCTTAAGTGGCATGGTTTTAGGCAGAATTAAATCATATAAAAAGAATTGTATTGCCTAAGATAGCACACATTCTAAATAAATGCAAAGTGATTATCCTTAGGAATAGATCGGCACGTGTAGGCTTTCACAGCTGGGGGTGAGAATCCCTCGTGTGTGTGTGTGTGTGTGTGTGTGTGTGTGGAGTATGCATGCTCCCCCACGTTATGAGGGGTAGGCCATCATCATGCTGAGGTTCCAGATCCCGCTCCCCTGACCAGGATAAGTGGCGGAAGACTGATGCATATTGGAGTGTGAGGAAGAGTTGTTTACAGCCGAGTCCGTTTATCTTGCCTGGAATCGAATTAAAACGAAGGCTTCTCAAGCTCAATTGTCGGGACCAGTGGTAAGGCAAAGTAGAGCCCGTGTGTGGCAGTAGAGGGAAGAGAATAATTACTGAAGACATTACTGCAGTTCCAATGATTTATAGAACATTTAGCTTGGGACAGCAATTCCGTGAAGCGCACGTTTCAGTAATATGCGCCCTTCTAATTTCATTCGGTATAAGTTTCATTTTTCTTAATACTAGGTAATACAAATTTTTCAGTCTCTCCACTAGACTGCCATTTAGTACCAGCTGCCGATATCGTATGGCATTTCTTCTGATAAAGCGGGTTATTAGTGTCTTGCGAATTGTAACCGCTTTTGATTTATAATGAAGAGATACACATTTTGTAAAAATCCTATTAGTGTAACTTCTCACTCCGCCCTATATGAATGACCTCTTTCTGGTATCGGGTAGAAAATGTTAATTAATATATATGTCGAAACGAATATAGTGTAAAGGGGTCGCGGCTTAGATTATATAGGCTAAGTGCATTATATTTAACATAATAGATTTACGTTACGGGCAGGTCTCTGGAGACGTCGGCCGGGCTTGGCCACTTCTGGCGCAGGGGTACTGTGGATCACTTTAATAACGCGGTACTGGAGCGACAGGCACGGCATGTGTAAATGCTTTAGGGGTAAATATGACGCCTATTGAGTATGTGCTGCCGATGGCAGAGCAATATGCAGATTGGTACCGGCTGTCTTTCATGACTTCAGTTAATTTCAATTAATGTGCCTGTTAGTATGCCAAGTGAGTTGTTGTCTTTGTCCCTTTCCCCTAATAAGCTAAAGCACTCTTGTTGTAGTAACAAGAAAGATGGGGGCCCAACTTTCGAAGTACAGACATACGCTATTTTATCTATATTTATGATGTTGCAATGTTTTTTTTCCCCGCAACACTGCCGACGAAACCCTTAGGTTATGAAGAGGCATACGCTTTTAAATCACAGTAATTTTGTAGTTTGCAAGAGACTGCAATTCATTTAATTAGCAGGCAGCTGAAACAAACTTTTTTTTGTAATACAAAGTACTATAAAATAATGCAAGAATACAATTACCATTAATAACGGAAAGCCAATACTTAAACCCGAGAACGAATAGCCTACGGTGGTAGGCCTGTTATTAATTCACTATTCCAGAAGAATGGAAGAATAAAAAAAAAGGGCCGTGCTGTAATTGACTAATGGGTGTTTATTCAGCCAGCTTGAGAGAATATATCCGATCCCTATGAAGTGCTTCCCCACGCTTGGGAAACGTAGGCCGGGTGACTGACATGCGGGTCGCCCGAGCACAACGCCCCCTAGCGGCACTCCCGCTCACACCGGCTCCTTTCCCCTGCGATGCTGTATTATTCGCCGGGATCTTGCGCCTGGCCGCTCGGGTCTCCCAACGACAGAATGACTGTCCTCTTTAATCTGACAGTCGCCAGCGAGCAAAATGAAAAGTAGCTGCGTCGGGCATCAGATGCACGGCGTTTAGCGGACGCCAACATATTTTAGGGATAAAGGATTTTTGCACATTTTCCGGTTCGGCTTAATCTGGACCCGTGTTAAGTTGTCGCAGTGGATTCTCCTTGTAGTCTAACGAACCGCGCAGTGCCGTGGCACCTGGCTGCTTGCGATAGTGCGGCGCTACCGGCAATACACGCAGCATAGACTAAAACTGGTAAGTGGGAAATGCGCATCTGTTCTTATGAACATTTCATTCCATGATTCACGGCTTTTGGAGGACGGCATGCAGGGGGCGATCGGATGGCGTTCCGGGCTAGTTTGGCATGTGTAAAGTTTGATTAGCTAGTTAGAAATATATCTCCGGTGGCAATTAACGTGTTTTTGTAGTGGTGCGGATGGTTGTTTTGTGAAATGTTTTAGGGCTTGCTATTGACTCCAGCTGTCCTGCCAAATACTGTAACATACGGGAGAGGCAAGCACGTAGCGGGCGTCAATATCTCTGCTGCTGGAAAAACCTTTACAAGCCGTCGGGACGTTTGTGCATTTTGACCATGTTCTCTGACATTTCCCTACATGCCTAGATGGCCGGTAATCGATATCTAAGCATTGTATTACATTGCTCGCTCAGCATCCAGATGGCAGGCTGGGTGTCACTGACAGCATCCAGCTTATCCTAGTGGAAATTCCAGAAGAAATTTCCAGTGGAAATTTCCTCTGGTTTTTGACAGCTGAAACGGGCTGCTTCGCCTGGATTAGGCGCCCGTCCCCCCTTTGCTGGTCGGCATTTAATTCAGACCGGTGCTGCAGCCCGGTCTGTACATATGTACTTACTGTACATATGTACTTACTGATTGAATCCACTTGATACGTATTCAAACACACAAGCGATCCGTCCGTGTTACTTTCAGCTCCTCTTTTGTTTATTTATGCAGTGGCACATAACTTTCTTCCCTGTTTGAGTATTCCCTCCTGTATTATAGTCCATGGACATTCGTATATATCTTTAATTAAACGCTTGTTTTGTATATTATCCTTAAATAAAAAATCAAGTGTATGTTTGAGAGTGATCTGTTTGAATTTTCTATATATTAAACATTTCCATTTTTATTTACTGATTTTTTCCTTCCATTTTCCCTCCAAATCAAAGCATGTCTAGTCGTTTACGTTTGTGTACTTCTGGTACATTTTCAGAAAATGTACTTCGCATAGGGGTTGCTGTCCCTGCTAGCTATTGAAGTAGAAACCGCGTGAAGTCCACATTCTTGGCCCCTGCACCACCTGCCAAATTCTTCTACGTGAGGAGAACTTGCAAAGTCCTGTGAAGCACTAAGTAGAACTGTGAACCATGAACTGTGAACCCCACAGTTGCACGCTTCTTATGGAAAAGTCCGTGTTCCGCTTGGAACCGGTCGAGGCCCCTAATCATTACGATGCTGAGGGTCCCCCCGCCGTTGGATCTGCTCCCCAATCACTAGGCCATTTCATTTGAGCACTCCTAAATTCCTGCTTGACAGCCACATTGGCCACATTCCAGAAGCTGGCAGTGGTAGATATGAGGAATGCACGGATGCCCTCAAATTCCACTCTTTCTCCTTGGGCCGTGATTCATGTTTAATATATCAAATGGCACAGCTGCATCGATTGAATTAAGGGTCGCTGTGTTTAACAGCGTCTCTGGGATTTGCCGGTTTAGCTTATTGAATTAATTTCCCTTTCTTATAGGGCAGAGCTCACCTCAGTCATGCGCTGTCCATAATCTGATCTCCAGGTCCTGCTTCTGGCAGCACAGGGCTGTTATCTCCTGGCTCCGTCTTCTGCTTTGTCCCCCCCCCCCCCACCTTTCTCCTCATGCCAGAGTAGCTGCTCTTACCGCGATCTCCATCAGGCTCGGCCCTCCTTACATCGTCCATGCATCTCCCCCAGATCTGTCCGTGTGGCGTGTGCACGTGCGAACGCGCGAGCCTCAATGTCAGCGGGACGTGTAATGCTCACTCTGCTTACTCTGACTTTACTACAACATATTAAGATTTTAGAGACTGAAATCCTCAGCATCATTCTGACCTTTTATGAGTATATGTTTGATATATATTTTAAAGCATATGGTGTAGTACGTGTAGATGTATCTCGGCGTGTCCGTATCTGCTGTCCTCTGCAGTGCAGCGGCCGCTTATGGCTCTTATTTGGCAGCTGTGTTTTGGCAGATGCAATGCAGGAATCCGCCACAGGCACTCCTCAGTGTGACTGCCAGCTCGGAGGCTCGCTCTGTCCCTCTCAGACATGCAGGGGCGCCCAGGCCAGCCCCTTTCCGTCCCGCTTGTACCAGAGACCCGCTAAGTCACGCATCCCAGAAACCGGGGGGAAAAAAGCTGCTGGATCAGGGGGCATCGATTTTGAAACGATGAAGACCACAGCATGCCTGAGAGCAGTGACACAATTCTGAGCAGGTGGCACCGACCGCTTCAACCCTGTGTTATTTCAGCGTGGCTTTAGTGCAGACGCAGACCCCCTCCGTGTAACTGTAGTTCCGGTTGGAAGTGCCTTAGTACCCAGAAATTGGACTTAATTGGAATGCCGTTGTTGCCTGTCCCATAACTTTTGCAGCTGCAATGGCGCTGATTTCCCTCACTGGCATCTTCTGCCGGTGCTGCCGTTTTTGTGCTACAATTTTCTGTCCTAGTTGGAATCCTGGCCATAAGTGTTTATATAAAAGTATTTGTACATTGGTTGCGGAGTCATCATTTGTTCATTCTTGGTTTGCGTTTGTTAATTAAGATTATATTATTTGATAATATAGAGATGTACAGCTTGAGAAGATCATCCATTTTCCAGCTTGTTAGCCAATGCAGGGTCATGGGGATGTACCTCAGGCGGCCTTAGGATACAAGGCAGAGATGCACTATGGCCTATTTATAGATACCAGTTCACTCAACTGCATGTCTGCGGACTGCAGGAGGAACCCAGAGTACCTGGAGGAAACCTGCACTGTACAGGGAGTCCTCTACATGCTCAGGGTGGGGGCAGGGTTGAAACCAAGCATTCCAGGAGGTATGAGGGTACCGTCTGCATCACTGTGCCATAAAACATGAAAAGATTAATTTAACAGTGGGTTGGAGAGACTAGGATTTGCATTGTAGTGCTTTGTGTTTGCATGCTAGCCGTCTAAATTTGTAGTGTAGATACATTTCTGTTACACAATGTGCCCAGTAAACTATGGTGGCGTTTTGGGCTACTTAGATCAGTAGACGTGTAAGATCCCGCTGGGTGAGGAGGTTATAGGATAGGCACAGTGGGGAGAGTGGCTGAGAATGAGAGAATGCCTTCCTGTCCAGTGTCGCCATGGGGGGAGGGGGGGTGCTTAGCAGAGCCTGGGGGGTGGGG
>JAODKM010000118.1:8047518-8059871 GCA_026780845.1 Petrocephalus sullivani | reverse complement strand
TACTAAGTGTTAGGAATCATCTCTCATCCATGTGATTTTTGTTTATTCACTAGGACTCAATGTTCTAATCGAAATAAGTAGTAGCTATGAACTTTAGCAGTAAGTATCAAAGTATGAGCGGGCTGTACTTTCCCAGTTAGATAATACCTCCAGACTCTTTATTTCCCACGTGTAATTTCCTACAGATTCTCAGTTCGCTCTCCTCTTACAGGATGTGATTCCATTGGTTGTTCGAGCTGTCATTCATTGATAGTGAACCTGTGAGCACAGCCCCTCCTGTCACCCCTTCATGTGTTACAGTGCTGGACAATCTGCTATATTTTTCCATTTTTCCATTTTTCTGCTGCCCAGTAAAAACCCCACGAGAGCTGAGTACAGTGAAGATATGCTTTGATGAGTGTGTGGGACCCACTGGCTGCTATAAAGCGGCATTGCAGTAATTCTGACAGAGCAGAGATGATGGCACAATTCTCTGCACTAACGCTATCATTCATACTGTAAAAGGATCCTGCTGTACAGACATACCACGGCCAAATAGCATGAGTAAATTATGCATGCAATTATGTTTGAAGACAGAACACTGGACATTTTTTTTCTCGTGGTCTGGTCTTTCTACTCAACACTGGCAAGGAGGTTCTGATGGTGTCTGAAGAACTGCAGCTTTGGCGATGATTAATGGGGTGAATCTTCGCCGTGACACAAACTCATTTCGTGATTCTTGGCCGTTTGATTTGATTTAATGACCACCTTGTTTCATTTTGATTACATTATGCCTGATGTGCTATGACTATTAACTAGCCTTTGTAATGAACAAGGCAAAGGTGCCTGTTTACAACAAGCAAATACATCCATTCTCCAAATGCTAGTCTGTCACAGGGCTGCCAGCAACAAACAGATGTGAAATAAATAGCTGGTTGACCTTATTTGAAGTTTTTAAGTGGCAAAATTTCCAATAATGAAATTGCTATTTAAAATGTCTCGCTTTTGGTGCAAAATCTGTGGGTGCTGGTGTGCTGTTCAGAGATGTTTCAGTAAAATCTCCGAAATATAGAGGCATGTTAGCCTGTAAAGACACACATGAGAGTAACGGATGAACATCACATGAGAGGCAGAAATACAGAAAGTAAATACTGGTGGAATCCAGAACCGTGCAAACAAATCATATTAAACCACTGTAGCTGCAAAAAAAGAGCAATGTATCTGTATACTTTTCCTGTTGTAACCTAGTAAATTTAATTGCATGCTTGACACAGACACTTACAGATACTACTACTGATTGAAATGGAAAGGAATACTTCCATCCACGTGCACCTGCCTTGCTCATATTCTGATCGATGCGGTAAGACTGCGAGTAAGTTGCCGTGCCCAGAGTATTGACTGATGGCTCCTGTCAGTGACTGGCCATTGTCTCGTTTGCCTTCCCTGCCCACCTTTGCAGGCCCGGGGCCCATTGCAGGTGCTGATGGGATGGACCGGATTAAGGTGATCAAGAGGCGCCTGTCTATGTCGCTGCGTGGCCCCAGGCCCGCCGACGAGCCACTGGACGAGCAGACGGAACAGGCCCCACCAGAGGACCCACCTCTTCCCCAAGCCTCGGGTAAGACATCCCCTATGGGCCTCTTCTATCCGGGGCCCCCCTCAGTTGTTTCAAAAACTAAATAAATAGGTAGCGCAGTCAGAAGATTGTAGCTAGTAGCTGGTTAGCAGAACATACTGCCTTAGAATCTCCTAAATAATATTTATTTAATGTATTGACTGTGGGGATGGCATGGTGCCCCATCCTGGGTTGGTCCCTGCCTTGCGCCTGTAACTCCGGGCATAGGCTCTGGAGTCCCCTGTGACCCTGAGCTGGATAAGCGGTTTCAGAAAATGGATGGATGTATTGACTGTTTGTGGTAAGCAAATGCATCATTTGAGTGGTGATAAACTTCGCCACTTCCACTAAGCCAAACTTCCATCTATGAGAAAGAGGGTCCTATTCTGTGTGGAATACTGTACCAAGATGTCACAAGGGCTCTGGATTTTGAGCTCCAGTCTTTCAAGCATATGGCTGTTTGTTGCACCTGAGGAAAGCCCCATCTCATTCTGATAAATGCTGAGTCGCTCATTTTACTTAGATTCTGGCTTGGGTTCCCCCTGCAAATGGCAGCGGATTTGATTTGACCCGCAGGTATTGTATCGAATAAGTTTGCCACCAAAATGGCTGCAGGCAGCCTGGCTAGAGGAGAATACAGCATACATTATTTCTGCTCACCATGAGAGATTTATTATCTTCATTATGTGACTAAGAACAAAAATAACGATATGAGGGGAAATTATTTCCTGGGCACTTGGGAAGAAAAAAATGAAGATAAAATGCAAGTTTTGATTTGGTTACACAAGAGATTTTCAGTTAATTTTGTGCACAGCACAAAGATTCTTAATTGCTAATGAGTGTCACCCACTGTCATCCGTGCATCTTGGTGACAAGATATTTTAAGTTATGTTTATTTTAAATTGTATCACTTGGAATAGCAGAAATGCAGCCAAGCCATGTAAATTTGTATCAGATGTGCGATGCTGGATCTGATGGTGGACCTGTGGGGGCCCACATTTGCAAGCAGCCACTGATAAAGTATGTCCTTGTAAGTACATCAGTGCCCTTACAGAGGACCCTTACCGAAGATGGGTTGAGAAACATTGCTTTAAGTTTAAAACAAAATGTCATTCGGCTGCATAGCCCAGGATCCAGTCCGGTAGGATGTGAGAGGCACCGGTGGAGATGTTCCTTAGCAATCCAATTGCTTCATCCACTGAAATTAATTGTGCGGAAGGCCGATTTGCAAATGCCAATCAATCCAGAAGCTGGTTGGCATCGCAGAGTTGAAATCACATATTCAGCACCTCTGAAGAGGAGCTCGGCTGTGGTGGGAGAGATCCTTTGACCGGGGCGTGAAGTGCAGCTTTCGCTTAGCTTGTCGGCTACCTGTCTGTGGACAGGGATGATGGCTAATGAAAGTGCATGGGAGTCTGAGGCTTTCAAAGCGAGCCGGACAGAAGTCAGTCAGGCTTGATAGCAGAGCCTTAATCTTCACATCCGCTCTTCCTTGTGCTTCTGTCCGTCTGTCCGGTGGGCCCAGCTGCTGCTCCCTCACACTGCCTGTAGACTTCTCCCATTCTCTCTTTGTAGGCTCCTTTAACTTCACGCCCCTTCTGGTTCTCCACCCTCTCTCTCATTCTCTCAGATCCGGTGGTATGTCCCGCCTTACGGCCTACCCTGTGCCCCTCCTCACACCCTGCTTCGCACAGCGCCCCCTCCTTCCTGCGTCAGTACGCGGGTCATCTGGGACGGACGGCCCTGCGCCGGGACCCCAGGGGCGTGCTGGAGCGCTCCCAGCTGAACCTGTACCGGACCGGATCTCTCGGTGAACCCTCTCTGTGTCTCTCTCTCTCTCTCTCTCTCTCTCTGTTTGCCTTGATCCCTCTCTCTCTCTCTCAAGGTGATGCATTGGTATGACACGAGACACATTTCACCAAAAGCATGGCATATATTAAAAATATATTTTATGGAACAGTAAGCACTGGAAGCAGCCAATGGCCATCTTTATAATTAGTTAACACTGGACTAAAATAACAAACATCTCACATTTATTTCCTAATCTAAAATAAATAGTACAGTAAAAGGCTCCATTTACTCAGTATTTGCTGCCCGCAACATTCCAAATATTTTTACGTAACAGCATATTAACAGAACATCTGTGTAACTGCGTGTGGTTTCTGCGTATTTTATAGCTTGGATCTCGCATCTATGCAAAGTTGTCTATTAATAACACTGAACATTCCTGTGACTAGAGCGACTTGGTATGTTTTTTGAGGATGTAATACCAGGACCATGCTGGGACTTGGGGCTGTTCCCTGTCATTAAATCCTTGTCCTTAATTACCCCGATCCTGAGCCTTGGCAATGTCCCTGATCACGTACCACCACATTGGCTGCAAAGCAGTTAGTGTATTTCCACGCTAAGGTGGCCTTGCCAGCCTTGGAGACTGTTGCAGTGCTGAGTATCTGCAATACATCTGAGTTCACCTAGTCCACCTAAACCAGTAGGAACATGGAAACACTAAATACGTAATTTAGGCCAGTGTTTCTCAAACTAGTCCTTGAGGAACCCCCGGAAGTCTGCATTTTTGCTCCCTCCCAGCTCTTGGCATATCTTAACCTGCCAATCAAGAACACAGAGTACTTGATACAGGTATCTGCGGAGCTGGGAGGGAGCAAAAATGTGGACTTCCTGGTGGTCCCTAAGGACTGGGTTGAAAAACACTGCCCTAAACTGTGTGTTGTATGTTTCCTTGTTTGATAAAAGGGAACTGAGGCTCAGCATCGTAGGTGAAGCAGCTGATTGTGTGTGTGTGTGTTTGTGTGCGTGCGATACGTGAGTAGTAAAATTAAATGGCAGTATTAAATACAAAATTAAAGGGGAGGTAGTGATGAGCATAATAATGTGTGTTTACCCCCTCCTTCATTTTCTGTCTGCTTTTTTCTGAATCAGTATGTTCACTTTTATTAGAGCCTTGTTTACCTTATAAATAATATTAATTATTATTACTACTTTTTCAGAGCTGGGCACTTGGTGTTTTTGTGTTTCCAGTGTTATGTGCCATAGACATGTACCATGTAAGATGCATTCATGGCATCCTGGCTTTTTATTCAGGCCATTTGTTGAGGGTAAAACTCCACGTTTAATTTTCCCCCAGCTGGTTATTGACTGGAACAGTCACATCCTGCTTTTTTTTCACTGGTGATTCACTCAGAAATGGCTAAATCAGATTCCCAACTAGCAGCAGTCCCACTTGGCTTATCGCTATATTTTCTGGAGCTGTGCAGCAACCCAGAGGCAAAGACGATTACATTCATATTAAGATGTTGGCGCTGTTGACCTGGAAAATACTTATTCTGCTATACTATGTCTATTTATTATTAGTAAATCTTGTCAGTTCAAACATTTTCAACACTTTTTTATATATAGAAAGAATTTGGGGTTTGAAGATATATATTGAAATATTGGTAGTTCATTTTGTCGTCTTGGATTTTTAGTGTTATTTTTGCATTTATGTTTTTAGCTTTGTAGCCGACACTTTTCATGGATGTGTGTTACTATTTCACTTTAAATATAAATTTGCATTTGAATGCAGTTCCTGATAATACCCGGACCAGGAGTCCTGATAGGGCTGCTATCTGCCAGCCTACTTCCTTAGCCTCCCTGCTAGCTCCTTTCCCTAACGCTCCCCTGGCCTGCTTTTGCTGCTACTCGTCTGTGTTACCAGAATAAACTTCCTGTGTGTTGTGGTGCCGTCAAGGTGAAAAGCTGGATGCTTCTCAGCTGTGTCAGCTATAATGCTCAGCCACGGGCTGGTGTGTGTGTGTGTGTGTGTGTGTCCTCTCTTGTGTATCATGCTCAGTTGTGACTGTTTGTCTCAGATAATTTCTGCATTTATTAAAAACCTTATTATTTTATTAGTATCGGCTAAGTGTGTGAAAAACGTTTTTTTAATATTTGATTTGATAGATGAGCAGACTCACCCATTGCCTCAATGTAGGGCACTTCCTGGCCAGGCTTGTTACTGCGTAAGGCAGAATACTCTGGAGCTGTGACCACTGACTGCTGCTCTCCAAGAGTGTAGCTGGCACCGTTGTTTATTTAAGCTGGGCACTTCTTAATGCAAAGTGCCCCCTGGTGGTGCTGGCCGGTATTGTTACTGCAAGGGGCGGAATGCACCACAATGACAGCTCTAGCTGAACGCAGTAGCACCGGTTAACGTTACTTAAACATGTTTTTGATGTACGACCTTTTCAAGGTGTGGCTGTCGGTTGGTGTGGCCACCACAATCTGTTAAGAAGATGCCATTTGTCCTTGTATAGCTTATATTTTGCAGACACGAGCACACAGCCCCAGTGGCTAACTGCTTTTACTGTCACGCTGCTGGGGTTTAATGAGAGAGCGGGCTGTTTGCTTAGCCTCACTGCTCTTCACAGCTGTAGTCCTGATTGTTTACAGTCCCCTCCAGGTATGGGGGGGACTGTATAGAGGGTGTTGCTGGGGAATACTGTCAGGTTGGTAATGCTTCTGAAGTCATTAGCAAGGCAAAGGACTGATCCCGGCCAGTCAGTCATGAGGAGGGTGCAGGAGCAGACGTCGGCTGAAGCTCTCAGATCAGGATCGCCCCCCTGGGTGAGCCTAACCTGCTGTGGCGTGTTGGATGGGGGCCACGCACTGCATTAGGTGTTAGTGGTGCAAGCTGCATTCTGGTGGAGCATCCCCCCCTGCTGATATGGGCCCGGCAGAGTCACTGCACACGGCACTCCGCTGGCCTGTATTCCTGCCTGCATATGCTGGCATGTGCTAACATGGAGACGTGAGCTAGGAAGTGCTACAAATAAGTGCATTTTGTGGGTGTGGAAGGAACCGAAGACCAGATGGAAGGAGGAAGAGAATGGATGAAGAGAGGATGGATGTGGTGTGGAAAGGGTAGGAAGTCTGTTTGTCTGACATTTATGAACAATATTCAGGCATTTCTGACCTGTCTTCTTGGTCAGTGATACTAGTGTATTCATATAGTATCTGTCTGTATGTATGCTGCTTTATTCATGCATCACATAAAAATTAGTTTCCTTCAGTGGACCAGGGAGAGGGAACAGACCTAAAAGAGGCGACCGACAGGGAGAGAAATGGATGAAAGGCTTTAATTCTTGTGAGGCTGAGAATCGTGGGAGACTGAAATGAATACACTGCATTACAGCTGTGGTGGCTGCAGGTGGGGCTGGTGAGTCAGGCTGCATCTTGCAACATTGGCATACAAAGCAATGAGAGATAGCTGGGCATCATGGGATAGCTGGGCATTTTCCCATCTATGTGGATGTAGGCTGCATAGACTTCTGGCTTCATCTTTCTACAGGTACCATGAGGCACAGTAATGATGTATCAGTGCAGCTCCAAGGACACTAACTGGGAAGTGCTTTGTTGGGCTCTCTTGTCACTTATTAGACTAATGTGTCTGGCAGCATTCATAGCCTGCTAATGTCTACACAGCACTGTTTGATTTTATTAGATTTGGCTGTATTTTCACAGGGGTGTGACTATGGGTTGGGTTGTCCACCCTCTGCAGGGGGATTTCCGTGCCAGTTCTCAGAAAACCTTCTAGAATGTGACGCATGTCAGCGACTCACGGCGGCGTTCTGCACTCGTGTCTTTCATTTGTGTCGCAGGCATCGTCCATGAGAACGGCAAGGGGACTGCAATGGGGTCAGATGGCGAGAGCGACCAGGCGTCCGGCACATCCTCTGATGAGGTCCAGAGCCCGGTCCGGGTGCGCTTACGAAACGGCAACCATCGGCGCATCGCAGAGGTACCGCGCAGCCTGCCTCTACACACCTCAAATATGACCACCAATAATTTAATGCAGGTTCCCTGAAGGTTTTTTAAAGGTTGTGTTTATATATTTAATTTTATATAAACATTTTTTCTTCTTATCCGAGGATACAATACCATTTTCAGTGTTCCCTCCTTATTGGAAAATTGAATTCTGTTATTTGATTTTCCCCGAAAAGTACCTTGTAATAACTTTCTTTGTAAAAGTTTAGTTCAGTAAATAAAATTGGTTTCATTTATCGATCCTGCTTTCCCCCTTAGCTCCAAACACTTTCCTCTCCTCTTGTTCCTCTCTCTCTCCTAGATGTAATTAATGAGGCAGTCTTTCAATCCCTCCCTTTCTCTGTTCCCATTCCATCTCTTCCTGTGCCCCCCGCCTGTGAATTACACTCCCGCACCTTTGACTGGGCGAGTCATATTCGTCCTTCCTTAATCGGCGCGAGACACGCTCCTCGATCTCTGCCGACTGCGAGTCACGGTCCCACCGTCTCCCTGAGTCCGAGTCAGAGTCCCGCTGCTCTCCCGGGGCTCGGGCTCCTCCTGAATCGAGCCTCTTTCCGACTTCCTCAGGACATCAACAAGCGGCTCTCCCTTCCGGCGGACATCCGGCTGCCGGAGAGCTACCTGGAGAAGTTCGCCATGAGCGGGCCGCCCTTCGCCAAGCCCATGAGCCGCCAGCTTCGCCGTGTCTCGCTGGTGAGGGCCCGTGGCTAGCTTTAGCGCTGTCGCTCGCTGCCTAGCCTTTAGCGCCTGGCGTCCCTTAGATGTGAGTGCTGCCGGCAAGCGTTTAGCCTGCTCCTCCGCTGATGGAGAGCACTTAGCCACGTGTGACAGCTAGCAGTACATCACGCTGATGGGGCCCTTAGTGACACGAGGTCCTTAGCGCGGCTGCTTAATGTCGCAAGGGGCTCGGGTCTCTCCGGCTTATTCCCTGCCGCTTGCCTTCCTAAAATACATTTAAGACGGCTTTCAAATATGTATCCTGCCCCAATGCTTAAATGTGAATTTCCAAGTTAAGAAGAGGAATTCAGCAGGGGGCTGCATAGAGGCTCAGTGGGGTAGTGCCATCACCTCACACCTCCAGAGGTGCAGGATTACGTCCCACTTCCACTGTGCAGGGTCCAAAGATGTGCAGTTAGCATAATTGGCTAGCAGTGGTCTGGCATCCCATTCAGCAAGCATGTACTCCCTACCCTATGCGAACCCTATGCGACTCATACAGTAGTTGATGATCACCAATACCTGCTGCTTGTTACTGTTTGGGCACATTTTAAATGTAGCTGAATTTCTGTTGTTTTGTGTACAGAAGCGATACCGCATGTATTTTGATATCCCAAATGGGGATTTTGTGGGAAAGGATGAAGAAGCCCATGATATGCAGCCCAGAAAATCTGAGTAGTTCTAGATCGAGGCCCAACTGCTTCCTAAAACTGTCAGTGACCCTGACTGGCTTTCTTCCTTGCAGTCTGAGATTGGCTTTGGGAAGCTGGAGACCTACACCAAGCTGGACAAAGTGGGTGAGGTAAGATAGCCGCTCGCAGTGAAGTTCAGCCTCCACTCCACAGAGGGGTGTGGTAGGTGAAGAACTGGACTTGTGTCCAAAACTGCAGCCATATCAGATCCAGGTTATATCTTCCCCTGTGCTTGATTCCAGGGTACCTATGCAACAGTGTTTAAAGGTCGTAGCAAACTGACAGGCAACCTGGTGGCACTCAAGGAGATCCGCCTGGAGCACGAAGAGGGAGCGCCATGCACCGCCATTCGGGAGGGTAACACTGTCGCGCCATGCACCGCCATTCGGGAGGGTAATGCTGCCGCGCCATGCACCGCCATTCGGGAGGGTAACGCTGCCACGCCATGCACCGCCATTCGGGAGGGTAACGCTGCCACGCCATGCACCACCATTCGGGAGGGTACCGGCATTCGGGAGGGTAACACTGCCGCACCATGCACCGCCAATCAGGAGGGTGCCGGCATTCGGGAGGGTAACGCTGTCGCGCCATGCACCGGTATTCGGGAGGGTAACGCTGTCGCGCCATGCACCGCCATTCGGGAGGGTACCGGCATTTGGGAGGGTAACGCTGTCGCGCCATGCACCAGCATTCGGGAGGGTAACGCTGTCGCGCCATGCACCGCCATTCGGGAGGGTAACGTTGTCGCGCCATGCACCGCCATTCGGGAGGGTAACGCTGCCGTGCCATGCACCGCCATTCGGGAGGGTAACGCTGCCGTGCCATGCACCGCCATTCGGGAGGGTAACGCTGCCGTGCCATGCACTGCCATTCGGGAGGGTAACGCTGCCGTGCCATGTATAGCTTCTCAGCTGCTGATGCCATTCCTCATAGCCAGTTGGCTACAGACAAGGGGATGTACTGTCTTTACAGGTTTACAGCACTTCTGGCTGATTTTTTGTTTTTGATCAGGCATTATGCAGGTTGCAAAAATGGGCAGCAGGTAGTGTAATAGTTGGTGATAAGACTGAAAGCTTGATTGATGAAATCCAGATTGGGACATACCTCTCATAACCCTTGACTGTTGCAGTTAGATAGAATAAACTTGACCACAGCCATGTAATTTGCAAAGGAGGGCTCAACAACATGACAATAACAATAAGTGTAAAATAACTAATTGAGGGTTCAGCTAAAGACTGTAGGAGATTGGCTGGCGATGGATGTGTAGACATCCTTCATGTTTCCAAACTCACTCTCTCCTTCAGTGTCTCTTCTTAAGGATCTGAAGCACGCCAACATCGTCACCCTCCATGACATCATCCACACAGAGAAGTGCCTGACTTTGGTGTTCGAATATATGGTGTGTTGAGTATGATGTTGTTTTTGTGTCCGTGTTAAGGCAGGGATGGGGGGGATAATGATGAAAGTCAACCTCCATCCAGTCAGTTCCTCGCCGTCTGATTTAAGTGATAGTTAAGTTATAATGAAATATAAATGGTAAGAATCTCAAAAAGTAGCCAAGTAATAACTGTGAAAATAGCTGACATGGCAAAAATATAATAAGGATGTAACATGCAAAGACTAAGTAAACCACAATATATATATATATATATATATATAGAGCAGTGCTGTGTGACCTCTCTGTGCTACTTGCTCTGCCTGTCTTTGTCTCCCTGACTCTTTTCCATCCCCACCTGACCTTTGTCCCACCTCCACCATTTCCAGGAGCAGGATCTGAAGCAGTACATGGACGACTGTGGAAATATCTTAGATGTGTACAATGTTAAGGTCAGTGTGACTCTGCAGTATGTGCATTTGACTGTTTTCTCTGTGGGTACAGATGACCTCTACAAGAATTGTCTACAAGTGTCTACAAGAATTTCAGCTTCCTTGATTGAATGCCTCGCCTTACCTCGTCTCATTTCTCCTGAATCGCCGTGTTTGTACTCTGAGTTCTTGATCCACTCTGTCCATATGAAGTAGCCCTGTCTTCTCTGGCCCTGTGCCGCAGATCTTCCTGTTCCAGCTGCTCCGGGGCCTGGCTTACTGTCATGGCAGGAAAGTGCTGCACAGAGACCTCAAGCCACAGAATCTCCTCATCAGCCACAGGGGGGAGCTCAAGTTGGCTGACTTTGGTATGACTGACATTCATGTGAAAGTGTACACACACGCGCACACACACACACACACATACATACATGCATACATCCTAAATGGCATTTCTGTTTTCAGTTAATCTCATATTCTTCTTGTTCCAGGTCTAGCCCGGGCTAAGTCAGTTCCGACTAAGACATATTCTAACGAGGTTGTTACTCTGTGGTACCGACCGCCTGATGTACTGCTAGGCTCTACAGAGTATTCTACACCCATCGACATGTGGTAAATCAGTCCTGTGAAGTCCAGTGCAATCCGACACAAATTTTGCATAGTCTTACATAGCTCCATAATTAAGTCCTTTTCTAGTTTAGTCACTCTTCCCTGGACCAATACAGCCTGGCACAGTTCCGCATGACTCGACACCCTTTCAAAGGCGTCTCTTTTGGCTCTCGCACATTTTCGCAGGATGTCTTAGACACAGTCTAGACTAAGAGTGCATCACAATCAAAGCCCTAGCCGTTAGGTTAATAGGCAGCGGTGGTGGTGTGTATCTTAGTGGGATAGGCCTCTGTGCCTGTAATGGAAAGCTCAAATCCCAGGGTCAGCAGAGTGATTTCACTGTTTGGCCCCTGAGCAAGGCCTTAACTCCAAATTACTCCTGGGATTGTCTGATCCTGCTTTATCAAAGTTTAGGTAGCTTTAGAACAGGGGTGGCCAATCTTATCCCCAAAGGGCCGGCGTGTATGCCGGTTTTTGGGATAACTTTTAGGTCAGCTGTTCAAACCCAGGTGTGATGACTTTTCAGCCAGTCTGTCCTCTAATTAGTAATTGAATTAGGGAGTTACAGTGAAAACCCACACACACAACGGCCCTTCTGGATAAGATTGGCCACCCCTGCTTTAGATGATAGCATCTGCTAAAGCAAGCCAAGGTAGCCAAGTCTCTCTTTGTGTCTGTCTTTGACTAGGGGGGTTGGCTGTATATTCTACGAGATGATGACTGGTAGACCCCTCTTCCCTGGATCTACAGTGAAGGATGAACTACATTTGATATTCCGAATTTTAGGTGCGTCACCAAAAAACTAACTACTTGACTAAGAACTGACCAAGATATGCACAACTAAGACTGTTTCACTCTTAGGATCTCCAACACAGGAGACCTGGCCAGGAATCTCCAGCTGTGAGGAATTAAGAGCGTACAAGTTCCCTAATTACATTGCTGAGCCGCTGGTCAACCACGCACCCAGGTCTGCCCGTTTGTCTGCATAGGTCGGCTCAGTTCTGCATATGTTGCCCGTCTGTCTGCATAGGTTTTCTTGTCTGTCTGTTTATGTCTGTCCATCGGTCTGCATAAGTTGCCCTTCTGTCTGCATAGGTCACCTGTCTGTCTGCATAGGT
>JAODKM010000118.1:8018876-8033242 GCA_026780845.1 Petrocephalus sullivani | reverse complement strand
ATTCATATTATCCATCTCTTCAATTTGTCATCAATTTTCCTCTTGAGGCTACGTCCAGGGAGGTTGGCTACAGTCCCATGGACCTTAAACTTCTGACTAATATGTGCAACTGTAGTCACAGGAACATAAAGATGCTTGGAGATGGTCTTATGGCCTTTATCTTTAACATGCTTTTCAAAAATTGTCTCTCTAATGTCTTGAGACAACGCCCTCCTTAGCTTTCCATGGTACATGTTCAGTGTGGTACACACCATAATACCACACAGCACAGTGACTACTTTTCACCCCTTAAATAGGCCGACTGGCTGATTACAAGTTAGAAGACACCTGTGATGCTAATTAGAGGACACACCTTAGTTTAACATGTTCCTAATTTTGACCATCTTTTCCAGGGGCACCATCATTTTTGTCCAGGCCAGTTTCATTAGTTTGTTTTTTTAAATTCAAAAGCAATGTCTGATTTTCATTTGTTAATTTTAAGTACATTTTTATTTATTATTACTTTTGTCAGTTTCAAGTTATTTCATTGACCATTGTGGGTTTTTCTTTCTTTAACAGAAGGGTACCACCAATTTTGTCTACGTCTGTATATACAACAGTTTTATTAACTTGGAAATATGGTTTCCAAACTACCCCAATGCTTTTGATGTAGCTAATTTTTAGGTTTTAATGGAATAATATAGATTTACCATGAGCATGACTGTCTAAAAGCGTGAGTATCAGATGTGTGAGAGCTGGCAACCTGGGTCTGATCCATCCTTGGTTACCCAGTGCAGGATAAAATGTTGAAAGCTAAATGGATGCATCTATCTGACTATTGTAGCTCACTGTATATTGTGCATTACATTTTACTGTACACAATAATTTCCTACTGGACTTATTAGAGCAGGTAAATTTTGCATGCACACTCTCATATTCATTTCATTTCTTAGTATTTTATTCGGCTAAACTTAATTAAGCAATTTATAATAATAAATTCACCAACAGCTAGATGTAGTGTTGCTAAATCTGTTAAAACAAATTATATGTATTGAATGTAAGTGTAAATGATATTGACAACGTATTGATGTTATAAACACAACAAGGACTTGAAGCTAAAATAAGTAAAAAAAATGTTCCTGATTGCCTATGCCCCCTTCACTAGTTTGCAGACTAAACTGTATTGTCTTCATAACAGCAAGCTACAGCAGTCGCTTTATTGTTTAATGACAACTGGCGTTAATGATTCCGCTGACTGAAAAACATCCAATTTCTTTGCTTGTCATTTTCAGTGTTCACTTTTTGTTTGTCTTTCAGAGTTCACTCTGGTCGCCTATTTCCAGTTTCTGGGTCAACACTACTGTCTAAATATCCCCTGAAATATAATTCCATATTTCCATCAGTGTAAATTGCTGTTATTCAGCGACATGGAATTGTGGCATACTTTGGTTTATTCTGATCTGAAATATTAAGTTTGGCATATTTTGTATTTGCTGCAGCCATATTTAAATCACTCTAACTCAGTAGGATCAGTAAAGAAATAGGACAAAATAAATTGCATACATTTGTCTAGGTGTTTGTCCTATTGGCATAATCTACTGACTTTTGCTGCAGTATAATAATGGCATCTGTCAGGGACATATACAGTAAAAGTCCCCAGGATGTCCCCCGAACGTCCCCTAGACAAAGGACTCTTGTGGATTCCTTTAAACAAAACTAGATTAATGACATTCTAAATGGTCTCAGTCTATTGGTGCTGAGCTTGTGCTGAAACATATGCAGCACTTAGGGATAAATGTTTTAAGGTAAAATATATAAAAATGTCAAGGCATGTCAGACTACCTCAAAAGTGGCCTCAAACTCCATAGGGCTAAAGAGTCTTGCACGTGCATTGTTCTGATAGTCAGAATTCCCAGAATCATGGCTATTTAAGTGATATTTACACTATTTGTTGTATGTTGAGGCAAGCAGGTGGTGTAATGGTTAGGAACGTGACTGTGTAATGGAAAGATATCTGGTTCAAGTCCCTGACCTGCAAGTACCACTGAGGTACCCTGAGCATGGTATCGTCCCCAAGTGCTGCTCCCTGGGCGCTCAAGCAGCTGCCTGCTGCTCTGTAACAATGTCACATGGGTTAAATGCAGAGGACACATTTCATTGTTATGCACTATGTGTCAACAATGACAATTAATCACTTTTCACTATTTATTGATTCATTTATTGGATGCCAGAATACATTATATTAAATATGAAGCAATGCAGCATCGGCAAGGTAAAAACTGAATCATTAACTGTAGTGTATATGTATGACACCAGGGTCATCAAAAGATAAAATAAAAGTCCATTACCTCGAACCATCATGTGGAGCATCTTATCTTTGTTTCTCCAGTGAGCTGAGGATCTTCACGTTTACTACTGATCATCATATCAATTTTCAATATGACCAAAATGTATCAAGGACAAATGCAATTTATCAGTATAATAAATACAAATAATATAATAAATAAATACAAATTTCACTAAATAAAAACAAAAGATCAATCTGTTTCTTATTCCAGCAAACTGTTGCTGCCTGAGTTCCCTTAAATGATCTATGATCTGAGAGGTATGATATTACAGTCCAAAATGTATGTGTTAACTGTTACCTTTGAACAAAAAAGTGATGCCCAGTTAATCGAGAGTGGTATTTGTGTCATACGTGGGACCAAATCTAAGGATACAAAGCCAGGAATAAAATTAAGCAGAAAAACTTACAGGTAAACACAGGTAAGGCACTTTTTACACTTTTATTGGTGTTTTCAAGACTGGGTAAACTGGCCAAATGCTGTGGGAAAAGCTGGCCAAATGCTGTGGCTACTGAGCTAATGAAGACGGTTTATATCGAGGCTCCCCAAGGATCAGAGCTTTCAAAATAATGTTATTGACCTGGGTCCCCAAAATGCTTATAATGTATTATGACAACCACAACCACTTTTGTGATGCATGGTTGCTAGCTATTATATTTGCTTGTCATTGGTTGGTAGATATACCTACAGTTTTTATCAAAACGGACTGTGCAATGTGAGAGCTGTAGCCTGCTCAGATTAACCATATGGGAATTTGGGCATGTGGCCCATAGGCCCCTACCCCCCCCCCCCGCCGGTGCCAGTCCTGTTATATATATATAGGGTTATTGAATATTGCAATTGCATATTGTTCTTGTAATATGGCACTCACTGAGATGCCCATGTAAGGTTTATGCTTACTTCGCAGGAGCACTTCATACTTCATACTACATACTACAGGGTGGCAAGAAAAAAAGATTTTTGTATTAACTAGTGGGGGTCAGTGGATGTGAGGTTGGGTTTGGGCACAGAATTTGGATGTGAAGAAGGCTCCGGGGAGGGTTGTGGGATTGGTTCCAGTTCAAATGAAGGGACAGCCGTACCCTTGTAGGGAGCTAACCAATCCCGGTGGAGGGCCACCTTCCTACCCCGCAGGGGAACCTACACCCTGTAAACTACCTCACCCATCCGTTCTACAACTCTACAAGAACCTTCCCAGTGGCTTTCCAGCTTAGGGCAATGCCCTTTCTTACACTTGGGTGTGTAAACCCAAACCAGCTCCCCAGGCTGGAAATGTCTCCCCCTGTCTTTCACGTCATAATATCACTTTTTGTTGCAGGTCAGACTTTGTTGCTGGTCTCTGGCAAAAGCCTGTGCACTTTCCAAGCGGGCGTACTCTGGGCCTGGCAGGCCGGTCGGGGTGTCCGGTGGCCTCCCATAAGCCAGCTCCGCTGGTGTCTGCATTTCTCTTCCCAACATCAGCAGTGCGGGGGTGCAGTTGGTGGAGCTCTGCACAGCTGAGCAGTAGGCCATCAGGGCAAGAGGCAGATGTCTGTCCCAGTCACGCTGGTGGTCAGAAGTAAGTATGGCTAGTTGCTGTTGCATGGTGTGGTTAAACCTTTCTACTAGGCCATCGCTCTGTGGATGCAGTGGAGTAGTGCGTGTTTTCTGCATGCCAAACTGGCCATACAGGGCAGCGAAATACCTAGACTCAAAATTTCTGCCCTGGTCGCTGTGGAAGGCCTCAGCTGTATCAAACAGACTGAACATGCCCTCCAACAAAGCATCTGCCACTGTCTCTGCTTCCGGGTCTGGCAGGGCATAGGCCTCCGGTCATTTGGTCCATTGCGCACAGCACATATTTGTTCCCTTTGTCAGAGACAGGGAAAGGGTCCATGACATCAACAGCCACTTTCTCCATGGGCGCCCCTACTGCCCGCTGCTGAAGTGGTGGCATATGACTGGTCCGGGGGCCCTTAATGTGCAGAACATACATCGCATCGGCGACAAAAATCTTCCACATCACACCTATGCTGCCCCCAATAAAACCCCTGTCGAAGGCGGCGGAGGGTTTTAGCAGTCCCAAAGTGCTCTGAGCCGCCCTCCCCCGTGACATGCCCCCAGCACAGCGTCTCTGAGGGTTTTGGGAACCACAACTTGCCACCTTTTCTCCCCTGTGGCAGGTTCCTTCCATGCCTGCTGCAGCACCAAGCGCAGTGCACCATATTTGCACCAAAGTCCCTTTGTGGCCACTGACTGCTCCACCACCTCTTCCCAGGACAGCCGCCGCCCACTCTGAACCCGCTGACGCACTGGCCGCAGGTCACAGTCCTCCTCCTGACGGCCCGCCCCCCCTGCAGCATCCATCACCTGCAGCATGCAGCACGTTGGCACAGACGCGGCCTCCTCACCCCGCAGCTCTCTCTCTCTGGCATCCCTCCGATCACAGTAGTTGCAGCCAACAGCAGCACATGGGCGCCGGGACAAAGCGTCGGCGTTGGTGTGTTGGGCACCGGTCCTGTGCACCACGTTGAAGTTCTTCCAGCCACCGAGCCACCTGGCCCTCCGGCTCCCGGAATGACATGAGCCACTGCAGGGCGGCGTGGCCGGTCCTGATGGTGAAGGGGGCACCGCACAGGTAGTATTTGAAGTGGCGTGTGGCCGCCACAACAGCCAGCAGCTCTCTCCTGGTCACACAGTAGCGCCGCTCACTCTTGTTGAAGACCCAGCTAAAGTAAGCCACCACACGTTCCCCTTCATGCCCTATCTGAGACAGCACCGCTCCCATACCAACAGCCTACTGGCGTCCGTGACCAGTACCAAGGGCAGGCTGGGGTCTGGGGGAGCCAGGACAGGGGAATTGGCTAGTGTGGCAGCTGGCAGTCTGGTATCCAAGTGATGGGATTGTCTCTCTGAAGCAGGCGGAAGAGTGGTGCTCCTATGCAGGAGGAGCCTTTCACAAATGTCCTGTAGTAAGAGGCCAGTCTAAGAAAATTTTTAAGCTGTTTTTGGTTGGAAGGTGCTGGCCAGTCTTTAATTGCTTCAACAGTTTTCTTCAAGTGTACTGATGCCCGCGCTGCTCACCTTGTGGCCCAGGAACTCAACTTCCTTCTGCATAAAGTGGCACTTATCAGAGTGCAGTTTCAATCCTGCTGCCACAATCCTGCTCAACACCAATCTTAGTGACTCTAGGGTGGCTTGGAAGGACCGCCCGTGGACCAAGATGTCATCTAAGTATACAAGCGGGGAACATTACTGTCCATAAGTCTCTCAAAAGTTGCTGGTGCATTGCACGAGCCAAAACTTAGCACCTTAAACTGCCAGTGCCCCCTGCCGATGCTAAATGCGGTCTTTGGTCTGGACTCAGGTGTGAGGTGAACCTGCCAATATCCACTGCGCACATCAAGGGAGGAAAAGCAAGAGGAACCTGACACAAGGTCCAGTGTGTCATAGACTCTTGGTAGGGGTAGCCTTTTCTTGTCACTTTGTTTGGGTCTATAGTCTACACAGAATCTCCACCTCTGCGTTCTTTTCCTGGGCACAATGGCTACACCTGAAGACCATGGACTGTTAGAGGGTTCAATGATGCCTGATTCCAGCATGGCCTCCACTTCTCTATCGGCAGCCTCCTGCTGCACCATGGGGAGGCAGCGGGGGTGCACCTTAATGTGTCGGGCCTCGCCAGTGTCAATGTGGTGTTGCACCAAGTGTGTCAGCCCCACTTCATTGTCATTTAGAGCAAAAATGTCCTTATACTCATAAAAATGTGCCACAAGTCAATTTGCTGTTGGCTATCCAAGCCAACACAATTTATCCTCCAAATGTCTCTCACTGCAGCCAGTCGGTTTGCCTGCTGGCTGCCCCCTACCCTACCCTGAGCTGGTGAGGGGGGGTGGCCTGAGCACTTGGAACTGGGGCATTGTTGCTCCTGGCAAGTTGTGAGCTGTCAGCGAGGGCCGAGTGGTTTGTTGGAATGTGGGGCATAACTATGCTGCACACATTGGGTTTGGGTAAATTAACCTGGTTCAGTTGGTTGGGATGCAGCAGTGAAGTGTGTGAGCAGCCGGCTGCTGAGGTCGCGGAGATGCTACAAGTGAGGGGACATAACGAAACGGGGTGGTCAGCTGAACATGTTGCCCCCCTGGTAGGACTAGTTCACCTAACCCCAAGTCCACAGCACACCCAGTGGATCTCAAAAAGTCCAACCCCAAGATGCACTTCAGCAACCCATGTAGAAAAAGTCACCCCTACAGTGAAAAGAAACACCAGTCCTGGGGGCCATATCACCTCTCACCGTTTGTAGCTGCACTGAGGTCCATTCTAGAGTGGTCTCTGCTGGGACAACGTCAGGCCTCACTAATGTGGCTGTGGACCCAGTATCTACAAGAGCCGTGCAGGGAACAGAACCTACTAGGACAGGCACGTGGCACAGATTACCCACCTTAATCCACCCCACTGTCACAACTGATTCAGCAGGCATTTCCCGGCAGCTGGTTGATGGGGTCCCTGCTAGACGGACCCCCTCCTGTTTCCCTGCTGATGGCCAGTTCTCGGGCAGAGGCGAAGCACACTGAGCTCACTGCACAAAGAATCTTGTGGGTTAAAATCTGCAAAGCGCCTTTGCAGTACCCCAACCAGGGTCAAGTAATCGCTCCTCTCCTCTGGGTCCTGCAGCAGCAAGCAAGCTAATGCGTCCTCCGTCAGCGCTAAAGCCAGCTGTAAGGCTTTCGTTTCCTCCGACCAGCACGCTGCAGCAACTAAAAGTTCAAACTGTGCCTGGTATGTTCCCAGCTCCCCTTACCAGAGAATTTCAGTGCTTTTAGTCCAGCGGAAGCGAGGCATAGGGCACTGGCATCTTTGTTTACGTCCCAGTTGGCATCATGGCCGTGATGTGTCACTGACACAGCCTGCATGGTGCCTGAGTGACGCAAAACCGTAGACTTTTGGCATGGCGGGCTAAAGCGTAGCCCGCCCAGCGCCGCTGTCTGCTCTTCTATGGGCATGTTTATGGTGCACTCTGTGTTTTCTTGCTTCTCTACTTTGACTCTGGTGCTCATGAGCCTGTCCATGGTGGCGTGAGGGGCTAATTCTCGCTTATTTTCTCCAATGTGGAGGTCCAGTGAACCTGAAAACTGTCCCAGGAAGCACAGGGCAAAAGCAACGATAGGCCTATAGACAGGATGCCATATGGTGATGTATGGCCTGTGTACTCCAAACGCTGGTACTGATTCCAGAAACCCAGCCATATAGCACCACCGGAGCTACTTACTGAGCCGTAGTACCAACATGCCATTTAGTATGTGATGTGCAGGACTTGCTAAAAATGTGTGGATGCTATGTTCTTTCTGCATTATGTTCCAGTCAATATAATAAGCCTAGCCTTCATTCACTGCTTCTTCTCCAGCTTAGGGAACCAAAAGGTCCCTGTCATGTAGTGGTACTTTGACTTTATGGACTTGCACAGTACAAGAATAAATTGGAGTCGATATAGAGTCAGTGCACTGCTTAAGTGCCTTATGATAGACTGGCATCCCATACAAGGATTGTCCTGGCCTTATGCCCTCTGTTAGGCCCCCTGTGCCCCAATACTGGATTAACTGTGAGTAAAGGATGGATGGATACATGGATGAGATTTGAAGAGGTTGGGATTATTTTACTGCTTGTGTTATATGCCATAGTAGTTAAGAACAACATTTGTGACAAAAATGAATACTGCACAAGCTTATGATATCTGACTAGTTTTATTTTTTAACTTCTAAATAGGTGCTTCACAAGAAATTCATATTGTATGATTGCTTGTCACACCAGCTGAAATCTGTTACTGCCGTTCAATTCCTCATTCAGCCTCCTTGGTCTAAAAAAAGGAACATATACATAAGTAGATAAATAAAATAAATAAACCTGTAACCCTCTAATGGAGTTTATATGTGTATATGTGTGTGTGTATATATATATATATATATATATATATACACACACACACACATACTCATGTTGCTTGTCAATTACGTTTATGATCAAATGAAATGTGTATTTTAATTTTTCATTGAACGTAGAATTTCAAAATAAGAATACATCTGTTGTATATTAAAAAATCATTTACGTAAGAGCGACCCAGTACTATTTGGCCTCATCACCTGAGAAGGCTATAACAATGTTTAAGACAGCCTTACTAGTTGAATGCAATTTTAACATGGTTATACCTTTCCAGCATCGCGGCTCTTGGCTCTCAGCTTGTTGACCTGAGACTCAGCGATGTCGGCACGCTCCTGGGCTTCCTCCAGATCATGCTGCACCTTCCTGTACCTGGACAGGTGAGTGTTGGCCTGCTCCTCCTGTGAATGAGGAAGAAGGCGTTCATCCATGCCTCTGTTTTCCAAAGCATGTGAATTATGGCAAATGTATGAGGATTTTCCCCTGTATTATCTTAAGGAATAAAATTACATGTTGTGTTTTTTCGTGAGAAATATATATTTTTCCCTATTCAGTTAGTGCCAATATATCATTATTAATATGTATAATAATAGGAACACTCACATACATTAACTTAGAAAATGCACAAATTACTTTTAGTCTTCTGTTTTGCCAGCTGTACCATTAAAAACACTAAGATGTTGACGTACAGCTTCCTCAGCCTGTCTCTTGTAGGCCTTCACTTTCAGCTGCAGCTTGTCCACCAGATCCTGCAGTCTGGTGACATTCTTCTTGTCCTCCTCAGTCTGTGGGAAATGAAAGTTATAAGTGCTGTCTGTGTGTATTCAAGTTTTAATTAAAAAGTTTAATTGCAGCTTTGCTGGTGTAAGGCCAAATCACTACCCTGTAAGCTGCCCTGAACTCGTTCTGCATGTGTGTCTCTACACTGTAAGGAAAAGGTCTGCAAATTGCACTGTAGATAAATAGGTAAATGTACATTATAGTATAATTTAGGGTACAGAAATGGACTCTGAGGAACTTCCCCAAGGTACAAGCAACATTAATGTACCCCCAATGGTACAAATATGTTCCTCATAGTCCATTTCTCTATTTTAAATGGTACATTTATCTTGACGGGTCACAAACAAAGGTACGAACTGATACTCTTTTTTTCTGACAGTATACTGGATTAAGGTCTAAATCAGGCATGCAAGCATGTTTTTTTTTAGGTGTGACCAGTTCAAATTGAATATTTTCACTGGTATTAAGTGTATAGCTCCCTTCAATACAGTGTGTTTCCATAAGTTTGGCTGAGTCTTACCTGGTAGGTAAGCTCCTTGACCCTCCTCTCGTATTTACGAACACCTTTAATGGCATCAGCTCCACGTCTCTGTTCAGCTTCAACTTCAGATTCCAGTTCGCGTACCTTAAAAGAATAAAAAAAAAATAGCATAGATTATTGCGTTTTGCTATTTCCCACATTTTTTTCCAGACAAAACCAGGTCCAGCTTTTCTCACCCATGGTCCTTGCAGCACATCTGGTTTTTGTTACAGCATATATTCTCATATAAGTTTTGTTTGATTGCCTTATTTATCAAAAAAACAACAACAAAAAAAAACAATGGTAATTTACCCTGGCTTCCAGTTTCTGGAGCTGTTTCTTTCCACCCTTCATGGCTAGGCTCTCAGCCTCATCCAGACAGTGCTGCAGGTCCTTCACTGTGACCTCGAGGTTCTTCTTCATCCTCTCCAGGTGGGCACTAGTGTCCTGCTCCTTCTTCAGCTCCTCTGCCATCATGGCAGCCTGAAAGATTCATAAGATTTTTTTTTTATTGAAATGACGTTGGTTCTGTGTTGAATTATTGAGTAGCATTTTGTAGTCCCAAAATAAATAGGTAATATGTTGTTAAATATGACTCACATCAGTAATGGCCTTCTTGGCCTTCTCCTCTGCATTTCTGGCTTCCTGAATGGCGTCGTCCACCTCACCCTGGACCTGAACAAGGTCAGCTTCAAGCTTCTTCTTGGTGTTAATCAGGCTGGTGTTCTGAAATACATTGGTGTATTTTAATTATTATAACAAATACATTTAATTGGAGCGATGACTCCAGGGAGATCTTACATAACTTTTAATGTTATAAACATGCACCTGGGAGTGCAGCAGTCCAACACGCTCACTGGCATCGACCAGCTCCTGCTCGGCCACTTTGCGGCCTCTCTCTGTCTGCTCCAGAGCAACCGTCAGCTCCTCAATCTCAGCTAGCATCAGAGTGTTCCTGCGCTCCACCATGGCAACCTGCTCCTTCATGTCCTCCTGTCCCCTTATAGATTCATCAAGGTGCAGTTGGGCATCCTGTAGGATAACACATCTTCCATTATCTTCTTATTGAGAGATACACTCGTCTCTTTTACTGTCAATATAACAGTATACATACCTTGAGCTGACCCTAGACATTTCTCAGTTGTTTCTGGGCCTCAGCAGCCTGACGGTTAGCATGGCTGAGCTGAATCTCCATTTCATTGAGGTCTCCCTCCATCTTCTTCTTGACCCTTAGAGCATCATTTCTGCTCCTGACTTCTGCATCCAAAGTGCTCTGCATGGAATCAATGATCCTCTGGCTGTTCCTCTTGATCTGCTCCATCTCCTCATCTTTCTCTGCCAACTTCCTGTCAATTTCACTCTTGACTTGGTTGAGCTCCAGTTGCACTCGTAGGATTTTGGATTCCTCATGTTCTAGGGTGGCCTGTGAACAAAACACAAACAAAACATAATCGATTAAAATTTAGCTAATCAATTACAAGGAAGATGGCACGTAGAGGGTGAGGGTCCAAATAAAGAGCAAAAACATAATTTGTGTGGATGCACTATATATTAAAACTAGATGAGAATGCAGTTGCCACTCAGTATTGCAAAGCATAACTTAAATATCACCACAGCACAACTGCAATGCAAAAATCTCACTCAATAATGTAAAGCTAGCCATATGTATGTGCCATTTAGCCTTGCCTGTCTTTGTCATCCCTTTGACTTAGATTATTTAGCTTTATTTATTTTCTCTGATTACTGGGTGTCAAAACAATTGCTAAAAATTATTAGCCCCTTCATGTAGCTGCATCATGTTACATAATACTGCACATATTACCAATAAATATTTATAATTTTTGTGAACATATTGAGTGTTGACTGAATGATATGGGAAAAAGTTCACAATGCGATATTTAGGACTTGAAATTGAACTATATAGCTGAATTAAACTTACTGAACCAGTTTCCCAGATAAGGATTAAGCCTTGTCCTGGACTAAACATTGAGAATCTCCATACCAAATCCAGTTTAGTCCAGGACTAGGCTTAATCCTTGTCTGGGAATCCGACTCATCATCTACCAACAAAGAGTCTGTCAAATAAGTTGGTGGTGCGAGCAGACACAAACCAGTGCCAACAATTTCACTCGCTTCAAGAATCACCTTGCTTCAGTCTGGCGTTATATGTGTGCCTCATTCCTGAGCACACAGTTTGACTTTCGCAAGCAACATCTCCGCTCTGAGCGCACTCTAGATAATGTTGAAAGGGGACCATCATTACAACTGCAAAGCTTGCTAAGTTTGGTTTTCTGTGACGGAGCAAAAATCTTTAAGTGCAATTCATTGATTGTTTGAATTCAGCAGACTGTCACGATCATTGCAATGTGACAATTGCATGTACATGAAATGCCATATCGATATTAACACTCACATACAGTCTGCCTGCTAGAATCAAGGTTGAGAAACGTTGATTAAAAATGTTAAGCCTGGATAGAAATTCATATTAGTTTCCATCCATCCATCCATTTTCTACCGCATGTCCGGGTCGGGTCGTGGGGGCAGCAGTCTAAGCAGGGAAACCCAGACTTCCCTCTCCCCGGCCACTTCGTCCAACTCTTCTGGGGGAATCCCGAGGCATTCCCAGGCCAGCCGAGAGACATAGTCTCTCCAGCATGTCCTGGGTCTTCCCCGGGGCCTCCTCCCAGTGGGACATGCCCGGAACACCTCACCAGGGAGGCGTCCAGGAGGCATCCTAACCAGATGCCTGAGCCACGTCATCTGGCTCCTCTCAATGCGGAGGAGTAGCGGCTCTACTCTGAGTCTGCCCCGAATGACTGAGCTTCTCACTGTTTCTCTAAGGGAGAGCCCAGCCACCCAATGGAGGAAACTCATTTCAGCCGCTTGTATTCGCGATTTCGTTCTTTCGGTCACTACCTACAGCTTTGCCTTTTGGCTCAGCTCCTTCTTTACCACGACGGACCAATGCAGCGCCCGCATCACTGCTGATGCCGCAACAATCTGCCTGTCGATCTCCCGCTCCATCCTTCCCTCACTCGTGAACAAGACCCAGAGATACTTAAACTCCTCCACTTGGGGAAGGACCACCTCCCCGACCTGGAGAGAGCACTCCACCCTTTTCCGGCTGAGGACCATGGTCTCGGATTTGGAGGTGCTGATTCTCATCCCAGCCGCTTCACACTCGGCTGCGAACGGCTCCAGTGAGAGCTGAAGGTCACGATCTGGAGAAGCCAACAGAACCACATTATCTGCAAAAAGCAGAGACCCAGTCCTGAGGCTACCAAACCGGACACCCTCAACATCCCGTCTGCGCCTAGAAATTCTGTCCATAAAAGTTATGAAAAGAATCGGTGACAAAGGGCAGCCCTGGCGGAGTCCAACCCGCACCGGAAACGAGTCCGACTTACTGCCGACAATGCGGACCAAGCTCTGGCACTGGTCGTACTAGGACCGAACAGCTCTTATAAGAAGACCCGGCACCCCATACTCCCGGAGCACTCCCCACAGGATACCTCAAGGGACATGATCAAATGCCTTCTCCAAGTCCACAAAGCACATGTAGACTGGTTAGGCAAACTCCCATGCACCCTCCAGGACCCTGCCCAGAGTATAGAGCTGGTCCGCTGTTCCAAGGCCAGGGCGAAAACCACACTGCTCCTCCTGAATCCAAGGTTCGACTATCCGACGGACCCTTCTCTCCAGAACCCCCGAATAGACCTTACCAGGGAGGCTGAGGAGTGTGATCCCCCTATAGTTGGAACACACCCTCCGGTCCCCCTTCTTAAAGAGGGGGACCACCACCCCGGTCTGCCAATCCAGAGGCACTGCCCCCGATGTCCACGTGATGCTGCAGATGTGTGTCAGCCAGGACAGCCCTACAACATCCGGAACCTTAGGGAACTCCGAGCGGATCTCATCCACTCCCGGGGCCCGGCTACTGAGGAGCTTTTTAACCACCTTAGCAACTCTGCCCCAGAGATAGGGGAGTCCACCCCCAAGTCCCCAGACTCTGCTTCCTCATTGGAAGGCATGTCGGTGGGATTGCGGAGGTCTTAGAAGTATTCCTTCAACCGACCCATGACATCCCTAGTTGAAGTCAGCAGTGCCCCATCCGCACCATAAACAGTGTTGATGCTGCACCGCTTTCCCGCCCTGAGACGCCGGATGGTGGACCAGAACCTCTTCAAAGCCATCCGGAAGCCTCCCACACCCGAGTTTTTGCCTCAGTGACCACCGAAGTCGCATTCTGCTTGGCCCGCCGGTACCCATCAGCTGCCTCTGGAGTTCCACAAGCTAAAAAGGCCCAATAGAACTCCTTCTTCAGCTTGACGGCATCCCTCACCGCCGGTGTCCACCAGCAGCTTCAAGGATTACCGCCGCAATAGGCACTGACCACCTTACGGCCACAGCTCCGGTCAGCCGCCTCTGCAATGGAGGCACGGAACATGGCCCATTCGGACTATGTCCCCCGCCTCCCCCAGGACATGGGCAAAGTTCTGCCGGAGGTAGGAGTTGAAGCTCCTCCTGATAGGGGATTCCGCCAGATGTTCCCAGCCGACCCTCACGATACGCTTGGGCCTGCCAGGCCTGACTGACTTTCTCCCCCACCAGCGGAGCCAACCCACCACCAAGTGGTGATCAGTTGACAGCTCCGCCGCTCTCTTCACACGAGTGTCCAATACATGTGGCCGCAAGTCTGACGACATGACCACAAAATTAATCATCGAACTGCGACCTAGGGTGTCCTGGTGTCAAGTGCACATATGGACACCCTTATGTTTGAACATGGTGTTCATTATGGACAATCCATGACGAGCACAGAAGTCCAA
>JAODKM010000118.1:8001368-8018776 GCA_026780845.1 Petrocephalus sullivani | reverse complement strand
AGAATTTTTAGGGGGGCTGAGTACAAATGTTAGGGGGGCTAAAGCCCCCCTAAAAATGGCCTAGCGACGCCCATGGGCTCCAGGAAGGGATATTAGTTTCTGTAGATGTAATTACCTCGGCTTCCTCTAGGGCAGCCTGGAGTTCTGTCTTCTCTGTCTCCACTGTCTTCTTGGCCTTCTCCAGCTCATGAATGGTCTTTCCTGTCTCACCAATTTGTTCAGTCAGGTCTGAGATCTCCTCTTTAAACAAACAAACATAAATTATGAGATGTATTTTGACTTGGATCTGAAGTTTACACCATTCTTCTGTGCATTACCTAAATAAAAAGAGAATCACTGATGTATTTTTTAAAAGATTTGCTTCATGATTAGAATTTCCAAATAAGCTGGAAGCTGAACTGAACGGCCATATATTTCCATATGTGTAGTATGTTTAAGTTTTGCATAATTGACAAAAAAGTGAATGAACATACGCTGCAGGTTCTTGTTCTCTCTCTTCATGGTCTCCAGTTGATCTAGAGCTTCCTCATAGGAGTTCTTCATCTTGAACAGCTCAGTACTGAGAGAGCGAGCCTCTTTCTGAGCCCCTTCCAGCTCTGCCTGACTTTCCTCATACTTTTGTTTCCATTCTGCCAGGACCTGAGAACATGAAACATGCAAAACCCTGAGAGTACCTGAGACTTGTGGTGATACTTTTAAGAAACTTTAAGATCACAGGTAGTGAGAAAGTGATGTAAAGACCCCAAGTTTATATTTAAATTATGATTTCTACCAACTAAACATTATTAGTAAGTTTTATACCGTATGCGGTATCTGGTATACCACTTAATGAAATATATAAAATATGTCTTCACCTTATCAAAGTTTCTTTGTTTCTTGTCTAGATTGGCAGCTAAGGCATTTGCTCTCTCTACATCAATCATTAGATCTTCCACTTCACCCTGCAGTCTCTGTTTGGTCTTCTCCAGAGAAGCACATTTGGCATTGACGGCCTCAAAGTTGAAGTTGTCAAATCTAGTTCAATACTTGGCCTCCTCAAGCTCCTCAGTACGCTGGATGGCATCAGTCTCATATTTGGTCCTCCACTGAGCCACTTCACTATTGGCCTTGGACATTCCACGCTGCAGTTCAGCCTTGGCCTCTTGCTCCTCCTCATATTGCTCGCGGAGGAGGTCACAGTCATGGCGAGCTGATTGCAGAGCGTGGGCCAGGGCGTTTCTGGCCTAAGCAATATATTTCAGTGCTACTTAATATTTTATTACTAAACTGTTGTGATCAACATAACATCAACTCCCAGTCAAATGCCCTTATTTTCTGCACCAGAGCCGAATTTCTTTTGCTTACTTTGACTTCCTCTTCAATATGCCTCTTGAGCTCCTCAATCTGCTGTGTGTAAGCCTGTTTACCTCTAGTAAGCTGGGAAACTAGAGCTTCCTTCTCCTCAAGCTGACGACCAAACTCACCTAAATAAATAAATAAAACCATCATAATACTTATGTTTTATTTCTATTGATATTTATTGCTTAAAAGTAGTCTGTATTTTACTTACCATTCTCAGTCTGGAGTCTTGCTCTCTGTGCACTTAAATCATTCAGCTGACGAACATTTTCATCATTCTTTGACTTGAGTTCACTTAGTTGATCTTCAAGGGTGCGGCACATTTTTTCCAGGTTAGCCTGTCAGAATTTTTAGATTTATAAAATTGGAGACCGTTGTCAAATTAGCTTTAATTACCGTAACAATTCTAATGTACCTTAGATGTCCATATGTACCTTTGATTTTGCAACAGCCTCCATGTTGCTGCTCAGGTCATCGATTTCCATTTTGTATTCACTCTTCTCCTTCTCCAGCTTCTGCTTGACACGTTGAAGGTTGTCGATTTGTTCTCCCAGCTCTGCTACGCTGTCAGCCTGCTTCTTACGGAGGGCAGCAGCTGTAGCCTCATGCTGCAGGGTGGATTCTTCAAGATCACGGCGCAGCTTCTGGAACTCAGCCTCACGCTTCTTGTTCATCTCGATCTGAGCAGAAGTTGCGCCACCAGCTTCCTCAAGCCTCTCACTGATCTCCTCAAGTTCTCTGGACAGATCAGCCCTCTGTTTCTCAACCTTGGCCCTGGCAGCGCGTTCAGCCTCAATTTCTTCCTCTAGCTCCTCAATACGAGCCTAAGATACATGAGAGTGTGTAAGTCATAGTAGTAGATTGGTCCACATCATTCATTTGAAGTACAAAGAGTTTACCTGGAGCTCTTTAATCTTCTTTTGAAGTTGAGCTCCAAGTGTCTGTTCATCCTCAATCTTGTTAAGAAGTTGACTGGTCTCAAAGTCTCTCCTGTCAATAAAAAGAAGAAAAAATCGTTATATTATATTATATTCATTTAATCCTTTATAATATATCTGAATAATATCTTACTTCTTCATCTTCTCCTCTGACTGCTGCTTGTCATTCTCCAGGTCCATTATGGATTCCTGGGCAAGTTTCAGGTCTCCCTCAAGCTTTCTCTTGGCTCTCTCTAGATCCATGCGTAGCTTTTTCTCTTGCTCTAGGGAACCTTCCAGCTTAAGAAATTTAAATAATTGGAAATTATGGAACCCCAACACTTCTATTTGAAATTTAGAAAAGACAATTCTTAAATTATATATTTTCAAATGTATAGTTGGCTCTCTGGTGGGGTGCCACATAATTCCATCAGTTTTGATATTGTTGAGCATCCACTCAACAGTCCAATGTAGGTGATTACATAGTTTACTATATTTAACCCCATATGCAGTATCAGAGATATTCATGTTCCCTAGAGATTCACAAAGTTATGTTAAGATATTGGGTTCAAGCATCTAGCCAATGGCTTGATTCGATGTTCAAAAGGCTCAATAATATTGTGGCATATTAGAATGCTCAAGCATAGTGTACATTTGTAAAGAAGAGTTGGTGTCTTTTCAGGGATTTTACCTATACAGTGTTATACAGTATGTTCAGGATTATCAAGAGTAATCAATGACTTTTGACTTCAGGAGACAATTGTTCTGCATAAATCCAAGTTATTCTCACTTATTAAGTACCTGAAAGTCTGCAGGCAACTGAACATTCTACTTTGGATAGAAGAGAATTGCAATGGGCACAAATGAAATAAAACATACATTGCACACACCAAATCACCCACAAATGAAACCGGTATTAGTGCTATGAATGAGCCATTCCTGCTCTAAAGGTTGTGTGCAAAAAAGCTATTTTTGTGCTTTACGTACATCATCAACTTGTTGTTCAAGTTTGGTCTTAGCTTTGGTGAGAGTGTTGACTTTGTCTTCTTCTGCTTGGAGATCATCCAAAGTCTGCTGATGTGCCTCTTGGAGGGCTTTCTTCTCCTTGGTCAACTTGGCAATGGTCTCATCCAGAGTGGCCATCTCCTCAGTCAGGTTTTTAACCTGAGGGGAAAATATTCCATACTTGGTTACAAAGAGAAAATTGGAGTCAGAGATGTAGTTTTTTTAATGATTTAACATTAACCTTGTTTTCTGTGGCATGTTTCTCCTTCTCCACTTTAGCCAAGGTCAGCTCCAAGTCATCAATGTCCTTCTTCAGCTCAGAGCACTCATCCTCCAGTTTCCTCTTCTTGGCAGTCAACTCAGCATTCATTTCCTCCTCATCCTCCAGCCTTTCATTTGTCTCTTTGAGTTTTGCTTCAAGCTGGATTTTACTTTTGATAAGTCCCTCACACCTTTCCTCTGCATCTGCGAGACCTTCAGATTCCTAAATATAAACAAAATTACCGTTACTGATCTCAGGATCAGTCCCTGCCTTGTCCTGTTCTCTGTTGTAGCCCCTTTCTCTGTTCCTAGTGTGCCCTCTGGCTCCTGTGGCTGGATGGGTTAAGTGGCCAGCAAAGAATCTAGCATCTCCCCCATCATGGGTTGGAAGCTGGGTAGATACTGGCCTCAACTGTGTTAGACACTTTTTGTTTTATATACCTTGTTAATTATGTTCTTACATTTTTGTATGAATCCTTGTTCTTGCACCTTTGTTAGTTCATCTTGTTTACATCTCTTTTTGCCATTGTTTCTGTCTAGCACCTAGTCTCTTGTGTTTTATTGTAACTACCCTCTTCTGTTTCTTGTTGCTCATAGCTCCTTGTGTTAATTGGTTAATTGTCAGTGGCTCTCACCTGTCCCTCGTCTAACCTTATTATCTGGGTTATCTGAGTATCTGCCTGCCCTTGTCCTGATTTCACAGTTGATCTTTGCAATAATGGCCCCATATTTGGATGTGCTTTGCTATTAGTTTGGTTCCATTATTTTCCTCATTTATGCCAATGTGTCTCCTCATGTTTAGTTTCGCTTTGGTTTAGTCCCTATTTGCTGCCTTGCCTTTGTTTGGACCCTTGTGGTCCTTTTTTCTTATGCCTTTTGAGTTTAATAAATTCCCCCCTTTTGCCTGTAAGCTGCTAGTGGATTGTCATGTGTCACGCTGTGCCACAATAAGTTACTTTTTCAAGCTGTAAGATCAAAATGACTCTTCATTGTTTTTATATCTCTGTCATTTCGAATCAGATTATTTACATACCGACTGCACTTGTAACTGCAGGTCATTTTTCTCCTGAAGCAGGGCAACCATTTTTTCCTCCAGCTCCTTCTTCTTGGCCAGTGCTTTCGTCAGCTCTTCTTTGGTTTTCTCAAACTCCACCTTCATGTTGGCCATTTCCTTCTCAGTTTCTGCACTCTTGAGGAGTGGCTTGATCTTGAAGTACAGCTTCATCCATGGCCAGTGTTTCACATTCATGAATGAGCGGATGTTGTATTGGATGGCAAAAATGGACTCCCTGTCACAGGAAAATGATATTGTTAATTAGACAGACATTAGGAATAAGTGGAATTGGACGAATTTAGATACAGTGAATTTTGCATGTTGTCCATGTAAATGTTGAATATTAAGAAATACAATAATGATGACAAATACTGATGATTTTGATTTGTTGAAATAATCTAATTTTGCGCAGGTAGGACATATATTGGACAATGAGAGTTGGATATGGTAGGTAGCAGATACTAAAGTAATAAGGTGTGTTTGGATATACTCATGTCAGTCATCAATAACTTTTGTCACCATTGAATTTATAACATGATTTTTGCATCTAATGAAACAATTACATTGTATCACTGATATACCTTCTTTCCATCATCTTCATAAACTCCCTTCTCATGAGGTAACCACGGCACAGGGCCTGAGTCATGGTGATCAAAATGGCCAGTTTCTCATCTCGCATCTCCTCTAAGAGACCCAGCAGACCAGCTTTGAAGAACACCTGGTATCATATATACAGTAGGTAAATATTTAGACCATAACAGGGTTACAATTATTATAATCTGTGTCAAAAGTAACATGACAGCCTTTTACCTTGGTGTGGCCAAACTTGTACTGAGTGTGGTCCACATCAATAGAAGCCAAGAGTTTCTCTGAAGCCTTCTTGTTGTCAATGAACTGTCCTTCCGGAATCACACTGGCATTCAGTACTTTGTACCTGTGGTTTATGTTTAGCTATTATTAGTAAGATATCTGTTTACCAATTATATTTCATTAGGAAATTTATTTGATTGATAGAGTAATTCATAAAAGAGAAGTGTATAAAATGACCTCTGCTTGAAGTCACCATAGAGGATTCTGCTGGGGAAACCCTTTCTGCAGATCCTGATACCTTCCAGCACACCGTTACACCTCAGCTGATGGATAACCAGGAAGTTCTCCATCAGACCTCGAGGATAAAATCAGAATGAGCCTGGTTGAGCTCCTTTAGTATTGATGTTTAAGCAGTTGATGTAATGGGCAGTGCTGTACAAACCTGGTGTCTTTGATTCGTTTGGAATCAGGCAGCGCACAAAGTGAGGGTGAGTGCTTCTCAGGTTGGTCATCAGCTTGCCCAGGTTCTCCTGTAGGATGAAAAGATATGTGTCATTAGATTTAGGTGATGTAACTCGAGAATCTAGTTTTCTGTATTGGTTTATATATTCGATATTATTGTTGAAGTCAAAATACTCTGGAAACAGTGCATTGATAGCTTAAACATTGAAATAGATATTTAAAAGGATAAAGATACAAGAATTACTGGTATGATTGTACAATGATTAAATGTATATTTATGCCTGTATATCTTTCCATTCATCCATTCATCAAATGGAAGTAAAAGTATTAAAACATGCACTTTACCCTGAACAGAGCAGACACAGTCTGGAAGGAACCACCCTTCTTCTTGGCTCCCTTCTTGCCACCACCACTAGCATCTATTCATAGTTAAAGAGTTTACCTTGCAATCTAATACATTTTGTGGTGTGATATTCAAGCATTTAAAATACTAGTCTAATTTGTAATAATACCGTCTGCTGAAGCATGACTTGCATACAGATGTGCCAGTAGTTTCATTGATGACTTCTGGTAGAGTTGCACAACAGAGTCATTCAGAGGATCCTTGTTCTTATCCAGCCAGCCGATGATGTTGTAGTCCACAGTGCCAGCATAATGCACCAGGGAGAAGTGTGCCTCAGCCTTGCCTTTGATAGGCTTGGGTTTCTGGAAGGCAGCTGATTTACCCAGATGTTGGTCATACAGCTTGTTTTTGAAGCTTGTGTCTGTAGCCTTGGGAAACATGCACTCCTCTTCAAGGATGGAGAAGATGCCCATTGGCTGTTGGAGACATAACATATTACTGATCTCTAATGAAAATGGCGGAATCTATTCACGTAGAACAATGTTCATCCCACATACCTTCTCAATAAGCTCAATGCAGGCAGCCAAGTCCATACCAAAGTCAATGAACACCCAGTCAATCCCCTCTTTCTTGTACTCCTCTTGTTCCAGCACAAACATGTGATGGTTGAAAAACTGTTGCAGTTTTTCATTGGTAAAGTTGATGCACAGTTGCTCCAATGTGTTGAACTGATATGTGAAACAGTACATATTATTATTTACAGTAAATTACAAATATAGTAATACTAGATGATGGAGAAGATGTGGGGAGGAGCTTCAATGTCATTACATTGTAGAATAGATAATGGTGATAACATCCACTCACATCAAAGATTTCAAAGCCGGCAATGTCCAGGACACCAATGAAGAACTGTCTCGGCTGCTTGGTGTCTAACATCTCATTGATGCGCACCACCATCCACAAGAACATTTTCTCATAGACAGATTTACATAATGCCATTGTAGCATTGTTAACCTAGTTTATAAAAAGGGGAAGAGAAATGTGTGTGTGGTATTACACACTACGTTGAACACTAAAATTAACACTGATTGTGTAGAATTTTCTTCTTATGCCATGTTGTGTCTCATTGTATTAACAGGGATCACTAACTATTTAGACTATAAAACATACATGAAAGCTGTAGTAGTAGGACATTGTTTAGGGAACCCAATGTAAACTTATTAATTGTGGAATTTTTACCTGAGGTACAGTCTGCCCCTTGGTCACAAATTCATTTCCAACCTTCACTCTGGGGTAGCACAAAGCTTTTAGGAGGTCAGCAGAATTCAGACCCATAAGGTAGGCGATTTTATCGGCCACTGAAATCATGAATGATCAGTTATAATATGATGTCATTATAATATGATAACTATATTAGCTCCAGAGCAATACAGATTCATGCACATGTAATTTAATTTGAGCAATCAAAGACAATCAAATTTTTAGATTCACCCTCAGTGCCATCGGGTTCTGCCTGCTCTTCACGCTGTTTCTGCTTGAACTTCATGTTCCCATGATGCATCACTGCTCCAGTCAGTTTGTAGATGCCCATTTTCTCATCAGCATTGAAGCCCAAGATGTCGATGGCAGTCTGCATAATTCAGAAAGGAAGCATGATTTTAATTCCAAGACTGCTAAAACAGATTGCTGTTACTCTGTGATTTGAAGAACATGATGTTCATTAACAGTTTACTCACATCTGTGGCTATAAATTCTTCAACATCATTGATACTTTTAACAGTAATCTCTCCTTGACTGATCATGTGGTAGTCGTATGGATTGGTGGTGATCAGAAGTGCCTCTGTAAAGATGAAGAAAATGCTAGCAGATGTAAACTGCAGGTGCAAACCCCAGTTTACCCCAGACACTGATTACATACCAAGCAGCTCTGGTTTGTGGCCGGTCATAAGTTGGTAGAAGATGTGGTAGCTTCTCTCAGCTGACAGCTGGAAAGTTACTCTTGACTTTTCCAGCAAATCTGTCAATAGGAGTTTGCAACATGTTACATTTATCATTTTGTGAATTTTAAAGTAAATAGTTTGGGAGATGAGGACTTACAAGTTTCAATATCAGCAGAAGCCAGTTTCCCTGTTTGCCCAAAATGGATTCTAATGAATTTACCCTATAATGTAATGAAAGTATGAGAATACTAAAATGGTAATTTGTCCAGTTTGTCACTTTTACATAAAATTACAAAAATTCAAAACTTACGAAACGAGAGGAGTTGTCATTCCTCACTGTCTTGGCATTACCATAAGCCTCCAGCAGGGGGTTCGCTGCAATGATTTGATCTTCCAGTGACCCCTGCAGAAAACATCAGAGCACTCAGGCTTTAGCTACTATGTTTTTTTTCCTTATTCAGCATCCTTATTAATCTTTCTGACCTGCATTTTTCCAGAAACAGGCTCTGCTTTCTTTTGTCCAGAAACTGCGATTGTCGCAAAATACTGGATGACACGTTTGGTGTTCACAGTCTTTCCTGCACCGGATTCTCCACTGAAGAAAGAAAATTAGATCTCTTTGTAAGTAAGTAAGTAAGTAAAGATTATTTATTGTATATTTATTCTGTCTTTAAACAAACTGTCTTTAAATCTCGTTACAGTATGTAAACATTTATACGTACGTGATCAAGATTGACTGATTTTCACGATCTGCAAGAAGAATATTTATAAGAAAATTATAAGAATATAATTTTCATATTAATTGTACGAAATATTTCATGTGTAATATGACTGTACATCTTATCGTAATGTAAAACTATTATAATTAGTTACAATTATAGAGGTCTTCATTAGCTACAGATTGCTCAACATAAAGATGCGAGTGAATCACTCAGGGCACATGTGCAATATATCTTATTTATATGAATATATTTCTATTTATTTACCTTTCTTGTGCAATATATACTTATTGACATATTCACCCATCAATTTATCACTATATTTATATGTTGTACCTTTTCATTTTCATACATAAATTATTGAATGTTGAGCTGTGTATTGTCTTTGCCTTTTTCTATGGTTGGGCACTCTGCCATTAGTAATTACAAGCAGTGTACTCCAGAATAATAAAGGTTTATGATTCTGATTCTTTACCAGTCAGCATGAACTGATAAGCATTGTCAGAGATGGAGAAGATGTGGGGAGGAGCTTCAACTCTCTTCTTGCCCCTGTAGGCAGTCACGACAGCAGAATCGTACACTGGGAGCCACTTGTAGGGGTTCACAGTGACACAGAACAGCCCAGAGTAGGTCTGCAATACAGCAAGGAAACATTTATTCATACATAGACATATTTATATCAAAGGATATATCAAAGAGATTAAATGGAAAACCTACGTAGATCATCCATGCTGCGTAACGCTCTTTGAGGTTGTACAGCACACAGGGCTCACTGAGGTGGGTCATCATGGCCATGTCCTCGATTTTATCGAACTTTGGAGGGTTCATGGGGTGAATGTCAGTCTCCTTGACCGTCATGGCCTGTGCAATAGAAAGATTGTTTGAACACAACATACTCTGGTCACCTTGATGCAGACAGGATGCTATTTGAGGAAAGCAAATCATTATCCATTCATCTAATTATTATTGTTTACTCTGATTTTTAGTTGTACTTACTTGACCATCCAGAGTCTTAACATTGGCCTTGCCCCCCTCTTTACTTATAAGAACCCCTTTGAGGTACATCTCTTTTGGTTCAGGCACAAAATAGGCTGTTTTGGCATCAAAGGGTCTCAATTCTCTCTTTCTCTGGCTTCCGGAGGTACATGGCCGCTGCGCCAAAACACTCCATCTCCGCATCCCCACTCATGATGGCGGTTAACTGTGGAAGAAGACAGTAGTTATTCATTCAAAAATTCATTGATAACACATACTAATGTATTGACATATAAACACATTTGGGTTATAGTCAAATGTTTCAAAATAAGCAATATTGTTTCACATAACAAGTAGCTACAATAAATAATGAATTTCACAATGATTAACAAATTACCCAATATTTATCTGACACAGAAAGGCGAAAGAAGGTCTATTTTCAGATGCTGAAAAAAAAACACGAGTTAAACTTAGTAGATTTCATAATATTCACAACATGTTTGTGTCTAGCAATACTACTTCATATTTCACACACCCCTTTCTAACACAGTTTAGGGCAATGAAAAAACACATCCTGTGCTATAGCTACAGAACACCATCAAACTGACTCACCTTTACAGGGTGTCATCCACTACAGTTGGGCAAGTCAGTTTCTTTTATAGAGAGATTGGTACTCACAGAGCAGAAATAACGTTCTGTATTTGGTCATGTATTCTTGACCTCTAACCAATTATCTTGAGTCTGTCTTACAGTATTTTTATCATCTCAGGCATTTGTAAATGCCCTAATTTGCAAATAGGGGGAAATTCTTGGGCTATGCTGAAGATCTCAAAAGGATACTGTTGAAACTGTTATCCCAAATTGTGATTGATCTCTATGGATTGTGTTGGAGTTTGGTAGTAAGAAGCAGTGTGATGTAGCTGTGGAGAAGCACACAAATGTCACTGGTATACTGTTGCAAGACTAGTGATAGCCTCATGCCTTTCTGAAGAAGGTTAGGAGTGAAGTAATAGCATGTCAGAATGTATCTTTACCAGAAACAACTAAACCACTCAGAAACAGGTAGGCTTTATCAGCTACTGTTTCCAAGCCTCTAGCCTTCCTTTTCATTTTATTTTTCTTTATTTTCTTACTCTGTGGACTAGGTACTAGGGTAAAGTTATGATTCTAATGTATTCTATGTATTCTTTAATGTATTTTTATTTAATTATTATTCGTATTTTTTGCCATATATAATGAGAGCAAATTTGTTATTCATGGTGGCTCAGTGGTTAGTGACTTTGTCTCTCACTTCTAAAACTGGGGTATGACTCTCGCCTCTCTGGTGTGTGCATGGCATTTGCATGTTCCTCTTCCAAAGACATGCTTTTAGGTTAATGGGCTTATTTAAATTGTTTATAGTTGGTGTATGTGCCCTATGATAGTCTGGCATCCCAACCAGGGTGTTTTCTGGCCCATTGCCCTAGGCTGCCTGGGATAGGCTAGAGGCCCACCTATGACCCTGACCCAGATAAGTAGTTAGAAAATGGGTGGATTGAGTGGATGTGTTATATTTTTCTTCATAGAACTGCTGCTAGAGGTATTTTTTACAAAACAACGGCTTTTAACACTCCAAAATAGGCGTTTCCTCGCCCAAGACGCTGGAAGCACCGCAATATAGCAGTAGCGGATCTTGATTTGGTTCGACATGTTTTCTTTACCATGTTCTCAACACATGGGCATGTGTGAGTGTGGTGACAGCCAAAGGAACTCTACACCACAGGATGCCTGGTTCCACCAGTCAAACATAATAGCGTAGAGTGGTTTTGAGGACCCACTAAATTGGAAGGTAAAATGAGTGTGTGAAGAAATGTGAAGAGAAGTCACTTGGGGGGGGGGGATGATGCACCCCCTAAGGGATTAGGCAGGATTATTGTAGAGAACTACTTTGATTCAAAAATAGTAGTTTGTTTTGGAGACAGATTAGATTAAAAGTAAATAAATAAAAAAACAGGAAACTGCAAAATATGCTGAATTGCAGCATCTTTTCAATAGTGCTTCTTCAATTCCATATTCTTATGACTGATCTGCATCCTTTGATGATACAAAAGAACAGCATTTTGTGCTATCAGTAGGTTTCAGGAGCACTACCATTTATCGTGTAAGACCTTGTAGAATACCAGATATTAGGATTAGTATTCTAGTATTTCTCGATATACTAGAAAACGTACAGTAAAAGCATATGTCAGACATTCAAGTCAGAGGCATTTTGAGGGGGAGGTGCACTAAGGATGAAAAAAGGGCCCCTGGTGCCTTACGCACAAGTTCACATTAAAACTGTTCAGGCAAAACATGTTCTATGTGAAGAATAACTTCGCACTCCATGCTGCAAACTTTTTATGAGGCAAAACTTTCACTACTATGAAATGTAACATTTCCATGGCCTCCTATTGATTTGCCGCTTGGGATGGTAAGTGAACTGAACTCCCAATGTTCATAATAGAGGTAGTTCAATTCAGCACTAACTCTGCTATATGACCTTCCTTCAAGTATTATTCCAAAGTATTTGTCATGGAGTCAACATGGTAACATCAAGTTATACAATTTATATCCAAGTTATGAGGTAATAACAAGCCATTTCCATTTGAAGGATGGCATTAATTGAACAAAGTACTTTGGGTGGTAAAAAAAAAGTCTAAAGGAGTTGCACATGTGGAAGATGTCTGCTCATGTAGTCAATAAAATGTGACACTTGATATGTTAACCTTAAGACAGTGTTCTTATTTGGAGTAAATGCAAAAATAGCTGCTTGCTCAGCTCCTCTGTCAGAGCATTGCTATTTGTCACAAACAACACTGAGACTTATTGTGAAGCTGGCATCTGACCATCCTTTGATGTCGTACTGATCTTGAATCTACTTCAATAAACAAATGTCAGACAGTGAGCAGTAGGTGTAGAAGAATATCATATTTTGAAGCAAGCGTCTTAATATACCAAGGAAAGTCCTGTTGAATGTTATGTTTGCTTTCATTTTTCCCTTTTTGTTTGCAAGGAATGTTATGTTACGCTGAAATAATTGGGATTAGTGGTAATTTTAGTTGACAATGGGGATTCATTTATGTGTTAACAGATAATGTAAATGTAATGTAAATTCAATTTGCAATATGAAATATAATTGTATTAGGAATATTGTTTGATTGTTTATTTAAAATGTATTCCATGTATATTTGTCTCACCTGTTTTAGGTCTGCAATCAGATTGTCTAATAATGCATACCTCATCTATGATACAAGTCAGTGAATTTAGGGCTGTGTGCATGCCCTCTTCATTAGATTAGGTAGTAATTGTTTGCTTTTCTTTTTGTAGAAGCAAGAATATTTGATAATTGAAGCATGAAGCTAAGGAAAAACTGTCATAAAGCAGCTACAGTGTTCCCAAAAATCAAGGTAATTATTTGCTGATTAACATTAAAATAACTTCAGTTAAACTCAGATATTTAGTAAATAAATCATTGTTACATCACTGTTATGAAGCACAGAATAAAGCTGGCAACTTTTATCAATAATGGATTAGGAGTGGCACAGTGGGCTCATACATCTCAGGTTTGGGGTCTGTTTTATTCTATCCTATTCTATTCTGGTCTATAATATTCTATAAATAGCACCAAGGGTATCTAATCCAAACTGAGCCTTTATGCATAATACAATAGAGCATAGACCATTTCAGCAGGACAGTCAAAGAATACAGTGAGCTGGTGAGAAATGGTGGTAGGATGAGGTTCATTGAGATGTTCTTGGGAGAGATGGGTCTTGGAAGGTTATGAGGAAATTTGCAGATTTCATGCAGTTAACATCTGAGTTGTTAACTGCATCAAATTTGCAAAGTTTCCCACACTTGGTCCTCATTGATTACTGTAGTAATAATGGTATATCTATTGTTGTGCCAGCCATATACAAGTATACAGCGGTATGAGACATCGTTTCCCTGGACCTCGGTGCAATGTAAGACACAAGGAGATGGTCAACTGTTTTAAGATATTTATTATAAAGTTTATTATTATTTGATGCGTATTTTAAAGCTTTTAAATGGTGAGTAAAGTGTTTCATTTGAACAAGTTGCTTATCTGGGCCAAGATAATCCATCAGTCCATCTTTTTGCACATACCCTGGTCAGAATAATGGGGGGCTGAGATAATATATATTAATATGAAAGATTATAAATAGATTTTTAAATAAAAGTTTGAGTAGTTAATAGTAGGCATAGGAAACAGCAACTAGTGTAATGGTTAAAATATATATATATTTTTATTTTTAAGATGTTTTTTTAAGTTCTTTTTGCTAGTTTTAACCATTTGGTTGTCAAAATTAAATGACAGTTAAGGACAGTTTTTATTTTAGCTGAATGGCAGACTCATCTTAAATTTGTATTTAAATGCATGACATTTTGCACAGTTGTACAACTAGATACTGTCTTGAAATAATCAACTTTTTGATCCATCTTTCCAAGTACCCCAGTTTCTATGTCAGGTTGCAGCACAGGTTAAGTCAGTTTTTCTTGTAACTTTCTGAGACTGCTAGGCAGATCAGTTCACCCGGCAGGTCCATGGTCGGGAAGTATTTGCAAAGTCTTCAACAAGGCTTGCAGTTTATTGGTTACTCAACATCATGACTCGACACTTATGGTCATGTGTTGTGGTTAATGACTGAAAGAGCGAGGTAGTGAACAAGAGCAGCCAAAATGAGGTTTCTCATTGCTGAGTTTATTCTCAGTGGCAGAGTGAGGAATTTGGAGATCTGGAGGGTACTCAAAATAGAGCTGCTGTTCCTTTTGATGGAGAGGAGTTAGCTGAGGTAGTTTGGGCATCTCAGAAGTATGACACCTGGCTGGCTTACGAGAGAGCTGTTCCAAGTATGGAGAATTGGACAGAGGCCCCAGGACAAACCAAGGACCTTCTGAAGGGATTAAATCTCCCAGTTGGCTTGTGAGTGCTAGAGTTGCTTTGTAAACAGAAGTCTGTTCTTTGGTCCAAGGCATACTGGCCCCATGCCCATTACCAGGAAAATGTTTTTTAAGATGGGTAGATCTTTGACAAAATATTATGTCCAAAAAAGGTGAATAGTACAATAAGGATGATATCTGAAATCATAGCCTTATGAAAGCTTTTCAGATGAGTTAGTCATGGGGTAACACTAAAGCAACTGGCAGCATTTGGTGGATGTCCTTAAACCCAGGTCCTCTCTGCCAGCCAATCAAATTTCACCCATTAAATGTCAAGGGGAGCCACCAGTTCAAGGTTTGAAAAGTGGATGGAGCCTTCAACACTCAATCAGATTTCAGTCATCGACTTCAATGGTAAAATTGAAACTGCTGCCTTTCTCACACTTTTGATGGAGTCCCTAAGCTTTGCATAGTTGGTCAAATGTTGACTGTGGTTCAACTTCATATAGCTAGCTTTTTCAATCCAACATATAGTTTGTTCACAAAGTTACTTTTCTAGCTTATTATTATTAGTATCATTATTATTGTATTTGGTGCGATTGCACCTCATTCCAAAGACCAGGTCACTTAGCAAAATGGTCTCTTAGTGATCATCACGATTCTCTCGAGACACTACAAAGATCACTGGTTGCTGCTGTCTCAGGTTTCTGTACATCTACACCAGCATTACTCTCACTTTTGTTGTCAGGTGTACTGACTTTGGTCATAAATGTGCATATTGGTTGGAAAATGATTTTTAATTACTGTTGAATTTGAAAATGGTTGCTAACCAAGGATAGTTGGTTAACAAATGGGTGGTTGTATCATTATAATGAAAAAAAATATGTGACACTTGCTGTTGTTAAAATATAAGGCAGTAATAAAGTAGTTTATGCATAGTTTTTAATTACCTGGTCATTTACAGAATTAGCAGTTACTTTAGTGTTTCCTAAGGCCATCTATCCATTTATATTCTGCAAACACTTTGTGTACAGACAAGTTAATGAACCAGTAATTGAGCAGATCTGTTGAGGATATAAGCAGGTAATTTTATTCACCAACTTTTGTAGAAGCACATTTCACAAGAATTGCATATTGTATGATGTCTTGCTACTTTGTATTATGTGGATTTTGTCTCTCATTCAGCCTCCTTGCCCTTGAAAGAAATAAAAATGTCAGTTAGGAGACTTCTTCGATTTTATTGGTAATACTTTTAATTTAGAATGTAAAATACTACAATACATTCAAGTCCTTCTTTATTTAAATGTTGTAAATGTTAGAATTTGTTATATTCAAAATATACCTTTCCAGCTTCGCGACTCTTGGCTCTCAGCTTGTTGACCTGAGACTCAGCGATGTCGGCACGCTCCTGAGATTCCTCCAGCTCATGCTGCACCTTCCTGAACCTGGACAGGTGAGTGTTGGCCTGCTCCTCCTGTACAGCAGTCAGACAGCTCATCAGTTCAATGATTAAAATGAATGGTCAGTCACATTTGTATTTGATATGCAGAAATCAGAAAGTTTATGTGTCAAAGAGGAAAATGTTTTCTCTGTTGAATAAACTGTTGAATAGTTCATATGGTAAATACAGTAGAATTAGCTATATTTGAGGAGAATTTCACTTACAGCTTCCTCAGCCTGTCTCTTATAGGCCTTCACTTTCAGCTGCAGCTTGTCCACCAGATTCTGCAGTCTGTTTACATTCTTCTTGTCCTCCTCATTCTTAAGGTAATTTTGAATTAGATAATATGAACTGATTTTCTCCAATGGGTTCCATTTTTATAAAATGCATACAGTCTTACCAGGTAGGTAAGCTCCTTGACCCTCCTCTCATATTTACGGGAACCTTTAACAGCTTCGGCTCCACGTCTCTGTTCAGTATCAACTTCAGCTTCCAGCTCACGTATCTTAAAAACAGGAATTCAGCTGTACAGTACATCATGGCTGAAATGATAGTCTAAAATATGTCATCACAAATGTCAACAATTTCAATATAATTTTTTCAGAATGCATTATCTTCAAGGCTCACAAAAAGAGCAGAGTGAAAGGTTAGCATTGCAAAATAAATAGTCATACAGTAATAGTAATAATATACTATGATGTTCGACAATTAATTTCAAAGATGTGAACAGCTGCGCAGCCATCTGCATGAACTATTGGCAGGGTTGTAGTACTGCAGGAAAACCAGAAGATTGAAATTTTTTGTTTTACAATATTTGTTCTATAGTTTTGTAGACTGCTGCTGGGATATTCTTCCATTAAATTGCATCATTTGGTGTTTTGTTGATGATGGTGGAAAATGCTTTGTTACTGTAGGTGTCCCTTAGCGTCAGTTGTGCTGAAATATGGTGACTGGGGTGACCACAGAGCATACTGTAGCTAACACTGCTTTCATGCTCAGCAGTCCATTCATTGATCACTTCTGCCCTGTTAATGGGAACATCAACCAATTCTAAAAGGACATAAATGCTTTACCACAAGACCGGCGTGAACAATGAATAATTTGAATTTCAATTTTTATGAAAATTTCAATCCAGGTGCTCACCCTGGTTTCCAGTTTCTGGAGCTGTTTCTTTCCACCCTTCATGGCCAGGCTCTCAGCCTCATCCAGACGGTGCTGCAGGTCCT
>JAODKM010000118.1:7914980-7926071 GCA_026780845.1 Petrocephalus sullivani | reverse complement strand
AAGCCCAGGAGCGTGCCGACATCGCTGAGTCTCAGGTCAACAAGCTGAGAGCCAAGAGCCGTGATGCTGGAAAGGTAATTTAATTTTTATTTTGTTACCTGTTGTTTGTAAATTGCATTTTAAGAACATTACAAATTTTATGGAGCAAATAATTTTTCTTGATTTATATAAAAATGGCGACAATGACATTATACAAGTACCAGAATACTGAGAAGACATATAGAATGATAGCAACGGCATTAAATACGGGGGGGTTGGGGGGTTATAATAATTTAAACGGGCCAGTACATGCCCATGAACCCCCCTAAATGGGTTGAGACCTTAACCCCCCATTCCAAAGTTACGCCCTTGGATGAAAGCATATTATTAAACTATTATTATTAAACTTATTAAAAGAACAATGCTCTAAATCCTCCTTTTTTATTTTAAGGCCAAGGACGATGCCGAATAAGGAAGAAATCCCCAGCTGGTGCCAATAACAAGCGATCATACAATATGAATTTCTTGTAAAATGCTTCCAACACAATAAAGAATGCAGTCTTGTCCTCCACTTGTCTTGTGTATTTTTGATCACCTGTTGAAGTAATATCAGCAATTCAAATGGTAAATGACTTGACGCGAACAAACATCCATGATTAGATGTTAATAGTGTATAATTGTGCATTAGTGAGAATTAGGCATATCTATAGAATCTTGACATTAACCACAGACCACTGCTTTGCAGCACATTGATATATTTAAAAACATACACCCTGGGTTATGTGATGTAACCTGTGTTAAATTAGGGCTGTGCCTAAGCTTGACAATGGATACATGCATGCACGAATCTAGCAAGCCGTCTAAGCCAATAATAACTGAACTTAACTAATTAACCCAAAAAAACAAACTGCATTATCCAAGTAGAATTAAGAATGATGGTAACACATGAACTACAGAATGATAAGAATTAACCCAGGATTATCATGCTAAAAACTATTCTGTTATTCATAAATCTGACTTGCATCACAAAGCAGCATCCTTCTACAATGTGACTATTACATGCCCATTGTGATGTCATGATATACATCAGATATCTCACCTCCACCCCCATGTCAAACTGGGTATGCAAGAGACATCATAAACTCGAAATACTGAACCAATACAATACAATGAACCAATCTCAATACCGCCTATTTTTGTAGCTGCAAACAAGATTAAGCACAGACAGCGAAAGGGCTAGAACCGCATGAATGATCGTTGTGCATGACTGCGGGTACTGGACATCAATTAAAAACCACCTGACTTACTTTTTAAAGACATTACAGTCAGAAAACCGAATATCAAATATGAGGCTAACTTTACCGTGCTGCAAGCTTTGTATATAAAGGAATGTGATTGGTGTAGAATTTAAAATGAGTATATCATAATTATTATTTAGAATATCATCATTTCATAATCATGCCTTTCATAATCATGACTATTTAAAATGAATAATTTTCAATGACAATTAATAAAAACTTACCTTTTTCAGAAACAATCGTAAGTGTGTTCTGCAAACGCTTGCTGCCACAGTAAGGGTGAACTTAAAGCTCATGGGAGTTTTACTTATGCTAACATTTTCTGAGAGCAGAACTAACAGGATCAGAGAGATAACCAATTCAATTTTGTGTCAGATGTCAGACAAACCAATCAGATGTCTTGGTCCTGACTAGTCTAGTTGCTTGGACTTGCCTCCTCTACAATCTGATTGGTTATCTGAACCAATCAATTTTCATTCTGCCCTCAGAACATGTTTGTATAAGTAAAACACAAGCAAATTTGATACTTGCGGGGTATAATGACTTAACAGGGCTCCTCATTCCTGCTCTTGGAGACCTACCACCCTGCAGAGCTTAGCTGCAACCTGTGTTAAATTAGGGCTGTGCCTAAGCTTGACAGTGAATACATACATGCATGAAGCACCAGCACTGTCACCAACAGTACCTCCGGACACATAACAGCTTACAGCAGGAGCCACAAATAGTAGTGAGGCAAGAGACAGAAGTAGCAGTCCTTCCAGCACTAAGATCTATCTGGATCACAGGTCTATCTGGACTATCAGTACTACTGGCCACATTCTGTTCTTTAAGAGATGAAGATTGAGCACAAAAATGTGAACTTGATGATGTTTATTCACCATAACTTAGACTGGTTAAACTAAACCAGTATAATGCAGATAATGAAAATGGTTGTTAGATTTTTGTTTTACAAATACACATTTTCAAATTATTTTTTACAACCTTAGATTCAAATATAGATGTTTTTCTGCAGGACCAACAGATTAAATTCAGTTTCTTTTTTCCAAGAGGGAGTTGGAAGGGAGAAACAGTTTTGATAAAATATGGCACTCTAAATGCAAAGTACAGGTTCAGACACAGCCAAATAGCAACTGAGTCAGTGTACTAGGGTGTACCAGAATAATAACATGCATACATCCATCTATCCATTTATCTATCTGTCTAGCTACTGTAGCTAGCTATCTATCCATCTCTCTATCTAATCTGCTGGTTTCTTTTTAGCCAGCCTATTTACTGAGAGGACTATTCTAGCCAACAGAGGACACCAGAGCACACCACTGCCAGAATGCAAGCATGCTGATTACAATTACAATTGTAATTGTTATTACAATATTGGCAGATAAACCCACATAAACATTCTGTACAGTTTTATAGTCTTTGGAATTTGAATTTGAATTTGAAATTCAACTTGCTGATTAACTAACTACAGCTTTTTGGAAGCATTTCCTTTTCCATTCGCCCCTCTGATCACCGGGCACGTAAGTGTTTTTATGTAAAAAGCTTTAGATTAGAATGCAATAAATGATAGAAATGCCCACACAACATTGTAAAATAGACCATAAAAATGCCCTTAATTATTACGATTTTACCTTTTCAAAACTATACGCAGATAGGGAAGCAAAATTAGAATGACAAATATCAATGTGGAACATAATACACAGATCAGAAAATGAAAATCCAAAGGCTATAGTTTCGTTTTAAACTCATTGTACGAATAGGCAACATTAAAAATCTAAATCACAATGGAAAAGAACTTTTCAACTTCACATTAACTTTCCTTAAATATACAGTCAATCAGCAAGTTACCTTTCAGGCCAGAATATCCTTTTTTATAAATCTCTAAGTGCGCCTCCAATCCAGCCGCTGAAATGCACAGATGGAAGAAGGCTTGTTTCACCAAAGACAGTACAGAAAGGTTCCAACTGAAAAGGCTGCGCATGACAAGAACTGCACCCCTGCAGCCTCCGCTGAGCTTGCAGCTATATTTGTATTTAATCCCAATAAGAACACTGTGGTAACTCAGAAACGTGACATTATTCTGAATGTCTGAACCTTCATATCACATGGGTAACCAAGCTTGAATTTCAATGCCCTCTCCTCCATATTATATTTCCTGGGCAAAAAAAAAATCTGGGTTGCTAGGTAATAATCTAGAAAATGTAACTATATAACCTACTCTGATTGGGTAATTTTAAAACCATACAATAAAAAAAAATGTAAAAAAAAAATCCAGATCACATGCATATCAATGTATGCTAATTTGGAATATTAGTATTGGTATAGATTACTACTATATTATATATTAATACAAGAGCATCAGTTGTGGTTGGTTCACTGGACTGTTAGCTATAAGCCAAAATAATGAACCATGTTTTCATGTTTTAAGCATATTGAATGCTTTTTGTAACATTCACAATATAGAAACCATTTAACAATATTACTTTTCATGCATACTTAATATATTGTATCCAAGAATATACGGTTTGGCGAGATAGTGCTTTCACAGCATCACTGTCCAGGACACTATTTTTGAATTTTGCCCTAATATGACGATACTGCTATGGTAGCATATCAAATAACACATTTTATTGTCCATAGAAACCTACTTTGTCACGTATGTAAACCACTTGAGCATTCAACTGACCCATCGACTACTGGCAGTTCCATATCAGCTTACTTCTGGATAAAGTGTGCTGCTAGATCTCTGATCCTTTAATTTGATCCCTAGTTGACAAAAAAAAAACTACTTAAAGGAAGGCAATGCTTGAAATTAAGCTAAGAAAAGCCCAAAATGAGAGAACCAATTCACATCGTTGACCAAGAATTCTGTTATACATCACAAGGCACCCAGTAATGTATCAAGTTACCGTCACAAGCCAGATTATGAGACAGCACAGAACCTGGGGCATTAATTGTTTAATGAAAGCACTCATCAATGAAAAGTATCAAGTAACTCTGAAATTCTGAAGATATCTGCATTCACACAAGATTGTACATGACTTGATGTAAAAAATCTTAGAATAGGTAACACCGCAATAACAGCACAATTCACCTGTAACCAACTAAACATACCTAATAACTGTCCTAAATTTTCTATAAAAACAAAATGACTTGTGTGGTATATTATGTTATACATCCCAGTGTGGTGTACATTTTTGTCAATGACACAGAAAAATAATGCTAAATAATAACTGGACACAATTCTACCAATTTCAGCATAAATATATTATAGGGGATATTAACAAACAGAAACAAAGTATCCAGTTTTAAACTTGGCATCTATTCAAACACCTATAACCCAATTGGGGGGGGGGGGGATGCAATTGCAATTACTAATTAACTGTAACTGGTATGCCAACAAATTCCATGTTGTTACTTTTTGAGAGTACTGCCTAAAAGATGTGCTAAATGAATCACTATCAAGTAATATAAAACACCTCAGTAAAAAGTGTTCCAGGTTTGTAACCGTTACATTAAATCAGATTTAAAGTACAGAGCAACTATTTCTACTAATGATAACAATTAATTATAGTTAATATAATATTAATTAAATAATGCACCATTTTATGTTGTGTATCTCAGACACTACTACTACTACTGCTTCTCCTGTGAAAAACACTAATATATTTAGTCTTTACTGAAACTGGTGTTGCTTACTTTAGTTTATGATGTCTAACTTTTTGAGCAGCAGGTTTCTCACTGAGGTTCTTAATAATAAGAAAAATTACTGCTGCTGCCAATTTTGCTTATTAATAAAAATGCCAGACTGGCAAATGTTGGGCACAGCATACCAAATAACATCTGAGCAGTTCCTCGCTGCTACATTATGCTTCTCCTTTGTGCCATGGTCTCTTAGAACAAGACTGGTCAAACTTATTTTCATAAAATCTCCACAACTTGACACATTTACTGAACATAAATAAAATAAAATGAAATAAAAGTAGCATATCCCAAAGCATGTAAGACCATCCACAAACATGCTCCAAATGTATCCTTTCTAATTCCACATGGTGAATTCTTGAACTATTATGCACAAACATGGAGTTGCTATTATGTGTTTCAGTGAAAAAAGCAAGGTCATCATACAGAATAAATGCCTCATTAATGTAGGACGACCAATGACCATACAGAGCAGTGTCCTGCTGAGCAGCCAGGTTTGCTTCTATAAAAACAGAGGCTCAAGACTGCTTCCTAAACTGACAGGCATCCAGCACGGGTAAGTGAGTCTTATTGTTACTGCACAGTTTTATTGACTTTGCAATGGCATTACTGCAAAAGCTATTCAGCTTAGGCTCCTTATAGCTTTGTATTTTGTCACAAGCAGTGTATCTGTTGTTATCTATAAGGTATAAAAATGCATAGCATTTTTCAACAGCAGTAATATTTTATTAGTTATAGTTTGTTAAATTGTTCACATTTTGTTAAATTTGATAATTGATGCAAAGTTACTATTTTTGAGGAAAATTGAAAACTTAAACCAGAAAAAATACAGAGGTAATATTGGTGAGATATTTTTCAACAAATATAGCAAAATAAAATGAAAATAAAAGTGGAATACATTGATTGGTTTGGTATTCATCTCGAGTCATTTGGTCACATGGTTTTTATTTAGCTTTTAATGAGATAAAAGCATATTAATTATTTTATCCCTTTAATTTTTGATTTGTGACCATGAAAACATGTTATGGTAACTGTAAGCAGTAAATTAGGTAACTGATACAGATAAAGTAACGCGCTTATGCAGTCATGTCTTTTCTATTTTCCATTAATTTAAGATATTCAAATCACTTCAAAACTGATTTTATTCTTTAAAAGTATGCAGTAGATTCTCGGTATTATGAAGTCCATAGAAAAACAAAAAAACTGTAAAAGAATAAGGAAATAAATGTTGAATTATAAAATGAAACAGATACAAATAAAATAATAAGAAAACGAATTTAAAAACAAAAGAATGACAAAATACATGCTTTTCTCTATTGTTTTTGCCGTATTGCTTTTACTGTATTGCTTTTATTTCTTCTCGAAGGGCCAAGCTGCCCATCAACTAGCTTTGGGTGGGTCTTCGGGTAAACTGTGAAATAAACAATTATCAATAGAGTCCAGCTTCCCAAAGACCAGTGGACCATGGATATGTATATATGGCCAGCAATCGGTTTTCCTGACAACATATTTTGTAGAAACATTTTTAGTTACCTGGTTGTATCTGGGTTAAAGTTATCTGGTTCCCCTAATAAGGAAAACTGGGTTTATGTTGGCTAGCAAAAGCTAACCAGAGATGTACTGTAGCTTATGTATCAAATCTACTGACTCCTCTATGCCAGAGTTATGAGGTGGTCTATTCTGTACATTTATATATCATTATTAAAGACATCTAAACTATAAAACAGCATATCCCAGCAGAAAAAACATAGACCAGCATTTCTATGGGTAGGTGTTTCTAAACTTATATATTCCCTAATAAATATTAAAATAATGTTTTATATTATATAATATCTAATATTGTCCGGCAACCCCTGGGTTTCCCATACAGTTCATATGACAAAAATGTGATTTTACAATTTGGTTTTTGAAATTCAAAGAACAAACGGCATGCAGATTAAATTGTAGCTGGGAATAACAGCAATCTATTTGCTGCTTTTCTTTAGTTTTCAGCAGTCTGTAAAAAGATCACTCTGTACAATCAATAACATAACTTTGGAAGTAAGAGCCTCGGAAGGGACATGGATGTGGTTGATTGAAAAAAAACGCACTTTTGTGACTTGCATGCTCTATGCTTTGCCTCTGATGTCACATGCACACTCTGCCAAAATAGGAAATGTATCCATGGAATCACCTCCTGATTGCAACGTTCTTTATTTATGAACTATGTGAATTATATTAGACGTTACAAATATCATATTATTATTGTACATGCTTAATTACACACACACAGTTCTTACACAGAACCACTAACCTATGAAAATAAGAAGCAGCAGAAGGCTTAGAAGAAGCAGCACATTTAGGAGCCATCGTGGGACTTAGATAAAAGTTCTCAGAAATCGCAAACAAAGATGCTTCCGATGCGTAGCGATGTAGAAGCACGTATGAGAGAAACGACCTGGTGTGAGAGTGAGCCAGTCAGTGGCCAGGATACGAAGAGGATATAACTGACTCAGACAACTAAACGCGCGCTGTATCATTTTCACTGTCTCGATCAACTTTTTAATGAATATACAGTACTGTATACACTTTAATGAATATACAGTACTGTATACACTTTAATGAATATACAGTACTGTATACACTTTAATGAGCACAATACTGTATTTGAAAAAAGTGTGATAAGAGTGAAGCTGCAAAAGTGGTGAGGGATGATTGTATGCTTATGAAAGCATTGTAAAGATGTGTCACTGTATATTGTAGGAGCCATAAATATATGTGTCTTAATTGTATCGTATTTTGTATGTGTTATTTCTTTTTGGTGCTAAACAGTAATTATCATGGGGGAGTTGGTCACCTGTTATAGTGATAGTGACATATAGTATAGTATAGTGGTGACACTGGTTTAGTAGTGAGTGGGGAGGGTGTATTTCTTTGGTGACCGTAATTGCAACCTCAATCAATTGTGTTTTACAAGAATCTTTAAGTTGGATATGGAAGATTTTAAGGTAATGGAATAAAGGACGGAAAGTAAATAGCTTTTTTGGAACTTATTTTAACTGCTCGTCATATAGCATGCTGCCTTTTGCTCAGCCTCACAGTGACATTTGGTTGATTTAAGTTGTCACTAAATACACAGCCTGGCCAAAAAAAAGGCTACCATTAGAATTTCATTAAAAGCCAATGACTGGATCATTATTACAGCTCAGCAACACTATGCAAAAGTAAAGTGAAGTCAGCTGAGGACCTGAATCTACTGAATGGCCAGGTTATCCCATCAATGGATTATTTCTTCCCTAATGGCATGGGCATATTCCAGGATGAGAATGCCAACATTCATCAGGCTCGAATTGTTGAAGAGTGGTTCAGGGAGCATGAGGAATCATTTTCACATGTGAATAGGTGACCATCGAGTCTTGGCCTTAACCCCATTGAAAGTCTTTGAGATGTGCTGAAGAAGACTTTACACAGTGGTTCAACTCACCTATCAGCAATACAAGAAAATTAGTGCAAATTTGGATGGGAAAAAGTGTTGTGATGTTGCATAAGCTAATGGAAACAATGTATGGACTAATGTGCACCATAATCAAAGCTAAGGGCAGTCCAATGAAATATTAAAGTATGCAACTTTTTTTGTGGCCGGGCGGTGTATATAAAAACACATCAGTGAGTGTAATTTATTCAAAGTTGTTCTTACCGTTCCATTGTGAAACCCACAATTTTTGACCGGTCTTGTTACCTAACGTGACAGGCATGAGGCCAATAATTTCAAGAACAACAGGCCAGAATTCAGCCCCATTCACTTGATCTGGTATTGAAAACGTAATATTATAATAAACAGCAAAAGCCAGCCAAACATGTGCTAACATTATTAAGTCGGCGAGGGTGATTAACCGTCATTGTTGAAGCACCACAGCACACAACAACGAAATGTGTCCTCTGCATTTAACCCATGTGACGTTGTGGCACAGCAGGGGGCAGCTACTGTACATGAGCACCCAGGGAGCAGTGCTTGGGGACAGTACCTTGCTCAGGGTACCTCAGCAGTACTTGTGGGTCAGGGACCGGCAATCTTTTGACTACATGGTTGCAGGTCTAACCACTATACCACCTGTCTGCCATAGCATATAGATCATAAATAAAAAAAGATTAGAAACATGAAAATGTACTTTGCAAATACACTTTGCAAAGTTTTGCGAGATCTCGCATAAGTGCATGTTTTTTTCAACCACTGAATTTTTTTTCCTCCATGTCCCTTTTAGGGGTCCGTACAGAACAGCTATTTCACATCTGTTTTTGCAGTATTCAGGCTAAATGCTAATGCTGACACAGTCTTTTTGCCACGCAGTGGGTGTAACTAGAGTATATTTGTCATTCAGTGATGTGATGTGCATACCCCCTATTGACTTCTCAGCCTCAGCAGGAAGCCCCACCTAAAGCCAGTTAACTGACAGCTTGGCCCTTCGAGAAAAAGCAATAAGTTAAAAGTAAAGGCAACACATCAAAAGCAAAGACAGTAAAAGTGAAAACAGTAGGGCAAAAGTAAAAGCAATACCAAAAACTAAAAGCAATAGAGTAAAAGCAAAATCAATTAAGAGTATTTTCTTATACTTTCACTTATTTATTTCATTTATTTATCTTTTTATTTTATTTGTATTTATTTCCGTTTCTTATTCAACATTTATTTCCTAATTCTTTATTTCTCTTTATTTCCTAATTCTGTTTGAAGAAGATCCTGAAGGTACAAACAACATTAGTGTACCCTGAATGGTACATAAATGTTCCTCAGAGTCCATTTCTGTACTTTTAAAGGTCCAATTACCTACAGCTAGGTTACAACTGGCAGACCCAAGAGGGTACAGCTCCAGTGACAAAAATTGGTACCATACGGTATAACAGACTTCTAAAACATAGATATTTGTTAAATTCCACTATAAGCAAAATGCATTTCCCTACAATGCACATTTAATATTCCTTTTGTCTTTCAGTGTACCAAGACAATCTACTTCCACCTTGTGTTCTGGCAATAAAGTGGGTAAATTAGCAATACTGCGAAAATAAAATGTGTTGATCCTAAACAGCACTAATATATATATGTAGACACACTCTCAAAGTCTATTTGGTGGCTTAGCATTTGATTCTTGTCCATGTCTAAATCCATTTATCAAGCTATACTAAAGTGTTAACATTTATATGAATGGATTTATAAGCAAGTTGAAATACAATATTATGGAGTTCTAAGTTTATTTATAGACCAAGACGCATGAAATCTCAATATAAATGAAAAACCAGGGAGATGGCTGGTTTAATTCATTCATTAATATGAATTAAATTAAAATCCCTGAGCCACTCATGAATACTTAATGTCCATAAAGGCGTATAGTAGATAAGTAAGCGATTGGTGTGAGGTATGACCAAAATTTTCCCCATTTCTCAGTAAACCGCCATCATGGGGGACGGAGAGATGGAGTGTTTTGGCCCAGCGGCCATTTACCTTCGGAAGCCAGAGAAAGAGAGGCTTGAATCCCAGAACAAACCCTTTGATGCCAAAACGGCCTTCTTTGTGGCTGAACCAAAGGAGATGTACCTCAAAGGGGTTCTTCAAAGTAGAGAGGGGGGCAAAGCCACTGTTAAGACTTTGTGTGGGCAAGTAAGTACAACTGTGTATCTAACCGATTAAATACAGATAACTAGTACAAACTTATTAAGGTTTTCATATTAGAATACTTTATTATGGTAATGGCAATCACTCCCAATACTATATAAAGGAATTCATGCATTTCTTTTGATTTTAAGGTGTTTGTAAGTGACATTGCCTATATCTCTCGACAAATCTCTGTCTCTCTTTATAACAGACCATCACGGTTAACGAGGAAGACATTCACCCCATGAACCCTCCAAAATTCGATAAAATCGAAGATATGGCCATGATGACCCACCTCAATGAGCCCTGTGTGCTGTTCAACCTCAAAGAGCGTTATGCAGCATGGATGATCTACGTAGGTTTTTCCATTAAATCTGTTTGATGCGTCCTTTCATATACAAAAGGACATGTATGTATAAATGTTTCCTTGCTCTTTTGCAGACCTACTCTGGGCTGTTCTGTGTCACTGTGAACCCCTACAAGTGGCTCCCA
>JAODKM010000118.1:7870489-7883755 GCA_026780845.1 Petrocephalus sullivani | reverse complement strand
CCTCTCCCCGTGAGCAACTCCAGAGTGGAAAATGGTCCATCCCCCTTCAAGGAGACTGGTTCCAGAGCCCAAGCCATACGTCGAGGTGAGTCCGACTACATCTAGTCGGAACCTCACAGCCTCGCATACTAGCTCAGGCTCCTTCCCCGCCAGAGAGGTGACATTCCATGTCCCTAGAACTAGCTTCTGCAACCGAGGATCGGACCGCCAGGGTCCCCGCCTTCGACCACCGCCCAGCTCACAACGCACCCGACTCCCATGGCCTCTCTTACGGGTGGTGAGTCCATTGGAGGGGGGACCCACGTTCCTTCTTCGTGCTGTGCCCAGCCAGGCCCCATGGGTGCAGGCCTGGCCACCAGGCGCTCGGCATCGAGCCCCACCCCCAGGCCTGGCTCCATAGGGGAGATCCGGTGACCCGTGTCCGGGTGAGGGAAACTGTGCATCCGTGTTTACATTCATCATAAGGGGTCTTCGTCTGGTTCCTCACCCTGGACCTGGTTGCCTTGGGTAACCCTACCAGGGGCATAAAGCCCCGGGCAACTTAGCTCCTGGGATCACTGGAACACTCAAATCTCTCCACCACGATAAGGTGTCAGCTCTAGGAGGGGGAATGGCTTTATCAAAACCATTCAAAGCCATTTCAAAACCATTCCCAAGTCACCCATGTATTTGCACCAACCATCCAATACACCAATGCATTATTTGCTTCCACCTACAGCATACCATGGTCTGACTAATCAATACCTCACTGAGTAATGTAACAACAGTGATTGTTTAATTAATTAATTGAACTGGTGCTGAAATTTATTGAATACATGGAACGGCTGAGGTGTTTCTGAACTGAAGTGATGTTTATCAAGACATCAAACATGACACTTTAAAATTCTTATTTTTTTTGTTGAATCTTTTCTAATGTTAAATAGTTTTTTTTTCTGAGCAAATATATACTACCCAGAAAAAGAAAAACTACTTCCTAAGACTTTTGCATAGTACTGAATGCATATAAATGCATGTATTCATACACATGCTTGTATCACAAAATAATAAATTGGAAAATCGTAAAATATCTGAGTCAATTTTACAGCATGTTGTTTGTTCCCATTTAAGCATGTAAAACTAATCCTTAACAGCATTAATAACAAATACATAATGATAAATATTATTCTTGTATAATCATGTAATGCTTGTTATTAATGTACATTAAAGCTGTTAAGGTATGTTAGGATGTTAATGTATTCTTACATGCTGCTTGGGAATGTTCTATTAATGCATTATGAAGGTGCACTGAATCTTCTATGAATGCATTATAAAGATATTATGAAGGTGCAGTTAATGTAAAGCATTAGCCAAAATATTAATCTTATTTCATCACTTTTTCCATGCACCAAAAAATACGCCTCACACCAGTCTGAAGTGAAAAATATTAACAATATTTAATAATCAATTCTGTAAACAATTTGAAAATATTTAATATTTTACTAGTGGCAGACAATATCTTACAAATTTATCCTTTCGTCCTGTAATCGCCATCCATACAAAAGATGATTTGGAGATTCAAGGAGTTAAAATGTTGCAAAAAAACAATTTATCTGAAATGAATAAATATTAATACTTTTCATTTGTAGTCTTTTTTGTCGTGCCTTTTAAACTTGTAGCACAATTCTTAAACACTAGAGGCAATTTTCGCACGAGCCTTTGTATCTTGAGGCCAAGCTCCTGCAGAATCATGCTTGGGTAAATGTCTACAGGTTTCTTTACAAACATTGTTCTCTCTTCTTGAGAAATATTAATCACCAACTGCTCCAAGCCAACTAACAGTTTTGTTCCCAGACTCCTGTGCCTATTTCACACCTTATCCTGCATGTAGGTGAAAATGACACTTGGATTAAACAACATAAAATACAAAAAGTGCACTTAAACTCCATTGGGTGCACTTCAACAGGGAAGGAACTTCATGAAAGAGCACAAGGTCAACAGTTTGTGTCGTTTACTCACTCTCCCCTACCGCTTGCAACCTCCCACACCCTGAATCAGCCACCCCCCCCGATCCCACAAATGCTGCAAACTCCAACTCATAGCTTCTGCAGGTGCTCACCAGAGGCATCAGTGGTCAGCCAAACATTACCATGCAGGTTTCAGTTGCATTTCAGTCTTGCCGTTGAATACTGTGTCTCGTTGGAATCTGGGAATACATACGTAACTGGAGCTGAACTTTATACAACAAAAAAGATGCGTTTGGACATATAAGCTTCACGAAAACTACACAAGGCATAAAACTCAAAGGTCTATCCAAAATCCCAGGCAAAGGAATAAAGTCATTGTCACACGTTTTGTTCTAATACTTGAATCCCTCAGTTGGCCCTTTTTGATTGGGTGGTAGAGTGGAATGGAACTCAGCTGGAGGCGTGATGGCAGTGCGGCAGTTTCCATTCCCAAAGAATGAGGGCGGTGCTGACTTAGCTTTCAGCTGCAGGACTGAGGAATACATCAGGGTAGCAGAATTAAGAGCCAAGACTCTGTGACGTCACCTGCGACTCTCCAGAATGAGAATAGGTGGGGGGTCAGAAAACGGTAAATACAGGTAGACAGACTTCCGGCTACCAACGACAGGTCGGTTTCTTTACTTGAGTCAAGCAGTCAGAAAACTACCTCTGCTTAGCAAACATCCTTATCTCGGTTAACTCCCGGCACTACACTTTACGTGTTCCGTGACGACGCTTGCGACAGTTAAGCAGCTATGTCAAGGGTAAAATGTCCCAAGGGGACTTAAAAATGTACAGCGCTGTAAGCCCTTACAAGGGCTGTCCGGCTGGTGGCGTGCACCAAGGCACTATTGGGTGGGACAAAGGGAGTGTGAGTCATGTTCTCTCTTCTGTCTCGCTATATATTTATACACACACACACATACACACATTTTAAAAGACATGTAAAAGTCATTTTAAATGTTAAAAACCTTTCAGTCATTCACTCATAAATATCAAACTATATTTAGAAAATCCACATTATACTGCAACACCAGGGAAGCTGCGAAGATTGAATACTAACGTTATTTTCGGCTCCTTTTACTGAGAGTTTGTCTTTCATGCAGGAACTAAAGCAAGCCACAACCCCCCTCCCCACCCCCAGGATAGGTTAAAGCTAACACATGCACCCTTACAATAAAGTAGGCAGGTCCCCATTTCTATTTTCCTCCTTTAGAAAAATGTTTAAAAAGCAGATTAGTGGCCAAAAGTCTCGTGATCTATATTTATTTGTTTGGCCAACACCATTGTGCTACATAACTAGAAGATGGAGAACCGCGGCATCACAGGCCAGAGTGACGCGGGCATAAACGACACACACAGACACGCTTAGTCACCACATGTCGCACGGCTGCTGTATTTCATGATTATGACTCTTGTGCCATGGTATAGTAGGATCTGTTGACTCACTGCCCCTTAATTCTGGAGGTAATATCCAGACCACAGAAAGGGTCACATTTGACAAAGATGTATATGCATAATTTGCCTTCACACCGTTAAAAACATTCATTGCAAATTATCTTGGCTACTTGTGGCAGATTCAGAGGTGAGCTGTTCTGTATCTGTATCACTCTTAGATTAACCTCCACAGGGGAGGGAGGTAGTGAATCATGGCTGGGAGGCTGGAGGAGGAGGAGGAGGAGGGAATGCTGTTGCTAGGCATCGGCACAAGCCCAGCGAGACCCTTCGGTAATGACTCACAGAAGGGAGGGGGTGATAATAGAAGATGTCGAACCATAGAGGGAGAGACGGAAAGGATGAGGTGAGTGAAAAAAGACAAACCAAGATGGAATTAGGCGAAGCCTAGAGAGATGCTGACAGGTACAAGAGAAGCAACTGGAAACAGAGGAGGACTCCTAACGTTGGTCTGATGGAGAGGCCCCTGCCACATTCTGAGGTGTTTTCCTGAGGTAGAGAGAGGAGAGTCAGAGACGTGTGTGAGTGCAGTCTTCAGCCAGGCAAGTTTCAATGTGCAGCCACAGTCCAGTGTGATTCCATAGCTCTGCGCGGCTTAGTACTGCCTCTCACCTGGATGTTGTAGTCAAAGCAGGTGGTCGGGCCTTTCCGGTAGCGTGCCAAACTCAGCAGTTCACATGGGTTCTCTTCTTGGTCTGGATGGCATGGCTGAGGATGCTTAAACGGCATAACTCTCCATGCATTAGGTTGGCATTTAACAAACTTCAATCCAATACAGTGGATACAGCTTACATTTCACCCACTCCATAAACTGAAGAAACTGGGACAGAACACCAAGAAATCTCCAGAACTTTAGAGAGACAGTATGCGCATTGAGTTTAAATTGGAAAAACTAACTGACCAACCTCCATCTATCAATTATTTAACTGAGGGTTGGGATGTCTGCAGCTGAAACCTCACCTTCAGCATGAAAACTTAAGAAACCTCTTTATGATGACCATCTGCACATGCTTGGCGTATATATAATGCTTAAAGTATATATAATTTAGAGTTTGTGAACAAGGTACACAATAAGAGATCAATTCAATAAATGAGCAATTAAATTGCATCAGATACAGGTTTGATGTGATCATCTAACACTGGTTTAAGCCATCTTATCACACTTCTATATTTGTTGTGGTATTTATGCATTTAAGTATACCCAGCCTATTTGCATACCTGTGCAAAATTTCACCCCCAAAAAGCACTTCAGTCATTCATACCTGGTAGCATTTTTTATTGTTAAATACCGGTGTGTGAGCCCTGAGAAAGCTACCCTCAGTGCTATAAAATCAGGGGCAACTGATTTTATAATTAAATCTCATGACTCAAGAACATGTATGATTGTTCATAGAGATAACCAATCAGATCTTCAACCAAAAAATGATAACCAATCAGATTTTTTTCAATCAAAAATGATAACCAATTAGATTTTTTTCAATCAAAAATGATAACCAATCAGATTTTTGTGTAAGTAAAACTCGGACAAGCCTCAAGAACTACCATTCAGAACTATCGTTCGATTTCTTGGTATTCCCATAAATGGTAAGATTTGCCAACAAGAGATGCACTTTCAGTTGTAGGTACCAGAAGGATACACTGTGTCTTAACCCGAGCCAGCTTCTCCATCTCACAAGACTTGCAGGGAATGTCTGCCACCACAAAGAGCAAGTTGGTCTTCTCAATCCTCTTTGCATGGAACAACCTCCAGTAGAAAAGCACAGATTATTTTGTGAAATTCCCCAGTTTAGCATTCCCACTCACATTGACGATGATGTATGTACATGAAGGCTGCCCCAAGCTGTCTCACACAAAACGCACCTGGAACAGTTGCCACAGTCCTGCAAGGTGTTGTATGAGCTTGTGGTGTTGGTGAAATAGAACTGGCTATAAATGGTCGTACAGCTGCTGTCCCGGATGTCTATCCCTTCTGCCTCCACGTCACCTAGCATGGTAATGAAAATCTGCTGGGAAACGAGTGGGCCTCCATGGTAATGTATCAGACCTGCCAGACGGCTGAATTGGCCAACTAGACCAAATCGACCATCAACCAATTATACAACACAGTAACTCTAAAGATGATTTTTAACAATTACATCTTTCTCGGCCTAGTGACACAACTGGGCCACTGTTGTTTTCAAAGAATGTCCTTTGAATACACAATTACTGAAGTTATGACTAACTAAAGACTAATAAACAGGTAATGTTTGAGAGTTGGGTTCATATACACTTACCACTGTTGAACCAGCTGTGGTACACCAGTCCATAGAAGAGGTGCTGAAGCAGAGACCTGAACAAAGACACAAGTGCGAGTAGTTAACCAATGAACTCTCAAGATATACTGTACCTCTAACTTACACTACATGCCAAAATCTGTTATATTCTGCTAAAAAGATATGATAGACTCCAAATTGATTCCTTATTACCATGGCTACTCTTATAGTCAATTACAGAAATTACATTGTAAAAAAGTACCAATTTGTACTTTGAGGGTACACTTACTTGTCACTGGGCTGTACCCTCAAGGGTCTGCCAATTGCACCCTTAGCTGCAGAGTCATGTTATTTGTACCTTAGTAAACCAAACTATACCAGGACTGTATTTTTTTTATAACAGAGTAGAGCCTTGAAAAGGCAAGCACTGTTTTAGGATGCAAGACTTTACAGCTGGTCCACAGCAGCAACTCCTGAACGCTTACCAGGTTGCAGCCGATGTCCACCAGGCAACACTGAGGATATCCGCAATGGTTGGCTTAAAAAAATGACACAAGACATGAGAACGTTGTACTTTCTCAACTCAGCCACCTCAGCAAGGAAGGGAGAGAGAGATCACACCAAAAGGGTGAACAATGGTACTCACTACAAAGACACCCCGTCGAGCCGCCCCCGTGTGGCTGCTTGCTGTCGGTTCACATGCTGACTGGTAGTTAAAGGACTGCTTACGCGCATAGATGGAGCTTGTGTATAGGGCATACATGAGGGACGGATCTACATCTCCAAAAAAGTGCCCCACCTAGTTCAGAAATGGATGAATGGACAGTCAGTTATCCAGGCAGATGAGGACAGAGAACAGGACCATACTTCTCATGTATAAAATGCTGTTCATTTGGAAAAAAAAAACCCAACATATTAAAATGCTCTAAGCTTTAAAAAGGTGTAATTAGAGTTTACTCTTGTAACTCTATGAATAAACCTATGGTTTTACATGACCTAGCTACAGAAGTAACAGACGACCTTAATTCCAGCTCTGAGGTGCTCTGTGCTGCATTATCACCAATTGAAAGTCACCAGTGAGCCTATAACTTGTAAGGATTAAGGCTTATTATCTGATATTATCATCTGATAAAAAAAACAGCCCTCCTACCCAGGGGGACCAGATTTCCAGCGTACCAAACCGGGACACTTGTGTAGCATGTGTGAATGTGTCCGGCGCACGTCAGTCAGGTACACAAGTACATTACTGACCAACCGAGAGGAGGTGGGTTTGAATCCATAATGCCATTTAATGACAACTTTGGGGATCAATATTCATTTCTTGAAACTGAATGTGCAATGTTCCTTTACGTATCGAAACATTTAACAGTCCATAAACTGCACAAACATATTGCATAAACATTCCCTGTGGACAAACGCAGCACATTGAATAGTGTATAAACATTCACTAATGGGGTATTGGTTTGAGAAAAGGGATCACTTGTAGCAGCCCCTGATTAAAATGCATTTTTTTCTCCGGCTTGGTTAAATTGTGAGATCCACAGCAGGGTCGAGATCCCTCGTCTCCTCCTTCTTGGCAGATGGCTACACCTTGAGGCCACACCCCCACCTCTGGGGAGTATAAATGACCAATTGTGGTTGATAGCTGTTATTTACAGCCATACGAAGCAATAGAGTTCGAGTTTGATGTGTGTGTCGGTTCAGCTGTTCTGTTTGCAGCACATTTAGAACTTTTTAGATGGGACATATTGTTTTATTTCAGTCATTTTTCGAGACACCGGGATGGATAAGCTAAAATTGGGGCTGTCCTGGGGAAATCTAGTCACCCTGCTCCAGCTCAAGAAATCTGTCCTGTATGTTTATTCCAGGAGTTTATACAGAAATTGCTAACCAGAGAATTTAGAGAACAGACAAGGATGCCAGAGCCCTAAAATAATATGAATACTTGTGTACCTTTTTCCAGTGGTCTTTCTGGTTGGACATGATTAGGAATCCTCCATCATCTATCAGGTAACAGAGTAGATCCTACAGAGAAGGGCTATCATAAATTAAATGACCAAACAGATGACTAAATCCTTAACCTCGTTAGCATTGCCCAACACCAGAAGATGCCTGAAAAAATATGTAGTATTGACCAAGAGTATGAACAATATCACAGTATGCATAAAGAAATATAACCGCGCTGTGTATAAATTAGTTTCTGTTTATTGTAAACGGTTGGGTAATAGCAGGTGGCATAGAGATTAGGACATTGACCAAAATGCTGCCAAATCCTTGAGGGGCTCTGGCTGTCAAATAAATTACCAAAGATACCAACTGCATAAACAGCAAAAGTGCAAAACTGTGATGCATGCAAATTCCCTGTGGCAGATCGCCTAACACAAACTAAATATAATATTAGGAGTATCTGTCTCTAGTTCCAAAAAGTACATCATATGTCAAACAAAAACAAAAATTTGAAGTAAAATGAGAAAATTGTTTCTGACTAAATCTGAAACTATTCTGTTGCTGCATTTTCGATGTTCATGTGGTATAAAAGAATGAGATTTGGTCTTACATCACTGTTGACTTCACAGTCCATCTCACAGCTACTGGATGGCCCACACTGGTCCGAGACAAAAGATCGTCAATCAGCACAACCCAGACCCTGTGCCATGACACCACAGAAAAGCAGTCCAATTTTCTAGGGAGATTGGATGTGTGTGTGTGTGTGTGTTATGTATATATTAGACTGCGGGGACCAAATGCTGCACAATGTGATAAAAACGAGTCATTCTGATGTTGTGGGGACGATTTTTTCAATTTCATAACCGCATGCCAAAGGTCTTGCATTTTATTTGGTTACTGATGGTTAAGGTTGGGTGGAGGTTAAAGTCGTCGCCATTAGGATTAGGGCTTGTCCATAAAAATTAATGGACTGTCCCTACAAAGATGAAAACAAATGTGTGCGTGTGGCCGTCTGTCTTCTAAAGCAAAGCCATCATTAACAAATAAAGAAACAAACAAAAAGTGATAGGTTTTGTTAACAAAATGCTTCTAAAACAAAAAGCACAAGTGACGCATAAAAACTAAACTAAACTCTGTGCTATGGCAGGATGGAGGGATGAGCCACTCAGCAACTCACAAATACAGGAAAGAAAAAAAAAAAGAAACAAAAGGGCCACAAGGCATCTAAACACTGGCAGGGAGCAAATAAAACCAAAGCTAAACGAAACACAAGAAAGCAAAGAAGAAACATACAGGCTCACATCAAGGAAACCACTGAGCAGGCAAACGCAATACAGCACAAGGAACACAGCTAGGCCAGCTACTTAAATACACAGATAACAAGGGCATGACGAGGGACAGCTGTGGGCCATTACTAATTACACACTACAAGCTACAGAAACAGCTGAGGGTGAATAACAAACACTATGGACTGAAACACTATGTGAAACAGAACAAAACTACAAAACTCACACAGGCAGGAATAACCAGAACCAAAGCAAAGGACCAATACAACTTAACAGCAAGAACATGGGGAAAGCAAAACTATCATTAAAAGATCCAAACATATCCGAGGCCAGCCTGAAACCCACAACAGCAGGAAAAGGTAAAGAGATTAGGCATGAGCAATGCCTCTGGAAATGACAAAAATTTACAGATGTATAATATATCAGTTAAAAAAATGGAGAGGAATCTTAGGCTATCACTCCTGAGTGTCAAAAGGCAAGGATTCCCCGACTCATGTCCTGGTATTGGATAATATTTGCTAAAAATCAATATTATTTGGTATTGGATAATATTTGCTAAAAATCGGTCTGTTGTGTCAGTATTTAAATTACCAATATTCAAAGTTATCACAGACCTAAAGACATAAGTACTACTGTAATGGGGATAACTGCATTGGACGACCAACTGTTTCGGCATATCCACCACTTACGTGATGTCACAATTTAAAGTACCAGCCTTAAACGTTTTATAATTCAGCATTAAATATGTCAGTGTTTTGTTTTACACAGAATAAAAAAACTATTGAAGGTCATGGGCAAAGTCTACATAGGGCTTCTAACACTAAACGAAAATTAAAACCAAATTACGAAATTCAGTAAAAAATAAAAACTGAAATTAAAATAAACAAAAACTAATAAAACTAAAATGAAACAAAACTGAAAGGGAAGCAAAGTTAAAAACTTAAAACTGAAAATTAAAAATAAATACCTTGATTTAAAGGCATGCTTTTATGTGTCAACTTGCGAGTGTAAACAGATGAACGTTAACACGTCGAGTAGTGTATATGTTTGTGTGTATTCATAAAAGCATGACTACAGTTCATATGTGATTACAACAGATATGTATGTGTTTAGTCAAGTGAGTGCGTATGCATGGTGGCACCTTATGTGAACCCTGCCGACTGTCGGACTGGTTGCTGGCCAAAATCTTGAACTTGTCCACCCAGGCTTCCAGGTCCAGTTTCACACCCACGACTGGTCCACCATAGCACAGCCACACACACACACACACACACACAAATAGCAGCACAGAAATATGTATTTTTTTTTTATATTTTAGTCATAAATTCCATGAAAATAAATCCTCAACACACAGCATGTTCCCATACCTGCAGGTTTTATAGTCTTGCCACCTACAGATACTTCCACCGCAGTGCTGACCAGAACACTGGCAGTGACATTGTCCAAGTTTATGTCGTCAGCGGCTGTGGAGAAAGTTATCCGTCATCGATACTATAATGTGCACAAACTGTGAAAATACTTTTTCAGCTGCCCAACTTTAGGCTGCTAATAAGACTGTTGAAACAGGATATTAAATCCTCAAGTCAGGCACAAGCACTGTACCACAACTTGAAATAGATAGGAGCTATTTTGGAGAAGGAACTGGTCTTTTTTTCTAAGCTGCTGCTGCCACCTAGTGTTAGCTAATTGAAACAGGCCCATAGCATTCGGCTCACTCACGCTTTCTCCGAGGTGCATGAAACATGAATCCTTTGTTGTCCATTGTGCGGTGGTAGTAGTTGGCATTAAAGGGCTCTGGATCCTCAGTCCACAATTCAGCAGCCCTAAATAACAGAAAGGTCAGTAATCATTAGATTTAAAACACACTAAAAAAACAACTGAAGTAAAACACATAAGGCCAATTTAATATCCTCAGCTCTGAACAAAGTTTGTAAACACTACACCATTTATCTGTTTAGAAAAAAAAAATTCACACAAAGTACTCTAAGAAAATGCAGGTGTCATTCCATTTTAACTAACAGTGTAGTTACTGCATTCCCATCCACTGGAAGACTCACGTATTGGGGTATATCCGAGTGACACCGCCATCTGTTGACACGAAGAATGCCAGGAAGCCATATCTGTGGGCCAAGAGGGGAAGAAGGCAGGGGAGATGGAACCAGCGCCAATCAAAGCCCACACAGTGCCCTAGGCAAGCTTCACCATCGGAGCCCCAAGCCCCCAACTCCCCAACTCCCCTACGTTTGTGGGGTCCTAGATGGTCTATAAGATTGACTGGCCCTGCATGGGACAAAGTAAGTCAATCAGGGGCATTCCTGCCTTCTGATATACTCTTCTTTCTATGTAGAAAAAAATTTTTATTCATAAATGGCAGATTGGAGTCATTGAAGAGGCCAGTGATTCACGTTATTCTATGAGACAGAAAGTCATCTGTCAATCACCCTGTATATCTTGCCAATTATTTATTCTCCAAAATCCACTATGCCACCAGCTTCATTCCACAGTCATGTGACATTGTGTGATGCTAACAAGAAACTGTTAGATGAGAAATATTAATGCGACCAGAAGAAAAATGCATCCTTCGCATTATGAGGTGCTGATATTGTGCGGGTGTCTTGGCGTGCCTGTCATCTGCATCAGCATGCAGCTGTGCAGGAATTAAAAAGGCTGCTTCCGCGAATTTGTAATGGAGAGGAATCTTAGGCTATCACTCATGTCCCCGACTCATGTCCTGTCAGGGAGCTCTTAAATGCAGCATTTAGGCATCATACTGTCATTTTTGTACTTGTGTCAAAACAAAATAATGTCAAAACCTATAGTGATGAAAGGATAGCATTTTTGTCCTACTGTACTCACGTGTTGAGATCTTTGTTCTTCCACACTCTTGCTGCCAATTGCCAAGTTATGTCAGCTTCCAGGATGAGGTTGTGAATGAGGACTTGGTTACCTGAATAACACACACAAACACACACACACACAATATGTATTTATATCTTTGAGGGGACACACCATTCATTTCTATGGGCAAAAGCTTTGTTTCATTTAGGACAACACTAACTCAGCCCTAACCTCAACCTTAAGTAACCAAACAAAATTACTCGAGGGAAATACTTTCAAAAGTGCAAGGAAATTGTAAGTAGTTATTTGAGTATATAATAAGTAATTAATACTGTGAACATTTACTGCTTTTACGTATCTAAGAGGTGGAGTGTCACTCACAGTCCTTGGACTCTGCCGTAATCTCCACCATAAGCGAGATGAAGTTCTCCAGGAAGAGCGTGTTGTTCTCAGTGATGCGGAGTTGCGTGCAGTAGTCCCTGGGGAAAGAGCGCCACCAGCCAGTGAACGACAAGCAACCTCATACGCTAGAAACACCAATAGAATGCCTCCATATTAAACTGCAACAACACATAGACAAGGTCAGCGAAGTGTCACCTAGAGGTGACAGTGACTGTCACATTACGAAGTACAACCTCCAGGTGTGCCAATATAACCATAGAAAATCAGTTTTGCATGCATATACCAGCGTTATTTTGGAACCCAAATCACTTTAATCTTTTCATACAGGACTTATATAAAAAAATTACAGAAAAATAAAAATCTCATAACAAGCATTCACACTGTCAACAACATTGCAAGATAAACAGACCATGTCATTTACGCAGAATCTGCCTTTTCTAAATCCCTTTGTACAAGCTAAACTCCCTTACACACTCACTAAGTTCCACATACACAAACATTTAGGAGGGTTATCAGGGTTTGCAGTGTTGTGTCTGTGTCTGTGGAAAAACGGCCAAACAAACTAACCCCATGACTCTACGTACCTGGGCGCAATAAAGACATGTCCCTCAGACTCAAAGGAGCTCGGGAGCATGGACTCCAGATCTGAAAGACAGGCGGTCCATGGAACGGAAAAAATCAGAATCAGAATTTACTTTACTAATCCCCGTGGGGAAATTCTCTTTCATTACAAAAACTCCTGATAAAAATAAAAGATTTAGCAAAATTATTTATAGATGATAGAACACTAGAGTAAAATAAAATAAAAATAAAAATAATAAGACATAATATAATAAATGAAAATAAAAATGATAGCAGCTGACATTGACCTAAAAATAAACATAATTTGCTAGTCCCTGGGTTATAACAGCAGCAAGCGTATACAAGGGCCACAGACATGCCACCAGAGGCCAGAGAATGGTAGGGAGACCATGAGAGATTTAGGGATATTCAGTTAGACGAGGGGAACCAAGACTTTCCAGATGTTTTAACTAGGGCTGTCAAAATTGACGCGTTAACGCGGATTAATCCAGCGTTGTGATTAATCCGATTAAATATATTAAC
>JAODKM010000118.1:7852785-7870389 GCA_026780845.1 Petrocephalus sullivani | reverse complement strand
GTTAATATATTTAATCGGATTAATCACAACGCTGGATTAATCCGCGTTAACGCGTCAATTTTGACAGCCCTAGTTTTAACTGTATATCATAACAGGCTGTTATATAGTAACAGTGTAGATAAAAAAAAGTCATGTAAAATATGATACTTGATGGAAGTTCCTAACTCATGACCTGTTCAAAGTCTGTATTAGATTTAGATTTGTTGTCACATCGCAATTTGTGCAGAGTAAAAAGTGAGTGAAATTCTTATGTTTTACTTTTATATGTAATATTAACATGCTGAAGTAACTGGTGATGTAATCTATATTGCCAAAAGTATTGGGACACCCCTCCAAATCACTGAATTCCATGGCCACAGGTGTATAAAATCAAGCACCTATGCAGACCGCTTCTACAAATGTGTGAATGAATGGATTGCTCTCAGGAGCTCAGTGAATTCAAGCATTGTACTGTGAAAGGATGTCACCTTTCGTGAGTCCTTTTGTGAAATTTCCTTGCTACTAAATATTCCACGGTCAACTGTTAGTGGTATCACAGAATCGAAGCAAATGGGAACAACAGCAACTTAGCCACGAGGTGGTAGGCCACGTAAAATCACAGAGTGGGGACAGTGCATGCTGAGGCGCACAGTGTGCAGAAGTCACCAACTTTCTGCAGAATCAATAGCTACAGACCTCCAAACTTCGCGTGGCCTTCAGATTAGCTCAAGAACAGTGCATGGATAGCTTCATGGAATGGGTTTCCATGGCCGAGCAGCTGCATCCCAGCCTTACATCACTAAGTGCTATGCAAAGCATCAGATGCAGTGGTGTAAAGCTCACCTCCACTGGACTGTAGAGCAGTGGAAATGTGTCCTCTGGAGTGACAAACTGCACTTGTCTGTCTGGCAATCCGATAAACGAGTCCAGTTCTTGCCTGACTGGATTGTGCCAAGTATAAAGTTTGGTGGAGGGGGGATTATGGTGTGGGGCTGTTTTTCAGGGGTTGGGCTTGGCCACGTAGTTTCAGTGAAAATGAATGCTTCAGCAAACAAGCTGTTTTGGACAATTTCATGCTCTCAACTTTGTGGGAGCAGTTTGGGGATGGCCCCTTCCTGTTCCAACATGACTGTGTACCAGTGCACAAAGCAAGGTCTATGAAGACATGGATGAGCGAGTTTGGTGTGGAGGGACTTGACTGGCCTGCACAGAGCCCAGACCTCAACCCAATAGAACACCTTTGGGATGAATTAGAGCAGAGACTGCAAACCAGGCCTTGTCCAACATCAGTGCCTGACCTGCTGTTTAAACTGCTCACCTGGAAGAATGGTCAAAAAGTCCCATAAACACATCCAAGTAAAGCCTTCCCAGTAACGGCTGCAAAAGGTGGGCCAACTCCATATTAAAGCCTATGCATTAAGAATTGGGATGTCAATAAAGTTCATGTGTGTGCAAAGGCAGGTGTCCCAGTGCTTTTGGCAATATAGTGTATATCCGCAATTTATGCTGCTGGAGTAAGGAAAAAATAAAGCATTTCCTTTTGTTTTTTTCTTACCAATATTAGCATATCAATAAAGCATCACATATCCATATTAATAAATCAAGATGTGCCTTTCCTGCATTTAAGCTGGCACAGGAACTCGAGCCACACTTGGGTGGAAGCTGACATGACAGGATGGGGGGGGGGCACGCTTGTCATACTCACACTGCAGCTGGAGTATATCCTCGCTGAGGTCTGCGCGGAGATAGTATTCATTGTATGGGGGCAGAACTAGACCCAGGCTTTGGGGTGGGGGGGGGGCACACAAGATGAAGAAACAAGCTGATTCTCAAAAAGTTACTTCAGAAGCACACATAGCAGTAATTTACCACGATAAATCACTGACAAAGACGGCTGCGTCATCCAAAAAACAGCTCTGAGTGCACCCTCACCGTCATCAACATCCTAAACATAAAAGTATCAGCTTCTATGATGTAGAAATAATCTTATATTTCAGAACACACATGCACAATCAAATTCAACAGAACTTCCTTCTTGCCATTTACTGAAAAACAATTACTGCTACTCCTAATTTAAGTTGATGTACAATTGTTATCTTGAAAATCTCTCACATATATACATATATTAAGCAACATGAGTTTGCCATAAGCCTTCTCAACACCTCCTACCTAAACCTCAGTTTTTATTTATACTGTAGATCTCACCTTATAATATAAAGTAACACCCCCTAAACACAACGACTCCCCACCAAAGAGAGCAGGACTCTGTTTCCTCCCACCTGTAGTCAGTGCCATTAACGGGCATCCAGGTGTAAGTCCGTCTGGCTTCGTTAATGTATCGCTGATGAACAGAGAAGAGGAGAACTTGTATCGCTCACAATGAAGGTTTCTTAAGGACAAAGGCGGGTCATGTGACCACGGTGGAGATCAGTTTGCTGAACCAGAACAGAAATGGGGACCCAAGCTGGTGACTTGCCTCATCAACTGACTTTACAAGAGTTGTGATCGTTGCCTGGCCAGGCCGCCCGTCGATCATCTGCCGCCGGATCTGCATGGAAGAGCATCGCAGAAGATATAGAACACGGAGATGATCACTCTGAGTCTGATGGTCTGACAGCAGGTGAGGTGGTACTGGACCCACAACCATGATAGAGATGTCTAGTTACCAAAGTATGGAGCTTCATCCAAAAAAGCACTCAGATATAAGCTGGAAAGCTTATATGAGGAGTTCTCCTGGCAACGTTATATACCGAAAGTCTGCAGCTTATGTCAAACACTCTTTTGGGCATCCTGCAGTGAACAAATATCTACTGAACTGGTCTCAGCTGTGTGGAGGAGAAAGCCTGGAAAAACCTCGGGCTCCGGATCCTCACCTCTTGCTTGCTGGCATCCTCCAGCTCAGCGTCCAGGAAATCCAGGGTCACTGGCTCTGGCAGGTTCACCATCTGGGACGGGAGGGCACCAGCAAGTATCAGAGATGCTGATGTAGGCTTCTTCCTTCACCCTGACTAGGCTTGCCAGTGCTGGGATTCACTCCTATGTCAGACAGAGCTAGACCCCTACCAGGACAAACCTACGTGCAGATCCTCAATGCAGACATATTACAAGCTATGCATGCCATCAAACTACACAGCTGGGCATCAGGCTAGGTTCACCCCAGTATTATAGATATAAACTCAACAAAGACTCCACCTCACCCGCCAATGCCTGACCAGGAAGATGGATAAACATACATAATCAAAACAATATTCTTCATATGTTATATTTTACTAATTTGAATTATTAAATCATAAGAATAATACATTCTTAATCACAAGCTTGCAAATCATCTTCAGTCATATTTCAGTTATTTTTATTTAGAAAATGATTTATTTAATGATAGAAAACAGTAAATTCTGACTATATATTATTTAAAGAATGTGATGTCTTTACAAAATCCATTATGAAAAATAAGAGGTGGAAAAAAATGGATTTGAATGCAAACACAGGAAGCCACTCAATGAAACAGCTGTAAGAAGTTCAGGCATGTGACCTTAAACGGCTCGTCTCATTGGCTGCTGTTTCATCATCCTCATTTTATTCATCCTTTTCCCTAAGGTCAATAAATTACCATCTCCCTTTCAAGAGTTCTTAGAACCTCTTTCTTTTTTGCATAAGGACTTTAATTGAGCGCCTCATTTGTAAATAAAATGAGTATCTAACTATAAAAATAAACTGCTGTGTGTGTCAGGGGTATGAAGTTTCATTATGTATACAGAATCACACATTTCATTAAAGGCTCATGACTCATGAACTAGCTCCACAGCTTTTTGTGCACCTGAGAAACAAAGTGTGAGATACTTCAATAAAGTACGTCCATCTTGGAGAGGCTCACAGTAAATCATCACCCTATCACTGTGCCTCCGTGGCCCGGGGCGAGTGACTCACCTTTGGATGCAAGTTGGGATGCAGGAGGACGTATCCGTTCGGATCTATGGCGAAGATGTATCCATTCGAGCCCAGCTACAAGAAAACAGGATTGGTTTAGAACACGCACAGATACACCGTCATTCTAAGGTGCGTGCCAGCAGGAGTCCATAGTGCACATCTGTCTGGGGCACAAACACCTCTAAGGGGTATGTGACCCAGCAGGGTAGGAGACTTGTAATGTGTGCTTGTAATCAGGTCGGCTCTAAGGATCAGCAGCATGATTGCACTTTTAGGCCTTTGAGTATGGCCATTAACCCCCCCCCCCCCAAATGCTCCAAGAACTGTCTGATCCTTCTTTCTCAAAGACGTATGTCATTTTGCTTAAAAACACTTGCTAAATAAACAAAGTGACCGCTTTCGCTGCTTTTAAGGGATATTCCGGACTGAATGGTAAGGTGATTCAACTATCTGTGCATGAAGGAGACACGTCTGCTTTTTGGGAGTCCATTCGGGGGCTCTGTGCGTGCTCGGCTTTTCATCCTCGCGGATTCGGCTGAGGAGGGCCGCACATGCCTCACGGAAACCTCCGGGCTCCGCGCCAAGGCCAGGCGTCTTAGCAGTGCAACACGTGCCTCTGAGTGGGAGGGCTAATTCCCAAGCTGCTGTCATGCAGCTGTCAGCAAAGCCATGGGAGCAGGGCGAGTGGGGTGGGGGGGTCACTCAGTACTGCTGTCAGACCTTCCCACTCTGTTATGACGGGGGAGGGGGGCACAGACGAGGGGATGATCTGTCAACAGTTCTACTCTGTTTCGTGTATGGTAATGCATTGCAACACACCCATGTAAAGCACCCTGGGACAACTGCGTTGTGGAGGGCGCTATATAAGAATAAATTGAATTGAATTGACTTGAACCCCAACAAGCAGCCCATCCTGAGCATTCCTCCGTGCCCTAGGTATACCTACATTGTAACGTGGGGTAAGCTTCTTGATCTCGTCAAGGTGGACATCCACGCCCATCACCCCTAGAATGAGCTGGTTCTACAAAGGACAAAATGTGAGAGAAAATACACACATAAGGCCAGGTCTAGAGCAGCACACAGTGTAACTGTGTCTGTACGTGCTTCATGGAAATTACACACAGTCAGACTCTGATGTTGTGGGCATAGTAATACACAGATTAACCATTTAAATAGACAGCACAGATTGCCCAACTCTACCTGTGAGTTTCCCTCCATGGTGAGATTGAAGACGGGCATTGTTCCGGTCACTACCAGTCCCAGACCCTAAAAATAGAAACGAAAAATCATCAAGCTCATCTAACGCCTGGTATGAGTAGTTTTGCTGGTACACGGTGGGAACCAAAACAGAACATTCCTCAAATGTTTGAGTATAATCAAATTTCGAAGGTGCTGTCTAGGACACCAGGCTGGTCTGGCCCAGAGCTCCATGGCTTACCAAGGCATCCTGGTACACATTGGTCCACTGGACCTGTTTTGCCCGATTCCCTGCCAACACCATAGGCCGTCCTAGAACATCCAAGTATTCCTGGCCAGAGGAACAGAGACATTAGTCTTCACAGTTGTGCTCTTTGTTTGCCAAGAAAATGCTTTTATCAAAACCAAGCTGAAGTTGCACTACAGGTCAGCAGTTAACATAACCCATAAAGAACTGAGGATTTATACTGAGGTGAGGTCAAGGCCTAAAGGAGGACCTTTCAGCATGATCCCGTACAGTGAGCCAGATGCTGCATATCAGCCTCTGCAAGCACAGCAAGCCACCTGCGTTATACTAACCTGCGTGTTGGTTCTGATGGCGCAGATGGAGCGGATCTCAAAGTAATACCCTGTAAGGCAGATGGAGGGAAGGGGACAGGCCAAGAGAGAATGTGTGCAGTGGAACTTGAAATAACAGCCAGGCACTGACAGGCGCCTGACATAGTTACAAACTCCTCTCCTCAAAGGCCACGTATCTAATATCGGGCTTCAAAGCTCAGCTGTCGCAGATTCCCGGGGCAGAATATGAAGAAAGGCGACGGGTCGTATTCTCACTTTGACCTTTGATTCTACGAGCCTGAAGCTAAAGTAGGTGCAAGGGTGGGATGGGAAGCAAAAGGCATCCCGCCTGAGATTATTCTCCTCATAGGGGATGGAAACGTCGGTCAACAGCAAGCCCACACACGCGTGAGTGCAGGGGGAGCGCTCACACACGCCGAGTGCAGGGAGGCGCCCACAAACGCGGGAATGCAGGGGATCGCCCACACACGCGCAAGTGCAGGGGGAGCGCTCACACACGCAGAGTGCAGGGGGAGCGCTCACACACGCCAAGTGCAGGGGGGTGCCCACAAACACGGGAATGCAGGAGATCGCCCGCAAACACGGGAATGCAGGGGAGCGCCCGCAAACGCGCGAATGCAGGGGAGCGCCCGCAAACACACAAATGCAGGGGAGCGCCTGCACTAATACAGGGGAGCGCCCGCAAACGCACTAATGCAGGGGAGCACCCGCAAACACACGAATGCAGGGGAGCACCCGCAAACGCAGGCACACAAAGACACCTGTTTACTCACATGCTACCCGAACATAAATGCACAACACACAGGGATATTTGTCTATTTACCATTCGGAAGACCTCAGACTGAAACTATTTTAGTTATTTGTTAATGTAAATCTAAACGGCTTTTTAAAAAGAGATTTCTGCCTCGCGGGAAGCCCCACAGGCGTTCTTATCCAGCTCTGTTTTTCAGTGTTTGCTTGCATGGTGGAGACATTCCTGGGGTAAATGCACACACGCTTCTTGCACAAACACACACACACACGTTTGTATTGATATCTTTTATGGGCAAAACTTTAATCCCAACAATGGCAACCTTAACCCCTACATAGCCCTTACCTTAACCATAAGTAACAAATAAAATACAAGACGTTTTGCATTTTTTGTTTTTTGATTGCATTTACAGAATTTTATAAAATTGAGTTTCCCCTTGTGGGGACCAAAAAAATATCCCCAGAAGTGCAAAATAACATGTTTTTAATCACATTGTGGGGGATACTTAATCACAGTCCGCACAATGTAATATATACATTCTCACGTGCACACACATGCGCACACACACAAGTAATAGATTTGAGATGGCGCAGCTAACCTTTATTGGCACAAGCTATCCACTGCAGGGGAGTGACATCATAATTGTGCTGCCCGACAGAGAACGTAAACACCCGTACCTGGAAGAGAACAGGAACAGGGGAGTATTTCAGCTTTCATGCTCTTACTTAGAAAACAGTTCTCAGCGTTATTGCATGTACTGGTTTGTAGCTTCTCGTTCTTGACAGTTTCTACATACCAGCTAAACAAACAAGGGTATGAAGAATTGCGACCAGTCAGGGACCCTGTATGGAACTGACTATGGAACAAACTAAAGCACCGATTCCACATGCCCTGTGGCTTGGACATTTATGTGGTGTGGGTTTGAATTAATATAGAGATATTAATATAATTAATATAATGTAATTACTAAATACAGAACTAGAATGTTTGTTTCCAACGAGGCTACATTTCTGTTTGAGGCCATGAGCTCTTGAATGAGCAGCAGCTTTTAAAAGAGAATTTTCCTCATGTTTCCTCATTCTAATTGAGAATGCAAACAGAATTCAATATCATAACTAATAACATCTTCACCCAATAAATAAAAAAACAACTGTCCTTGTTTTGTATTTCATTTCCTGATGTGAATATCACAGGCTGTTTGGCTTTTATCTCCATTTTGGACCTTTTCAACTGACCACAGAAATCTATGAATGTATCCAAGCAATAAGGAGATCCTCTCCTTATTGACACTGTGATGTGTGAATGTTAAGGAATGAAATCCTTTGTTTAGTCTTCCACAGCATTATACCCACAGAATGATTGGTAAAGGTTCGGAAATGATTAACATAACATGAGATAAGATTGATCTTCCAGGGCCGAAATTTGTCACCTAGCAGCATTAAAAACTAATTCTCACAATAAAGCTCCATCAAAAACAAACAATCATTAGTTAATTACAAGAAAATTAATTGTAATGTGTACGTGGTAAAAATTAGGCAGAAAAAGACATTGAATAAACATGGAAGACGCTTAATTAGTGCAACTTGATACTCTGACGAGTCAGAGTTGGGTTGTGTCCTCCAAGCTGGGCGGGGTTAAGATCATGAAATCTGAAAGCACTGAGCAAATGAATGCCAGTGAAGACAAAGGAAGGTCTGAAGGACTCAGTCGTGCATTTTGGGGAGTGCAATCACAGAATTGGGGGCGTGGAATAACAGGCACAAACCGTCTTGTTGGGCCAGTTGTACTGCTCGAAGACTTCCTGGGCACGGTCCTCGCCTCCATCCGTGAACAGCATGATCACTTTGTTGCAGTTGGCCCTCGGCACGTTTGTCACCTGCAGGGAGATGGAGGAGGAGGAGAGGAGGAGAAGCAGGGGGAATAAAAGCAGATGACAGGAAGACCAGAGAATTAGCAGTTTTACGTCATCATCACCAGCATGGCCACAATTCGAACACACACCATTACACGCAATCAAGCAGAGACACGCCCACACTCACTAATGCACACCGACAGAAACGTGAATAAACGGAAATGCACACAGATACTCCACAGATGTGTCTTCAAGGCAGTGCCCATGTCTTACGTTCAGCAGCTGCTGGAACGCGAAGTGGAAGCCCGACTTGTAGTCCGTGGTGCCCTTAGCTTGCATGAGCTGGACGGCCTGCTTGAAGGTCCTCTTATTTCGGACATTGGCCTGGACAAGATGCTTGAAGCAGGGCACCACAGGCTCTGCCTTTTCACTGAACTGCCAAAGACAGCATTACAGGCACCCTCAGGCTCTAATCTCACAGACCGATTCCCGAAAGGCTCAGATTTAAATTAAGACATATCTCCATTAGATGTTCAGTGCAAAGCAGTGTGGTCCGCCTGAAATCTCATATTTGCAAACAAAATGTCTATGAAATCCACATTTTCTTTCCAGCTAATTGTTGGAACTGAGTACACAATGCACTGAGGGAACTGAATTGAGATTGTAATTATGTGACAAAATCACAATGAGACCCGGCCGTAGTAAATGCCAGTGTTGATAAATGGTGCCAGAAACTGCTACTAACCAACCAACCAGAAAGTGTGCCAAACGGGCACAGGAGGGATAGTGTTGACTTATTAAATCTGGCCCTAAGAGGATAAAGTTCTCGAAATAGAAGATAATGGCCTGCCAGACGTCAGTGATTGACTAAAAGACTCTCTCCTAGCATTCGGCTACTACTTGACCTACTTACAGTGTCAGGGTACTGTAGGTTACTCCCAACTGAGAAGCATGAGACACGGAAGCAATGAGGGAAACAGACTAAAGTGCACCCCCTCTATGGCACACTGTGGGGGGTTATTGAGATTCTGCTTCGGTCAGGGATTTACATTTGCAGGTTTGTGATCTTCCAGTTTATTGGGCTACTCTAGTGCACAGCTTAGTGAGAAGAGAGGACCATGGGCAGAACAAGTAAATGGGGTCACTCGGGGGCTCAGAGAGGGAGGTACATTAAGGGTTTGAAATGGTTTGCACTACTGACCAGCTGCCTACCAATATCACGGAAAACTAGTCTAACCCTGGGAAAAATCAGACAAGAACAAAAAACACCTTGTAATTGCGAACAGCTTGGGAGGGATTGTAACAAGTCACCGCTTTAACGGCTCCCCAAATTGAATACTCACCCGGGCCACGTTGACATAGTCGTCATCCGATAGTGTGTCTAGCATCTCCATTACAGAGGCCTTGATGAGCTTAAGAGTCAGGCCACTTACGCTGCCACTCCTGGAACAGAAGCATGTGCATGGGTCAAAGAGACTAACCGAATACATTTGAAAACCTCAGAAACCCCTTATTCAGGGACCTGCATCTCACAACCACTCCCAAAAACAAAGGAGTGAATGCAAGCCAAGGTTGAGAATCAGCTTTCATGACATTAAAAACCTCAACTCGCTACTGGTGCTGGCTACAAATGATAATACACACTTTCAGGTAGTGAATGCGATATTTCCATACTCCTTCTTAGGCTCATGTCTGTTATGCAGTCTTCCAGCCAAAAGAGGGCAAACTTACACATCCACCAGAATAACCATGTCTTTCGGTGAGGATGCTCCCTGGATGTACCTAGGTTAAGAAAAGGATTCCTATATTAATTGAAAATCATTTTATACATGTTAATTCATATTGTAAAATTATAAAAGAAACCCGGGCCAGTTTATTAAAAAAATCTTTTTGAGTTCTTTAATAAAATTGAACAGGTTTAAAATGTTGCGGTAAAATATCAAGGTGTATGTAAAAGTTAAGATTCACCACTATGGATAAACTCAATGGCTTAACAACAAGAAATACATGCACTCGAAACTGCTAACTGAAGAATCAGAACCTGCTTACCATGAACGCCTCCGTACATCATACAGGTCAATCTTGTCTGGAGCTCTCCACGGTGTGGCTAGAGAGGAAGATTACAGGACATGACTCTACATGCCATGTTCTAATAAGTTTCAGATGAATCATCTTTGAGCTGTTAGTTAACTCAGAGGGGCAGAAACCCCACTGATGTTTCTCCTCTTACACCTCCTTTGGGAGTTTTTGCTTTTAAAATAGTTCAAGGCTAAACGGTCTTCAGTTCATTTGTAAAGCTACATTAATTCTATTGGTATTGCATTTATTATTCTGTAGCTACATGCTGTATTACACTCTTTGGGGTGACCGCGCTGGGAAACAGCTACACAAAAATGTATTGGATTTAATAACGTAAAATTAGTCAGTGAGCTCCAGACGGTACTCTTGTTAGGTTGGCAAAGAAAGAGAGCTGAGACTGTGGCAAACCTGGGTAATATCTGGTGACACCCGTGGCACTTCCAAACACCTGCCACAGCAGCGACGGGTCATCATGGCTGTTCTCGATGAAGGTCTTTTCCAGTGCTTGGGTCCAGTTTAGCTCATTCAAGATCACCGGGGCTGAAGGCAAGTGGAAGTCGAGTCATTCTGAGCACCTGTGCACAGGCTTTTATTTCAGTTGAGATCTAAACTTGGGCATTTATTCATATGGGGATGGTGTTGGCATAGTGGTATGAGGCTTGGGTTATGAACCAAGAGGTTGCCGGTTCAAATTCTGTCTACCACCCGCAGTGGGCTCCTGAGCAAGACCCTTAACCCCAAGTTGCTCCAGGGAGATTGTAATTGGGCAAGTCACTCTGGATAAGGGTGTCAGCTAAATACAAATCCATTTTTTTAATAAATATTCTGGCAACACTAACAACCACACAGAACGTAACTCACAGCCCTTGTAGATGTCAGTTGGGATCTGCACAGCAGTGTAGGAGTAGTTGACGTTATTTTTGAAGTTGGGGTCATAAACGAACTCCAGCTTCAGGGGTGATGAATGCGCTGAGTTTCCATCCCCATCGCTGTCCTGAAGAGCATACTATGCAAAAGAGCAGCACTGAGCCTGTAGCTAATTGCAGCAATCATCTTCCACAGAGTTATTCTGCAAACCATAATCATCAACTACTCATGGAAGAATGCACCCAAAATGCTGTAAGTGTAAGACTTAGCAGTCATTAAAACATTATTCCACATGGATATTTTTGTAGCTGGGTTATTTCAGCGCCAGCAATGACTGCGTTTTCGACAGCATTTCAAATGCATTTAGATGAGTTAGATGCAACCTCACACCAAATCACACCAACATCTACCACTTGTACTGGTCTGTCCACTGGTGTGATGGGCCAGCTCCAATCCATAAGCAAATAGAAAACTTGTACAATTGATCCAAGAGACTGAAATACATTTTTCCTAATGACCAGCTGTATTCCTAACAAGCCATCATATACGCTGTACAACTGCAAACATTCAACCACACAACGGATTAATCTGGTTTGCTGTATTACGTGACTTGGAGACCTCGCCTGGACTCAGCTGACTTACATAGTCCATGTCAGCTTTGGAGTCGTAGTATTCCATATCCCATTCCTGTGACAAAACAAGCAGAAATGTAATATCCGGCCAACAAAAAGACTAAAAGTAGCTGTCCTTTGGAATACTGGGAGACGGTGTAGAACTAGTATAGAGTACCAATTACCTTCAGGCTGTCTTTCCAGGTGTGCTCCTTCTGTAACCGCTCAGCTTCTCTGGTCAGTTTCTACAGAAGGCATAATATAATACCTCAAGGTACTGTAACCCAGCATATAACTGAGACTGAGAGGAACTTATGCTGTTATGTTACTCCGAGTACATCACATTCATAAACCATCAGGAGTCTGACTCCATAGCTTAAAAAGCACGATTTACAGGTGGTAAATGCAGCCCATCGTAGAACGTTCTACCTGTACTGGGCTGTTTCAAACTGCTCGGTAACATACCAAGAAGAGTAATATCTATCAAAACATCGAAGGAATTATTTACAAATCAAACCTTAGTTACACTCATACGTTAAAAGTATTCTGTGGTTATAACCTCAGCGCACTACCCGACATAAATAATTTAGCACAGTGCTCTAATTATACTTCTCAAAGTATGTCTGCATTGATGAGCACATCGAGCCAGCCGAGCACAGTTAGCACAGTAGCATCCAGCAGTGTTGTGTTAGCAGAAAAGCACAGTACTTTACATGGGGCAGTCACTGGACTGCAGGAGAGAAACATGGGATACCTGGAGAAGCTCAGGTCTGGCAATGTTAACCTTTGTGTGTTTTTTCCTTCTTTCAAAGGGGTAGGCATGCCTTTCCCTAAGCGAATTGCAATGCCCCAACCACTAGTAGAATGAAGAACTCACGTATTAAAAATACAACTGCACCAAGTCTAAATTCTAAAAAACCTGCATCGAACTTGGATGTAAGCACCATTAGGGACTGAAGATTGCAAAAACAGTATCATGTATTCTGACCCAGAACCCGGAAGAAATTGAACTACCGCTCCAGATATAGCTTGGAGTAGAGTCTTCAGTGGGGCTTACTATATGTAGCCAATGACATGATTTGATTTGGTTATTATCTGTTAGCCTTGACCAGGATAGGCAGCTAGAAGACGGGTGAATTTTATATAAGCAAACAAACAAACATGCTTGCAATATTTAAGTATTTTACACTTGAAACAACAACTAGTAGAGCAGTGATTTGCAATCTTTGTAAAAAAGGTGGAAGTAGCATTTGGTAGTTAATCCCACTAAACAAAGACCATGGAATTGTGTGAGACCCACTGAGCAGCAGAACGACTGAGTGGCAGCATTAGCGTTCAGAAAGAATGTTGCTACAACGCAACTGTAATGGAAAAGAACTGTTATTGTAATTGTATTGTAAAAGTGGTAAATTGTAATAAAGGACTTAATAGTCAACTATGGAGAGAATTTGATTGAAAATAAAAAGTTAGGGTATTTTAATACACCTCTTACAATCTCTTCATATGTGAAAGAACCTCATGTGAAACTATGCTGGAGAAAATGTGTAAAAATAGGAGATTATGTACACATCTTTTGGGACTGCCCAATAATCTAAGCATTCTGGATGAGAGTCAAAGAAGATACTGATAACATTTTACAAATGAATGCACCATTAGACCCTCTGAAATTCCTTTTGGGAGCTATACCTAGGGAGGCATATAGTTCAGACCAAAGATACATCTTACGGATACTTTTATTGATTGCAAAATGATAACTGTAAGCAAACGGATACTTTTGAACAGAGGTGGAACTATGTATGTTGGTATATTAAATGGGCAGTTCACTCCAATACTGATATTTTTTAGAAGGGCTGTAGTGATATCTATCCACCTAGGTTGTTCTGCTGGGAGTTGCCTAGTTTTGGAGATATCGGCCATATAATTGCTGGGCTTCTCTCAAATATAATTGATTCTTTCTCTCATGATTAAAGCACCAAAAAATAACTGCACACGACCACGATCAGGTTCATTTTATGGACTGCTTGTAAGTAAGTGCAACATCATTCAGCACGCTCCACCTCCTCATATAATGATGGTCGCCGTTGTCTGTTCTTTATGAGCTCCGACACCTCAAATAGCACTTTTCCACCAACAAAAAAACGGTTCTGTTCTGGTTAGTGAACCAGTTCAATTCGGAACTAGCCGCCCTACCAGGAATCTGCTGGCGTTTCCACCAATTTTTGTCTTGGCAATCAGCACCATCGCACCATCAGTGGTGGGTGTGGAGTTTACATTTGCTTCCATGCAGTAGTGTAAAGTAACAAAGTACAAATACTTTATCAATGTATCTAAGGTTTTTTTCTAAGTTTGTATTTTACATAAATATTTTAAGTTGTTGCAACTTTTACTGTTGCTTCGCTACAATTTTGAGCCAGACTTCTTACTTCGATACATTCTGCATGAGACCATCGTTGTACACCCATTAATAGGCCTAATAATAAAAAACACTATTTGCAAAAAGCACAATTCGGTGTCAAATGTGATTTTTTATCATTTTTTTTTTATCAACATTGCTATTTTCTTTTTTATTATTATTATTATTATTATTATTATTATTATTGGCGATTACGTATTGTCTTTATTTTCTTTATGGAACAAACATACTTTATCAATATTCAAAATTAACAGCACCAGAACTAATGACACAACCATTGAAATAATGGAGATGATTACATTGGATGATTGGCTATTTTCCATAATAGATGACAAGGGATTTTGTTTGGATAATCACTACTTATAAGAGATCTCAAAGTTCCTGCTTGTGACATGTTTTAATTTATTAAATCTGGCACATCGTATATTTAATTCTCCACCAAATAAACAAAGAGTAATACAGTAATACTTTGATGTGGTACCTTTACTTAAGTATGAAATCACATTTTCCAACACTGCTTCCATGTATAGTACATGCCCACTCAAGATCAACTATTTCTTGGTTCTCAACGCAAACCGGTTTTTTGGTTCAGAACCTGTATTTATTTTGGTGGAAATGTGCGGAACTGTTCAGAAATAGGCTCACAAACTGGAACAGAACCAGTTCTTTGTCAGTGGAAAGCAAATTAAGCACTGGTGGAAAACAATGTTAAGGAGCAATACTGCCACCTGCTGTGTTGGAGTGTGAATAACCTACTGGCGCTGGTTTATTTACAATATTACTTTATTTACAATATATTGTGTCTAATTAACACTATATTGATATTTTTAAATTATCATCAATGCCGGTATATCCTGACACTGCTAAGTTGTGCGGATCCCTGTCAAGTCCAGCTGCTTTTAATTTAAGCCAATAATCGCTTGATTCACAGTTTCCTCAACTAAAATAAGCCATGCTGAAGCATGTTATGCCCCTCCGTCCACCTAAAGGTGGCGTGTTCTATGAGGGAAGTGACATCACTGTATACCTTCTACTGCCTCTGTTTATAGATCACTAACCTCTGTCACTACAGGATTTGAGTCAGCCGTGGATGTGAGTCGCACACGCACCAGCATTGATAGCCAAATACAAAATCAACTATAAGCTAAAACTGAAAACTAAAAGCAAGCCAAATACAAAAAATGTATATATCCAGTTACGGTGAGGGGTTTGCCAGACGTGAATACAGACAATTAAAGATAATCAGCCATTTTATGAAAATGTATGCAAATATATGAGTTGGGCCTTAACTTTCTATATAATTGGTGTATGTTTTGCAGACAGCCTAAAGTCCTTTATTATTTAATACTTTAATAGTTTAACACTGCTGAATCAGATTGGCAGAGCGTGTGCAACTCAAACCTTATGGTCACGAATCCTATCTGGCCAAATCACAACAAACAGAAACCCATATGGTAATAAATATATCCCAAAACCCTTTCATAATCATTGACTTATTTAGATATTTCTACTGAAATCTTCACACTCTGGACACTTCCCCAGGGGAACTCAAAATTATTTCTTAGGAGTCTCTTTCTTCAAAAATGAACCAAAATTCAATCTGGAAAATGTATTAAAAAAAAACCTTTTACCCTAGAAGAAATGTCTGCCCAGCAATAAATCACCTGCCCCAGGTGGTTATCCAGCAGGATTCTATAAAACTTTTTGCCTCATTTCACCACTATTTTCCCAAATGATATCTGAAATATATTTAAAAATTCCATTATATACCTTTACATGAACAATGCCTATATCACATTCATCTCAAAACTGAAGACGGCACTCACTGTCCAAGTACCACTATATATCACAATTGACACTAAAAAAATTATTAGCAATTTTTTTCAATTAGAGTAGAATCTGTAATTTTGTCACTAATACACACAAACCAAACCAGTTTCATTAATGGGAGACATTCTTCAGATAAGATTAATCAGTTCTTTCCCATTATAATATTCCTTCCCCAGACATTATTATAGCTTCTCTTTTGTTGAAAAGGTGCTTAATTGGACAAAGAGGCCTTCCTCTTCACCTCTCTCAACCACACTGGATTCAGGCCAAACTTCATCAGGTAGATAAAAACATCATATCAAAATAATTTCAACTACAAAGAGGTACTTCACAAGGATTCCCCTTATCTCCTCTGTGGTTTGCATTCTTTATTGAACCCTTCTCCTTCAAGTCAATATGATAGTATACAAAATCAAAAAGAAAAAAAAATCAAAATCATGCCACCAAAAAATCAGCTTGTATCCTAATGATACCTTACTACCTTCTTACTTACTATTATGAATCCTTTATCTTTTTACTATCCAATCCTTTTACTATTTCCTATCAGTCCTTAATGTGATTAGTAACTACAGTAGGGAGTTTGGCTACCCCATCAACCGGACGAAACCCAAGATTCTGCCTATATCCAAATTTGGCTGGGACGCCACAGTCGAAGGACTTCCCTTTCAATAAAGTAGCAAAATACATCAAATACTTAGTTATCTGCATTTCGTCAAACCTGAATGAGATAAATAAAAAATGACCAGGAAAGATTAAATTAATTACCTTTACTTTACCTCTACTTTGCAGAATATCCACAGTAAAAATGTACATCTTCTTCAAAACAAATAACCTTTTTATCGTGATGCCAAACGCAGTAACTAGAAACTGCTGCCAGGCTCCTAAACAGCCCAAGAAACTCCTCCATATAAAGCACTCAGCATCATGTTGTGTGTTTTTCTGTAAAAGGGATGAGTCCATTCTTCAAAGTCTTAGTTCTAAGCCGTCATTGTGCTGACCACTTCTGAAATTCCACAATACCAGAACAATGGCTATTACCAATGGAATGCACAGGCATGATGAAAAGGTAGCAGTTACTTTTAAGGTTACCATTAATTCCAATCAAAGAGCAGTGTAAAATGTTTTAGATCATATTTTTGGGATTTCATGGAATTGCAAAGAGAATAAGTAATGTAGCACAAAAGGGAACAAGTCTTTATGTGTCAGGTGTGCCCACAAAAGTGGTACTTGAAGGGTTTGCCCCTGATAGCTCTCATTGGAGTGCGTTTACCTGGCAGCTAGTTGTTAGTGGATTAACTTTAATTCTGCCACCTATATGCCTACACATAAAACAAATAACAAATAAAACACATATCTTAGATGTGGCTCTACCACTACTACAGCATGACATTGGTTGGTATAAGCGATAACATCTTCACTATGTAAAACTAAAATCCAGCTACAGTATAAGAACATAAGAACATAAGAACTATACAAACGAGAGGAGGCCATTCGGCCCATCAAGCTCGCTTGGGGAGAA
>JAODKM010000118.1:7826848-7843352 GCA_026780845.1 Petrocephalus sullivani | reverse complement strand
AAAGAGCGGTAAAGGCTAAGCAGGGTGGATTTTACACTGAAGCCTAACTGAACATGTTTTAGATGGAGGCTAAGCAGGAAATATTTTACATGAAAAGTGCAATAAACAAAAGAGCGGTAAAGGCTAAGCAGGGTGGATTTTACACTGAAGCCTAACTGAACATGTTTTAGATGGAGGCTAAGCAGGAAGAGATTTGCATAACAGACCTGGATTGCACTTAAACCCATTCCCTTATAGACCTAACCTCTTCGAGTCACCTTATCTGAGGCCACAAGTCGCAGTCACACACGAACATTCACGCAGACTGGAAAGTGCGGTGACATGCTAATCGTTCTTGACACCGTGTTAAAACTCTAGCCAGTTCTACCGAGTGGACTTCCGATCCCTGGTAAACAAACACGCCAACACATGGCTCTCATGCCGCCTTGACACCGAGCTCTCGCTCTCGTTCGCCTGCTGCCAAACCATCTGCTCAATGGCAGGCGGAGATCAGGCTACGCGCCACTTTCCCCGTGCTGGGAGGCACCACATCCGTCCCGGGTCAAGGATTCAGTAAGATCAATGATAATTTCATCACTCCCCAAATCAGGCATCCCCTGGAGAGTCCGCCTGCTTCCGCCATATATCCGGGGGCCAGAATCTGCCTTACTTTGCTGCTCGGACATGGGACTGGGAAACCATCCTGGAGGGAGTTCAGCCGGAGGACTAAGAGCTAGGAGAGAGAACAGAAGAAGGCTAACCATTGCCATGGGAGAAGACTCACCCCTCTCAGCTGCTGGGAGCTGGCATGCTGGAGCACTCTGTCCAATTCCTGCTCGATTCGTCTGGCCCAGTACATCATTCTGTGGGAACACAGAGAACATTACCTCATGAGGCTTAGTGTAGCACAGTAGGTTAGAGATGTATACTCATATCCGGGAAGCCATGTGTTTGAATTCCATGGCCAATAGAGTAATATCACCATTGGGCCCTTGAGCAAAACTCTTAACCTGAACTGCCCTAGGGGCTCTGACCCTCAGCTGTACTCAGCTTTATATACAGTTCCCTCCACAATTATTGGCACCCAAAGTAAAGATGAGAATAGACGGTTATGATAAATTCACCTTTTAATGTATTAGCTTATCTCACTAAAGAATTTTTTTTTTAATCCTTTAATTGAAGTAAACTTATTTAAAAATACCTCATCAAGAAATAATTATTCTTAACAAGAGCACGCATGCCTGGATTATTGGCACGTCTGCATCTAATTACTTGTATAACCTCCCTCAGCCAATAAAACAGCATCGAGTCTTCTCCTATAACATCTTCTAAGGCTGGAGAACACATGGATTCTGAGTTCCTCTTTACAGAATCTCTCCAGGTCATCCAGGGTTCTAGGTCCTCTCCTGCAGACTCTCCTCTTCAGCTAACCCCAGAGGTTTATATCAGGGGACCAAGCTGTCCATGGCAGAAGTTTGGTTTTGTGTTCGTTTAACCATTTTTGTGTTGATTTGGACATATGTTTCAGATCATTGTCCTGCTGGAAGATCCAGCGATGACCCAGTTTTAGTTTCTTGGCAGGGGTAGCAAGATTTAGTTTTAAAATATCCTGGTCTTTCATGGAGTCCATGATACCATGTACTCTAACAAGGTCCCTAGGGCCTTTGAAAAACAGCCCCACAATATCTCAGAGCCTCCATCATACTTAGCAGTGGGAATCAGGTTCCTTTTAGTACTGCCATCCTTCTTTTTACACCAAACTCACTGACAGTGTTAGTCCCCAAAATCAACCTGACTATAGAATTTGGTTGGGTTGTGCCAAAAGTGTTTAGCAAACTCAGGTGCTTATATTGGTCATTAAGTGACTGGAAAGGCTTTTTCTGGAATGCCTTACAAATAATCTGTTAGCATGCAGGTGGCATCTGATGTTTATTTTTAAGACTTGGTGACACCAAGATGCTACTTTGACCGTTAGGGATTTTTTCATGCTTCTTTCACTCCTGACTGTGCATGGGGTTAGGGTTAGGGTTAGGGTTAGGGGGCAAAATAAACTTGGGTCGTCTCCCGGGCAAGTTTTTAAGGTTTTTAGCATTTTAAGGCTAGTAGCTATTTTTTATACGATTCCTTCCTTTTTTATACGATTCCTTGACTTATGAAGGTCAACACATCTTCACTCTCATTTGATCGGTGTTCTCTTACATTTCCCATGTTGATGAATGACTAAAGGAATTTGGCTTCTGCGTGACTTTAATTTTTACCCCAGTGAAACAGGAAGTCACGGATAACTGCCTGAAAGTTTCTATACACTCTCAAAATGTCTTAATAGATGATTAATAGTGTCACGCCGGCGGGAGGATTTATGACCCATGGTAGCAGGCTGCGGGTTTGAGCCCTTCCAAAGGGCGTTTATTAGGGAAAACAGGGTAAACACAAGAACAATCAAGAGCAAGCGTGATAGCGAGTGTACGGAGCATCGACAAAAACCGACAGGGGAGACAGGACAGGGGCGGACTAAATACAACGAAACACTAACTGCAGACGAGAAACAGCTGGGAATGGGAGGATTCCTACGAGGGCAATGTGGGGGCGTGGCACACAGGAGGAGCAGTCGGGCAGGGCATGACAAATAGAATCTTAATCGATTATTTATTTTTCTTTGACATAATTTATTTCAATTAAAGATTTTTTCCTCAGTGTGAGTCTAAGCTACTTGAATATAAGGTGGATTTCTAAAAACCCTTTTAACTCATCATTACCAGGGGTGCCAATAATTGTGGAGAGGACTGTATATATGTGTCTGTTGTCTGTGTCTGTTGTTCTCTCTCGACTTGGGATATGCAAAAAACCACCCAATTTCTGACAGGGAGGAATAAATGACTGCTATACTATCCTATGGGACCATGAAGAATAGCCCTGGATGACTTTTCAGCACACCTCTCAGGAAGCATGGAGAATAGGTTTCAGTCAGTAGCCTGGACTTCAGCTTCTGAATAGCACCAAATGTATGAGTAAGAGGCTCACGGAATAAAAATACCTCCAAGCGATGTGTTGACTCTGATGTGTGCCACACACATTTTCTTAGTAAGTAACACATAACTGTGGCTTAAGCAGATTGTCCCCTTTGTAAGCAATATTCGTAAGCAAAATGTGGCTGCAGTGTCAGAAATATGTTACTCTGGTATAATTAACGCGAAAGTCAGCCGCGGGCAGCAGACTAGGCAGGACGCCTCGGGAACATCACCCCATTTGCGTACAGCGGTAACCAGGGACCCACAGGCACCCACAGGGACCCACGCATCACCAATTTATAAAGGCGTATGTGACTGTAGTTATATTCAGCTATCGTGTTCCTACAGCAGCGAGGGGAGAGTGTGAGCCATAGCGAGCTGCCACACTCTGAAAAGTCAGACCTGTGCAGAATGATGAAGACGTTCCATGTTTGGACACCATATTTGCGTTTCCTGTCTAAGACTTGCCAGTGCTCATCTTGCCTGGGATCAGAGAGAAACAGACACTACCGCTGGCCCATTCCGACAAACCGCTAAACATGCGTAGGACCAGTGGTGTGAAAAAGTCTGTGAAATTTGTCATAATCTGTCTAAATTCCCTCTGTATACAAACAAACTTTGTCACTTAACATGCTTACTTACAGACAGGTTACTGCGATAGCCTATTTGAATCAAAACCTCTTAAAAATACAGTGACCAGTTTACCATTCCTAAGCATTCGAGACACTTGAGATGCAAATCAAAAGAAAGCTAAGGGAACAAATGCAATTCAGAATGGAACCCAGAGTAACATACAGGGATCTGCTGTGGATATCACTGCAGCTGATGTGAGTGTTCACAGCTCAACTGTCAGAAGAGCACCAATCATGAATGGTGTTCATGGACAGAGAATACGACCCACTGTTAAAAACTACCCGCAATCCTCAGCACACTAACAGCACACAAAGAGGAAGAGCAACATTCTCAAGAAGGGGATTTAACTGCAGAACTTTTTGATCTCAAAACAGATCACCCCTACTATCCAGCTACTTCATCAGAAAAAGCTACTTTGCTCACCAGCTACCTTTTGAAGAAAACCATAACAGGAAATATTCACTGGAAAATACCTGAAAATGCCGAAAAACAAGAAATCCCTATTTTTAAACCACGTATCATTCAAATGCACCATTAAAATCTTTTTTTTTCTCTGCCCAGATCAAGCATAAATACCAAGTATCAAAATCTGTTTCCGTTAATGGGAAAAGAAATATGAAAACTGTGTCTTGTTGATCCCCTGTTGGCTTTTAAACAAACCAGCTGTCATCTTCTTACACTGGTTCTCAAATAACAGGGCCATTTTCCTGAGCCTTGCCAGTGTATGTATTTATATCCAGGTATAATGTACAGTGGAAATGCATTAAACATAGAGCACTGTACACTGTAGTTTATATACTGTGGCAGTCATTAAATTCTGGTAGATGAACTGCATTTACAATTGTACATTATAATTATTCATATGCAAGACTAATTCGCATCATCATTTTTTTTGCATTCAGGAAAAAGTTAACAATGATTGAGCTTATACTTGCTACTTATATTATAAAAAAGAGCTATACAGTGCATTATGGGCCTTAACTGTACTGTGTACATGGCATGTGGGAGTTTGTTTTAGTTTACTTCCAGTTAATCAGACTAAAAGCTGGCATGCCAATGGCTGGAAGATTAAAGGGTTAAGCTTCTCATTTTACTTGAGGTCTTGATATATATATAATTTTTTTTTTTTTTTTTTTTTTTTAGATTCTCCCAGAGTGGAAAAGAGTGGGCTGCTTCAGTGTGTGGGCCCCAGCTAGACACGAAGAGAGGAGATTTTCATAATAATTGGTCTTAAGTAAGTTGGAGCAATGACAGGTCCTGTTCATTCAATATTTACAGTAACTTGAATGGCATCATGCTCTTAAATTGCGGTAAATGCCGTTCACAATGTTTTATGCTTAAGAATGTTCACCCATAGAGGTAGGAAATTTTCTTGTGGTTACCGATCAGCATGATGCCGTCCACCGAGGTTATGGGAAACCAGGGCAAAGCTGATTTTTTTTGGCAGATGGTGATCAGAATCTAAAATTAAAATACTAAGACTGCTAGAATTTGTTTGACAGGTCAGGATGTCCTCCTGCCGACTGCTCATTTAAGTCTGAAGTATCACCTTTCTGGTCTGGCTTTCCTTTTTGCATTTTGTTGCAGACCAGCTTTGCTGAGTCGATCATTTTGCCCATTTTCATCTGCACAAAAAACAGAGCGTCTCCAAATTGGCCATGGAAATTTCCATTTCAGTAACATGATCGACTTCCTTTGAATCACCCGTACATCTCTCACAATGGTATTATACGTAAGACAAGCAAAATATTTGTATAGCCGCAATAAAATGACAATTTCTAAGAAGTGAACTCACAGATTGAAAGACGCAGAATTCCTATCTGGTCAGATAAGTGTCTGACAGTACCATTTAAACAAAACATATGCATTGCAGTTACTGGCAAATTGACCAAGACGTTTGGGACACCTCTGAAGACTGTTTGCTAACCAAAGCATTCTTCTTCCCGCAGACCGCAGAAGCATGTGACTGTAATATGACTCTTGCTGTGTATGCTATTGGGCCGGCTTGTTTGCCTCTCGGTGAAAACACTGAGCTATACATTCCCCTGAGCGTCCAAGTCATCTTCACTAGATACCATATGGGACATTCATAAACCACACATTGTGCACCTCCCCCCTTGTGTGGCTTTCCAAGCAGAAAATATATAATGTTAGTGGCTTCCGTGCGGGCGGTAAAGCTGTCAGAAGCGCCCAGTGACAGCACTCATCTCGGCCACTCTCCCATCCAACAGCAGGCACGGCAGCAAGGCCAACGCAGGAATCTGGGGGCTCCAACTCCCACCTCCTGCTCCCGTTTCAAGTAAATTCTGGCAGGACATCCCTGTCACGGTCTCGGCTCGATACTCAAAACCACATCAATACTGCCAAGATAAACCCGTTTCATTCCACCTGCACAGCAAGCTCCGAACCAGATTTTACACTCCGAGCCACTTAACGTATTTTACCAAATATTGCAATAACATTTTCCCTCACAGTGAGGCAAGGCCCAAATCAATAGCACAAATTTCAGTGTGAAAACAACACAAAAATGGACTAAAACAAGACAGCATTCTCTCAAAAGAATGAAGATGAGACGCCATCAAGAAATGCAGCGAAGCGTTTTGCAGTTAAATGAATCTGGCTTGTATTATCGCCATTAATATTGATAGGAAGGCAACAGTGCAGGTCTCTAGCGTGCAAGCCAAGGAAACGCGGGTGAAAAAGCAGCAGACTTGAGCAAGTGAGAAAGAAAGTTCTAGAAGGTGGCGGCAGCACACAGTTTAAATATAGTCCATTTACATTCCATTCTAGCATGAAATTTTTAAGGCCCTCCCACCAGCTTTGAACCTTAGCCTGAGAATGACACATGACTGAAGGATGCTAAGAATTATCATTAATCACGAACAGTCAGATGCATCGCCCAAACACTGTTTGCATTCAAAACTCCTATTTTACTGTACGATTCATCGAGACCTGGAAGCATAGAGATTCAGATAAAGCACATCCATTACTGAGAGAGTTTAAGAGCATTTCGAAAAAGAAAGCCAGGATGTGCTGCTTCGGTACAATCCTGGGGAAACAGGCTGTCGTCTCAATTAAGATCACCGCATCTCTCATTGCTGACACCTGGCAAACCAGTAGCCTTTCAATGCCTTGACCTTGACCTTCCACTCATTTGGCACTAGTGACCTTCAGTGATGGTACTCTCTCCACAGCCTGCATTTATTCGCAGTTAAACGCTGAAGAGAGAAGATGGACCAGATCCTCATGCTGAAGGTCTCCATAATGATGAATTCATCCATATGATTTTTCAGCTCAGACAGCTTATCTTGTTAGACTTCCTGTCAGACTTGCTGGCAGATTGAATTATATCGTCTATTGATTCGTTATTTACACTTGCCTACACTAGCGTGCCCTGCAAGTTAAAGGTGAAGGTCTTGATTGCTGGGAATGGGAGGAGTGCTTTTCCAGATGGCGGCTTTCTAAATGGACATTTCGTTTTTGGGTTTCCAGGAGCAAAGGAGCCATACGTAGCATCAGAGACAAGTTGAAGTAACACAAGACTCAATGGATCAGAAATTAAAGAGCACAAGTGTACCTACGCGAAAGGTGTGAATAGTGACATGTACATACAAAAATGGGCGAGGCTACAGAGGGTGGTAATGGGGTGGGTGCAGGGAGCGGCGCTAGAATTATATCATATGTGCATCCTGATACTGAAATACAGTACAGAAAGGAAAAGGTGTATATCCAACAGGCCCACTGAAGCATGGAATCCTGGGACAAACTGGCAGCTAATCCTGTTGATTCTACCCCACACAAATATCACCAGCTGGGGCAATAGCCTGCCCATCTTCCATGTTCGTTCTGCACACCTTTCCCCGGACAAGTGAGGCCCATACTTCCTCCCCCAGCGCTGCCATAGGAGCTTTGATAAGGTCAGGCTGGGCCTTGTTAGCAACACCCCTGTCGCGCTGCGTGAGACAGATGGAACTACATAGCACCACCTGCTCAATTCCAGGACTACAACAGGATGCATCACTATTCAAGAATATCTCCCACCCTCATTAGATAAGTGCATGTTTCAAAGTACAGCTAAAGTGTGACTTATTTTTACAGCATCCACTGCGCTCGGTGATTAAAGGGCTGCAGTTTTCCCAGGAGATACTAATGAACGGTAGTTTTCAGATGTCATGCAGAAACAAAAATTACATAAAAATATATTAATATTTTTTAATTAGCCGACAGCCAGAAATCACCTCGAAATAGTTCATAAATTACCAGATTAATAATTCAATAATCAGTTGGTTTATTTTTATTGGTTTGTGGTTATTTAAGCATTTCGGCAGGTAACACCACAGAAACCTTCCGTCGACCACATTCCACATTAAAATATACGTAGCAGATTGATGCCCCCACAACCTATTGCGAAAGCTCTTCTTTAACAAACCGAAATACTACTAATGATGTTGCGTACGCTCCCTTTGCGTTCGCTGTCATTATTTCACAGGCCATTGGAAACACAGCACACAATGGAATTAACACCATCCACAGTCACTGCAGGTGGAGAGTAACACTGTGCTCATTGAACACAGCGTCACTTTGCTGGGAGTTTCTCAGACTGGATGAGATAGGGTACACGACTCCACTCAAGACATATATGTGTCTGGAAAAAAATGTGGTGAGATTTAAATAACGACGGCGTGTTGAATGGAAACCGATCGGAACCACGAGTGGACCGCATAGTGCATTATGGAGAAGCACGTGAAGATCCTCACATTCCCAGTCCTCCCTATCACCGATACTACTGGTTTTTAATTGTCAACCGTATGCATAAGTCATCGCCGTAGCAGAGAAGAAGCCGCACAGACCCAGCACCATCTAAGGTCCCAACCTATGAAAACCCGACCCCATAAACGGCGTACTTGGAGGCACCTGTCCCGTGCCGCAGGGTCGCGGTTCGAGCCTTGTGGTCCGTACGGTTTCAGTCCGGCTGCATACTCACGTATATTGCTGAGGAAAGCTGAGGCTGTCTGTCCCCGGTGAGGTGACACTAATAATGAAGACAGTCTGCACTAACACCAAGCAGAAGGTGCTGCGGGACTGAGTAGGAATCGCCATTTTTCCATTAGCCAAAAAAAAAAATCGGATTTAGTATATACTACTAATGGATGAAATTATTCTTAGATGAGAAACGGGGGCCGCTTTGACTTGAGCAAAGATCACGCTGATCGGTGCGAGCATCAATTGTCAATGTGACATCGGTGTGGCGCAGGTTGGGCGCTGTGGGCTGCCTACAGGAAGACGTGTGCATGCATTGATGCTGGTGTGCGAGCCGTGCCGTCCGCCTGCGCGCTCGCTCGCTCCCTCGCTCTCTCTCCCTCCTCAGCAGCGAGCCTCCCGAGCGCATTAAATCCCGAGATTTATCCTGGCCTTTATGCATGACAGTGGGAGCCAGCATCCTCCCCGCTCCTTCCCCTCTGCCTATTCCCTTTGTCCTATTCACCGGGTACACGCGAAAAATCGCCGCGAGAATATTCAGATGTCAGATTTACCTGTTATCTATCCCTGATCAATCGGATGATAGGCGCTTGAAAGTTAAGTTAAAATACGTACAACTGTAAAAATGTGTAGTCGATCGTTTCTTCTAAATGCACATAGTACCTAAAGTATCAACTGCAAATACACATGCTGTAAGGAAACCTGTTTTGCATTTATTTTGTATATTGATTCTTACTAGGATTATTTGATATGAAACAACAAATACGTGATCATTAGACGTTTCTTCCCCCTTCCCTTGAAAGAGCAGTAGCTCTTTGTCCTTGCGACTGTATCAGCGGTAACCTCCGAAAGGGGTGCACATAAAACCACGCAAGGCGCAGACGTCAAAGTCCACTTCTGTCCAGCACGGGAGGAGAGGCGTGCTGAACCCGAGGGTGACACACACCTCGAATCATCCTGCAGTTTAATGTGACATGGAGCTGTCAAAATATGCTGGGGAAGGAAAACAACTGACGTTCGCCACCCATTAAATCAAGAAAAGGCGCAGCTGAGGGCAACGGGTACCAGTGAGTAATGAGTAATTAGGCTGGGCTGTTTCCAGGTCTGAATAAAGTGACAGGTTCGGTGCTCTCACCTCACCAGCCATGAGTCACTTTCACACGCAAACACTGAATGCCACAGCACTGTTCACAGCTGGCCCCCGAGAGCCTGCGACACTGAGCGCGTCTCCACCTCCGTCAGTGGCTGCGGGTTCGTCTCCACTCACGTCCTGCTTTCAGGGCAAAGCGCTTGTCAGCCAGCACATAAAGCCTGCTCTAAACAGACCGGGACAGAAGCGTGTATATCTGCACGGATGGACCAGTTACCTCACGAGAAAGATGCGTGAGTGATGATATTTCTGGAGGAAAATGTATGGACAAAAATGTTATCACCACAGGAGGTCACTGTTTTTGAGGTGTCCATTTCAAGTAAGCCATAAACCCCCCCCCCCCGCCCCAGCATAATGTTCTTATTGCTGAGGCAGATTATTTTTTTAATTAAATCCTTCTAATGTGATATGTTAAACGAGAAACGGGTAGTTCGATGTTTGGATCACAGGGAAACTGGAGTGTGAAGTCTGAGAATGGATCCAGACAGATGGAGTTCTCTCCTGCACATGCCAAAAAAAAAAAAAAATATATATCAGTGGATACAGTTCATTTCGAAAAGTTAAATACAACCAGGGCATAGAGATGAGGGATGGACAGCGGCAATTAGAGCAAAATGGGTCTGTACTCATACTTGTGCAAATGGCAAATGCAGCAACATTTCATTTCAAAAGCAAACAAAGCAGGAATCGTCGCAGCTGAAGCGACCGACTCGTCGGTGCCGAGGTGGTTAAGAGGCCAGATGTGGCCAAGGCAGCGGCTGGTCGGATTCCCAAGGGGTGAGGGCTTTGCCATTGTTCCCGTCAGAAAGGTGCCACGGCTGGTTTCCATTCAGCGGAATATCCAGCCTTACAGAATATGCCTGGTCAATAGAAATCTGCAAAGTACAGACTACAATTTGCCTTTAGCACAAGTACCTCCTGAAAAGCTAAATAATATAACAGACCACAGTGGAACAGCTACAGGTACATTTTCCAGATCGTTCCACAGACGCCAAACTAGGCCATTTTGATTCAAGCAGATTCACTGCATCTGATCCTGGGCCTCCAGAGGAGACTTGCTGATCCTCCTCCTCCTTCCAATGGGCTGTACCACACCTGAAACAGGGGTGTTCAGGCTGTGGGATGAGCCCAGCTCTGTGAAATGGGGGGGGGGGGAGGCGTAGGCAGGAACCAGCATATCTCAGCGGTGTGGTGACATCTGCAGCCTCATAAACACAACATGGCTTTTCATTGCCTGTAAGCACAGCCTCAGCAATGCTAAATATGTAACTCCTTCATACATAATCAAAGAGCAGGTTACAGACCCATATTAGCTGAGATCATACCTCATTATATTCCTCAGGATTTATGGTGGTACTTTCATGTTCCTGCCCGTGTCAACAGAAAGGGATCTGTGACATTCTTGGACACATCCAGAATATTAATGGACCTGTGTGTGCTACATGATTTCTGTGGCTGATACCCCTTTTAACTGCACCATGTCTGATGACTAGTGCAGAGATACAGAGCCCCCCCTTGTCATAAGGGCCGTGCATTTTAATGCATATTATTGGCTGCTCAGCAGACAGCGTTACAAAGCAGCATTCTAGGTGATGATAGCTGCTCGGAATCACCTGCCTATTCAGGCCCCATTAACCTTATAGTCAATGTTTATCTGCATGGCAACAACACAAGCAGGGAAACATAACTCCCAGCCTCCTTCACCCAGATATTCGACACTGGGTTATGAAGCATGGAAGCAGCTTTTTAGGGCCAAAGGCTGGGTGTGTACGCTACTCATTTGCAGGTTTTCTTAAAGTCATTTTCACCAAATCAGGGAAAGACCATTTCCCAGGGGGCTGTTTTTTTCATAGTGATGCTTTTCCTTCAGAACTCAGTTGTGGAGTTTACCTCAGCTAAATAACCTAGATTCATGCTTGTATACATACTTACGTTTCCCCTAAAGAGGCTAGAAGCTTAAATAAACCCAAGAACGCCCGCAGTCTATGGGCTATCAGTGCTAACACATAGCACAAATTTAACAGTCAGTGCTGGTTATCCAACACAAACACTGCATTATACATGGCCTTTGAACATTCTTGGATGCTAAAATTCAATCACACAAGGGTAATATGGCGCGGGAAACTTGAGAGGCCTCTAAATCAACAATCAAATCACTTCATCACTAGATGCCATCTGCTGAGGAACATCGAGCAACGCTTTTGGGGGAAGAGAAATCCCCCAAATCTCAAGCTGATATTAAAAGGGAAAACACATGTGACTATTTCACGTCACACACCGTGAGGTCACCAGCACAGACGGATAAACAGAAGCGCCGAATGGATTTTAATTCTGTGACCGCGGAGAGAGTAGAGAAAATGCAATCAAAACAGACCCCAGTGGGAGTTACCATAGCGACAGGAACCTTTCCTCGCAGAGAGACAAAGGGCGAGAACAGCAAACAGAGGTGGAGGTAAGGCATCACGTGGTTCAGTCAGGGTGCACGGTTTAAAAGCAGAACTTCGTTGAGTCAGTAAATATCCAGGGTGACATTTATTTTTACAAACACCGCTGTGGTACTATTAGGTAATAAAATCTAGAAAGGTAAACAAAAAAAAAAAAAAACACATTGAGGCTTTCACAAATAAGAGAGAAAGTCAAATTGTGCACAAAAAGCATTTTTGTTTAACATCCCTTGCAGCCTAGTGATTTTTCTGAAGCAGAGTGATTTTTGGGGTCATGATAATGGGGAACGCAGCGCTGACTACCACACTTATCCGGACCTGTTCTCAAGCAGTCCTGCTTTGTGGCTTAGAAACATTCACATGGCAGAGAGTGTGGAGGGTGTCTGTCACCAGGCAGAAAGCTTTTTACCTCCAGTGAGGACGACCATCACCGGAAAAACCAGGCTGATGCCTGACAGTGCAAACGATGCCTGTTCCGCGAGTGACTAAGGGGCCATACATGGGGGTGCATGTGTGGGACGGTTATGTATCTTGTTTATCTTGATATGCTGTCTTGTAACTATAAAAAGCAAACCATAGGGAACGTTTCAGCTGCTCTGCAGAAGGTACACCTTATACTACCTGCATAGGAGGGAAAGGAAGGAAGAAGAAAAATATGGAAGACATCAGGTGAAGCAGATTTAGGCCATTAGACACTTTTCAAGCATAAATGCACAAAACTCAGAGAGGGAATCTGATCAATCCCATCTTCATGTAATAAGAGGCTCTCCTTATTCTCGGACTCCCCGCTTCGTCATGGAAGCAGAAATGGAAAGGGTGCGACTGCTTTAAATCACAGTGTCTCACTTTAGTTCTTATTTATGCCCAAAAGCAGAGGTGGAAAGTTCAGGTCCAGAAAGTACAAATCCAGACTAAGGTTTTGTTTCAACCAACCAGTTGAGCATAAAGAGGAGTCACAGTCACAGAGTACTGACCAGGATGGTGGAAACAAAATCATGGTCTGGATTTGTACTTTGTGAACATGAATTTTCCACCTCTGCCCAAAAGTCATCACAGCTAAAAGGTCACCATGAAAAACACAGCTGACCTAAGCTGTCAAGCAAACATCAAGCAAACATACAGTCGTCAGCGGCTAAAGCGCACTGTATGGCACTACAGCGCCCCCTAGGATATGAAAGGGGAAGAACAGCGACATGGAGCATTGAAAGTATTACCTTACATGAGGGGTGCCCAATTCCTGTCCTGGAGGGCTACAATCCAACACAGTTTGCAGACGTTCTTGCTCAAACATTCCTATTAAACCTGGTAATTAGCTGATTAAAACGTGTTTGAGCAGGGAAATTTGCTAAATGTGTTGGATTCTGGCCCTCCAGGACTGGAGTTGGGCAGCCTTGCCTTACGTGACTCACCCAGACTCACCCAAGCCATACCTGGGGGTGCAATCACAGGGGTCATTTCCACTCTACACCCAAGCTCCAACTTCCCACAACAAACACAGACATAAGTTTCCGAAAGCAAATGTTTATTCAAATCATCAGATCAGTGCTATAAAATTAAAGGAAATAGTGTAATTTGTGGTACATAAAAAATAATAATTCAAAATTACTTATCTGAAAGCTAAAAAAATGTCCCTTTTCCTTGAAAAGATTAGGGACGCATCGACACCATCTTGTTCAGACCGAACATGAGTACCGCCGTTTGCTTTCTGGTACTGATACCAAATACAACAGTGATGTCAAAAAAATAATATGCCATATTTTAATTTAAAAGTATTTCAATAAACAATCATTGTCTTTTACTCTGGAAAACAATAGATCCGTGGGCTGGTTTTAAATATGATTTAAAAACATGTCACGTCTAAAACTGTTTAAAGCAGAGGTCCACAAGCTTTTTACACTGTGTGCCACATGACAAGGTGTTACACTTTCTTCGTAGCACTATTATGACATTATGTTGGACTGTTAAAAACAATATACTACGTAAGAGCTTCTGTTTCTTCATTCCAAAAAGGTCATCATTTGACATTTTCTCTTACCGTGCTAGAGTTTGCTGCACGCTGGGCAAAGGAAAAATCTGACGTACTCTTTACGTATAATTTTTAGACCTTTAATTAGATTACTTGTGTTGTATTAACTTGTTTTGTGCCTCCTCTTGATATTTTAGCAGAACACATTTTGCAGTCTGCTGTGCTTTTTGTACTCCATTTTGAAGTACCTCACCACAGAAATGATGTGGTCCCGTTCATTTTGCTCGTTAACGACATCGCTGATATGTCGTCGTGTTGTATATGCTATAGGTATCGGTGCACTGTTACGAGAACATGAGTACTGTATTGGATCTGATACCGATTTTATGTACCGATACTAGTATCGGTATCGACGCACCCCTAAAAAAGATACAGTAAATATAAGCTTTGGAATATAGCTATGTTATGAGGGTTCCTTGACCCCCCAGCACCCAATAATCATGCACATCTGAGATGACTCTGGTAGCCGCCCACTCTAGGTCACATGACAAAGAGCATACCGCCATCTCGCTCACTGCCAGCTGCAGGCTGTGGGCGGATCTGCTGGACTCCCAGAAACCGTGGGTAGATTATGCAGCTCGGACAAGCTACAGTTTGAACTGTAGGCCTTGCCGGGCTGAGACATTTGGCCTGGGTAGCTAGGAGGCCTGGTGCCCCAACACCCGGGGGGGGGGGGGTGGATTCTCAACCTGCCCCAAGGCCAAACTGCTGAGCTGGCCTTGAGATAGGGAACAAAGCAGCAGGCAGACAGATGAAGAGTCCTACTATATACCCGTTAAATAAACCCGAAGTTGAACTCACAAAAACTTCCAAGGAGGAGTCCTGATACGGATGCTTCACACAACTAAGCGCTCTGCTGGTTAATCCTTTGAGGAAAAAAAAATATGGTACTGAATCATCGATGTGGTTTGAGGACAACGAGGATGGGGCACAGAGCTATGCAGCCCTTGTTGTAGCTGTGAGGGAGCACCGTGGCGCTCTCGCGACGGAACAGGAACGGTAAGCGCGAGCTGGTCAGACAAGCCCTGAGTTAGCGGTCAGAGAGGCAGGAAGATACCAAAGGAGAAGAATGTGAGGAAAGCAAGCAGAGGAACAGACGATATACCGCACTCACTACTTTGACATAATTATGTCCATCGCGATGTACCACTTGTACTGTGGGTTTCTAATCACTCACTGATTCTGCTGCACTATTTGTCAAAAACCATTAATCTCTTATCACGTGTGTGAGCATCACCTCCGGAAACTCCGTCTGTAGCCAAGAAGCACCTCTTGCATATATGTTCAAGGTCAGATGGTCGGCGAGGCATCGGGAGCGAAAGAGGAGGAGCAGGTAATGGGAATGCAGGCGAGCGAGGGAGACGCGGGGGAGCGAGGGAGAAGCGGGGGAGCGAGGGCACTGGGCACACTGTGGCACCTAGGCCTCTCCTGGAAGACGTGGCACACTGGCCAGGGCAGCCACCAGCTGCTCGTACACCTGGATGCCGCGCAGGAACACGTCCTCATTGAGGAACTCGTTATGGTCGTGGAGCAGGATCGGCGTGCGGTTCATCGGGGAAAATCCGATGGCCGGAAGGCCCACCTGACGGGGGACAGGGGGCAGAAGTGAGCTACGTGTCACCTGCTACCTGTAAGGTTACCTTTATACACAATGTACATATATATAAATGTATATATATGTGTGTGTGTGTGTCTCCCTCCGTCCCTCCCGCCCTCCTTCCCTCCTATGCACTACCTGCATCCCTCATTTACATACGCACACAGCTGAAAGTTGACGTGAGCTGGTTTAAAGCTACAAAGGGTGATTAGCACATACCAAAACCCTTAACCTTCTTAACATTAAGACGCAATTAAAATGCATGTAATTCAGCTGAGGGAGGCAGCCTGGTTGGACACACCGTGGTACCCGTTACGGATCAGGGGGCGCATACTTACAGCCCGGATAAAACGGCTGTCAGTGGCAGCTGGGAAAATCTCCGTCTTCAGCTTCATGTTCCTGCAGTTGGATCACAGGACTTCAGGACAAAACGCAGCACTAGTGCTTCCAGGAACGAAGCAAGACAAGGCCTGGTAGTTTATCGATGCATTAGTATGAAAGAGGGCATTTACTGAACAATTAGCTGAAGACAAAATGAAATGCAGCACTACAGTGAATTGGAAAGTAATGTGAACTGTAACATGTTCATGACAGGAAAAGACAGAGGCCTGACACTCACAGGGCTTTGCAGGTTGTGCTGAAGGCATTCCACCAGGGGTCGCTGTCTGCTGTGGAGGTTACAGACTG
>JAODKM010000118.1:7807075-7826748 GCA_026780845.1 Petrocephalus sullivani | reverse complement strand
GACACTCACAGGGCTTTGCAGGTTGTGCTGAAGGCATTCCACCAGGGGTCGCTGTCTGCTGTGGAGGTTACAGACTGGTTCATGTGTTTCTAGGAAACAAACAAAACCTCAGTGTGAGCAGAGTCCACTCCGGCCCGAACAGAATGTCGACCCAGGAGGCCCAGTAACCGCACGATAACCGCGAAATCGCTAACTGCCCCTCACCTTGGCTGAGCGAGATGAGCGACTCTTTGGCGCCAGCCTCAGACCAGACGGCAGATGCGAAGCTGCCACTAGCTGACCCTCAGTACACATCAGTGGGCAGCCCACCAGGAACAGCTTCTTCAGAAATCATTATATAAGCTTGCTTAACCTACCGCCATTTCATGAGGTCAGAACAGCTGGTCATCCAGGCTCAGGTTTAATTTTCACTTTTAAAGGCCCGACAAGGGTCTTCTCATGTCACCTGGCTTCCTCCACATTTTTACGAGCTAGTTTTGGATACACTTGATCTTTAAGTCTATTCATAACAGTAGTATATGTTAAGCACTCCGGGGCTACTATTGGCAAGGGCTCAGTTCTAAATATGACTGTACAGATCCATTTCAGGTTTCGATATATGCAACATGTAACTAGTCACACATACGATCAACATCAACATCCCATTAACCTTAGTTATTTTTGAGTCACAGTGCTCAGTCCTTGGATCTAATGTCAGCCGCTCAGCGAGTACTTTGATAACACGGTTGCCTGCAGTGCCACAGCCGACAAAAAAAATAATGCCTGGCAGCTGTGTTTATGCCGTGGTACATATACAGATAAGGGTATCAGCAGTGCTTAGGCCGGTGTTTGCTGGGTACTCCTTCTTTGCTGAGAAAATTGCAAGTGAGAGAAGCAGAAGTTCTGGTAGTAAGATTTGCTTACATTTTAATACATGATGTTCAACTCATAACTGAATCTGCTTAGGGAGTGGTTATCGGCAACTGACTCCATCGAGGAGTAACCGTGTTTTGTGATCATTATTAAAATGATCCACAGTGGAGAGAAGATATGGCGCACCAGTAATGGGACTAAAACCACTGAAATTAGAATTACTATGAAGATAAACAGAAGAAAAAGAATAAAAAAGAATAACACTGATACCAATTGAGTGTATGAAGCATGGATAGACGGATGTGTGAGAGGCTGAATGAATGAATGAATGAATGGATGGATGGGTGGGTGGGTGGCTCCTGACTGACCTGAGCAAACTTGTATGACACGCCATCTCCGGCTTCCTTACACCACTGCTTAATCTGTTCTTCAAATTCCTGGAAGAGAAGATGAAGGATGGATTGGCAAGAGGAGGAAAGAATAACTGTTAAAGATGCTGGGTAGATGCTGGATGATGCATGGATAGATTGAATGTGTGTCACTGAAAAAGGTGCATCAGGCTCGCGCGCACCTGCAGGTTCACTGTTGGAGGAATGCGCAGGTCGAAGCTGACGTCCATCTCAGCGGGCACCACGTTATAGGCCAAGCCACCTTTCACCATGGTCATGTTGACGGTGGTGACGTCACCAAGAGTGAAGCACTCATGGGTGTTAAGCCTGAAAGGGAGACAAAGTGTTGACCTACACACCAAATGGTAAGTCCTGGGAGGTTGCGTCAGCTACTGCAGGAGGCCTGCAGAGATGATATTTCAGCTGTTGCTGAACTATCAAGTAAAAAAATTTAAACGCAAATTATTGTTGTCCTCCGGGGGTCACTAGTTTAAGAACAGATTTCTCTCCTACCAACACCAGACACAAGCTTTCCTGGCAATATTGGCATATTCTCATCCTTAACCCTGAAACCCCAACCAGCAAGGTACACTGAGGTACCCTGAGCAAAGTACCCCCCCCAAGCACTGCTCCCCGGGTGCTGAATTAGCTACCCGCTGCTAAATACAAAGGACATATTTCTTTGTTCTGCATTGTGTGCTGTGGTGTCAAAAATGACAATCACTTTCACTTCAAACACACTAAGCCGGTTTTCTGCAAAGCTGTCAGCCTGCCAGAGTGTGTCAGTGACCGTCTAGTTTGCGTGTGTGTGCGGCACAGCCAGATATGGTCGGTCCCCATTGGCAATGCTTTGGCAGATTGAGCATGTTGAACTGCCGTCAAAGCTAGTTGGTGAAAGTGCGTTATCCGGGGGTATATCAAGTCAACTCTAGTCATGCTGGTTGTGTGTGCGCGCAACTTTAGTCTTACAAAAAGGCACAAGGGGGAGCTTACCGTTTCTTCTCCGTTTCTCTAAAATCTAGGAAGGTGTTAATCACTCGGCGCTGAGGAGAGACATAATGATGAGCTTGACTGTGAGACTCGGACAGCCTTCAAAATTCACCGGATCCGTGACGGACGGAAATATCCTCCTGGTCCTCGTCTTCTGGGACTTACCAGTTTCTCAGCCGCAGTGTTCTCCACAAACCTAGATCCGTGGCCTGGGTTCCCTGGACACGTCACAGTAATCCCTAGGGGGACCAGAAAAGTCCAAACCAAGCATTAGAGCAGGCTTGGTGTGGGCGTGTGTGCGTGGAGAGATGGCTCATGCAGGATCATAAGAAAACCCTTGTGATGCTTGCTCTACACAGGAGGAAGAAATGAACAACTAACATCATTGTCTTATGGACCCTCCAGTTCTCATGAATGTATGCTATAAGGGAAATATAAGTAAAATGTCATCGCCTATCTGCAATCCGCCAGCTACATTCCAACAAGTCTGATGTTTGTCCAACATTTACATACATTATCAAATCTACATTTGTTCAATTTCTTTAATAAATGTAGAACACCAAAATGTCACTAAATTGGCTTATGTTATTTATAGACACTGCCATGGCATGAAAGGACTTTGACAGGTGTGAGAGTGAAGTTTACAACACGCAGTGACACTTGAAAGTAAATTCCGGCATTTACAACACTAACACTTACACCATGGATTTTTCTCTCCATAAAACACAGTGAATGATTCCCCAGGATTAGCCAAACCTGGAAGCACATGGAAAATGCTGATTTATTCTTGTGACAGGGTTAAAAACCTAAACACTGACATGGTAGCAAGGTTGTATGCAGTCAGACTTCAACCACAAAGTTTTGTGCAGCTATGATCAAGTCGTTTATAATTTATGTACATGCAATGCAATTTGCTTTGGATGTCAAACGACTACAAAAAACAAGAAAAAAAAAAAACGGTTACCCTCATCCAGCGCGAAGCCAATATTCAGTTTCTTAAACTCAGGGTGCTCCACGAATTTCTCCATCCCTTTGTGACCTCCTACCTCCTCATCTGAAAGCAGTGCAGAATCAACATACAGAAACTTGAGAACAAAATCCAACCATATGACACTCAGGGCTCTTCGTGATGCACATGCTGGTCTCCTGTAGCTAGTACTTGAGAGCCCTCAATTCCATCATCCTAAGAGACTCGTGTCGGAAACCAGTTCTGGGGTCTTGGTCCTGATATAGCCCAGAGCATGTAGTGTAGGAAAGGCAATAGCTCTTTAAAGTCACTTCAGCTGTTGGAATTTAAATATTAGCCCTGTTCAGAAATGGGTGGTTCATAAATAAATAAATAAATAAATAAATGGTTAAGAGAAAGATTAACCATTTACAAACCAGCCGATGGTCGGATGAACCTATAACAGACTGCACGGGAGGTGGATTAACCAATAACATTTACTAGGGGTTGGCTTTAGCAGTGAGGGGGATCGCACCTGGAACAAACATCATGTGGACAGTGCGGGACAGAGTCTTCCCCTGGGATTTCAGTCTGCGAATGGCTTCAATGTACCTAGCGGACCACAAAGACAGGATTCTCACAGTAATGTCAAGGCCACCAGAACACAGGAGATCGGTGAACACAGAGGAAGCAGCTGGGGTTGGGAAAGGGCACTGATGTATTCAACAGAGGTCATCTGTGATGTCTCACTCACTGTATGGTCACACACTTCATGTCCTGGGTCCCCCGGCCATAAATGTTTCCATCCTCATCTTTGACTGCAGCAAAGGCATCATACTTCCAGTGTTCCTGAGGAACAGAAAAAGAGGAGGCAGGACATAGAAGTTTACATTTTCCTTCTTAAGTTGTCATAAATTGTCTTAAAGATATATTCAGGAGTGACGGGCACTGCGTGTCACCCAGTAGGGGGCCTTACCTGGTACACTGGGACAACATCCGTGTGGGAGTTAAGCAGGACCGACTTGAGAGCAGGGTTGGTGCCTGGCCACGTTATGATGGCAATCACCCTCCCTGGGCAGATCTATGAAATCCCGCACACACAAGCACCAATCACAGACTCTTACACACTGGTACCTCTTAACAGCAGTGGCCAATGAGAGGCAGAGCCCCAAGAGCGCTATGAGGATATAGGCGGAAGCCGGCTGACCACAGGGCAGGTACTGTACCTCCACCTTCTTTATGGGGAGCCCCAGTTCCAGGGCTATACGATCCAGGAACTTCAGAGCAGCATCTGCAAACAAACAAGGGTCACAGATCAATGCCTGAGAAGTGAGACTGGCAACAATAGGAAGTATTCAGTAGTTTAACGTAACACACTACCTAAAAGAACAGAAGTTCCCCCAAACACCACCATCGTCTTACCATCATAACTGCCAACATAAGTTACTGACCAGAAAACATTTACTCCACAATGAAATGTGGGCATCACAGATATTAAAATTCGGGTGTCAATGCCATTATTCAGATGGCTTTGGAGAATACAGCCTTTTAGGTTCACTTTAAATGGCCGTAAAGTTCAAAATTGAGTGAGAAAGTCATAATCTGATTGCCGACACAAACCGAAAGGAATTTTTGCACAAATAAAAAGATTAATACTGTCAATATAGGCCTCGTAATTTACAATGGGAAAAGTCAGTTTATTGAAAAGGCAAAATGCATCTAATCGTTTAAAGCCTAGGAATACTTATTTACAAGCTGAAATAATGGTTTAATGATGAGTGAAATTTAAGTGTGTTTTTTAATTTTAGTCCTCTTCTTCACCCCCAGAAGCATTTCTCACAAGTACCACATTTTTGCACGTTATTACACCAGGAGTGCTGTAGCTGACAGCTTCACTATACGGCACCTTACTCTCCGTCTTTCATGACACTTTGGTCCTCACTGCTGCTCTCATACATCATTAAGAAGACTCTGAACTCCCATTAGTGATAAACCCCACAGGACCCGTTACCATGAGGCCCAGCACCGCCCATCCTGCCTGTACCAGACCCCCTACCATAGTCAGGCTCCGGGTGGACGGTCCTCAGCCGCAGGTATTCCCTGAAGAGGGTGACGGCGGCGTCCTCAGACCCCGCAGGACCACTTTGGCCACCGCCTGCCCCGTCAGGCCTGTCCTTGTCTGGCAGCATGGCGTGCGCGTTTACACACGCTGTGGGGTGAAAGTGAAAGTATAACACTTGTTCCGTTTTGTCAGACTCAGACTGAACAGTCTGGAAAAACTAGTTTAAGTAGATACCCCTCCTTTTGCCCCCCCCCCCGGATTGCCTAACCACGTCTGTGGTTATGTGAGACACACATACATAAATGTCAAGCATAACAGTCCCAATGCATTAAAAAAAAATTGTAGACGACCACCACGAGATCACATCTAATACATCACCTACAAAAGACTGCTTTAGTAATTATTTAATATGTATCCCGAGTTGGAAGAAAAGAAATCGTGTGTAAGAAAAGGAGCATGAAAACAGCATGTAAACTGCATGTAAACAGGAAGACAGCTGTGACACATTGCGGAGCTGGTAGGTATATACGTACAGGTATGGCCTATTTCAGCGGAGGTGCGCTCCTCCGAGCTGTCAGCGAAAGGACAAGCGGCCAAATAGCAGCAGGAGCCGAGTCGCGCCGGGTCCAGTACGGAGGCATAAGCCAAAAATAGGCGCTAGTAGCGGTCCGGCACCGTGACAGTGAGCTGTCAATAGCTAAGCTACCTGTTCCCCAGGGCACGGAGCTGCGGATCAAATGACGAGCAGAGCTCCGGGAAACGCGGCCCGGGCGGCAGCTGCAGGAGTAACGTTCACACGCCTGTCCCGTCCAGATGCACCTTGTCACGCAATACGAAAGGTGCAAACTTCATTTCTTTTTCAAATCACGCTACTTCCTTTTCCTTCGGTATATGTTATTGGTAGGAGGAGCATTAGCGGTGCGCAACACTGCCACCTAACGGCAGGAGAGAAAATGTGGCAGTAACAATAGTGAAATGCGGTAGTAATACTGAAATGCGGTAGTAATACTGAAACCTGCTTAATAAACCCTGACAATACGATTTTGGTGCCCATAACCACAGAGAAAGGCGCCTTACCCTTGCAAAATAACACAAGGTTTTTCTTAAACATCACATGACTGGCAGTCTGAAGGGAAAAAAAACAAGGGTGTAGTATACCTCAACTGAATGATGGTGAAGACTCGATGGGTTTCGGAAGATTTTCTGGTTACTGATGGCTGCGCAGACTGACATAAAACCATTCCAACTCAAATTAAGAGCTTCAATAAAAATACACAAAATGCATTAATGTTATGTATTTCATATTCCTTAAAGATATTATGTTTTCAATAGAAAAGTGAAATCAGTATGGGATGTGTGAAAAGAAAAAAAAAAGAAATCCAAATGCCCAAATAATAAATTAGTACCAATATTATTAGTTTTCACATATCCCGTCATCCTCTCCAGTCAGATACACATCTACAGGTGGGAGCAAAGCTTGGGCTCAGAGTCCACGGTCAGTCATTTATCCGGCACCCCTGGAGCAGATTCAGAAGGGTCCAACAGTGATACAATGACTCTGCCACCCATGGACTTTGAAACAAAAACCTGCAGAATCACACCCAGCTTCAATATCTGTAGGGCAAACAAAATCATAATCACTAATATCATGACGAGAGCACGCGACCACACATTTCAAAGAGTGCAAATTAAACATTGTCTTATTCCTTGTGACAATTATGTCATCATGTAGCTCAGAGTCAGTGGTTGAAACTGACAGTGAACTATTAAAAGAATTCATAGAAATCAAAGATTTGAACATTGCACATCTTGTGAACCTTCGGCAAGTGCTAAAACAATTCATTAGGTGCTCTTGTATCCATCGATGAGTGATCCACGTATGCTGAAACAAACTTATTAGGACCCACCCCATTTTTTAAATTGGTCTCCCAGTTTCCTGGAAAACAGTAGAAAGTGCATTTCTGTTAAATGACAAGGGCATGTTTACCCACATCAACTGACTAGACTCATCAATACAACTTTACCTCTGAGTATGAAGACAAATGTATGCATTATTTATAACACTATTATTGGAGCACGACAAATGTGGTCAAGCACAATTTAACGAACGCAAGCAAATGTTCAAAGTAAAGGGAAAACCGGCAATACTCAGACCTAACAAGACACTTACACACCCCAGTACTTGCTTAATATTCAAAACAAGCATAAAATCGAATCACTTCAAATCATGAAAGAGACAGCTATGTACAAGTAAAGAAGCATCAGACGACAGAAAAGATAACGTGCAGTCTGTAGTCACTCTGTGATGCTATAAAGTGGGGGGAGGGGTTTCTAAGGGACTATGCCTTATGAAAGTGCCACAGATAGCTGTGAATTATAAATGCACACACTTCAGATATTTACAGTATTAATTTAATGGCGAAAAATGCAAAAATACAGCAAAAGAGATGTACAATGTAACCCCAATAATATATATATAGCTCTGTACTGAACATAAATACAAATAAATAGTGGTCATACAGCTAGTATAAGCTAAAGATTCAAATATACATTTTCAGTCACCCAATATTTCTTGACGAACTTAACCTTATTTGTAAAAATGTGAAAAATGTGAAACCAGATGCGTCACCAGCGCTACTGTATCAATACCAAAGCACTGAAATGGTCATTACTACATTTAAGTCGTGCACCTTCAACTCTAACTGTATAACAGAGCTACTCTGCAATAGCAGGTAATTTCTAAATTAGATTCCAAGTACAGTAAATACAAAGACGATACTTGAAGGTTTACCAAGACTGCAACTGTTGATTGGAAGCGTATAACAAACCAAAAAGTCAGGAGGAAGGATAGAATCTTTACACCCAAACCTGAGAACACATTTGAGGCTCCAATATCTTTCCTTTGGCTTCTGTCGCTATGGCATGTGGATGCAGGAATTTAGCAGGATGGGTGAGGATGGGTGAAGTGCTTACATTACACTGTAAGCAGGATGGGTGAAGTGCTTACATTACACTGCCCCTTTGTGCCTGTCAGCTTCAGGGTATATTTAAATCCCAGAATTTCCAGGTTCACAGCTCTAATCCAGCTAGGGCAACTACCTTATAGTCAATCAAATGACCATACTTATCTCACAGTCAATAAGGTCCACACCACATCCCCACTCCTAATCCCACAGCCAATCAGAAAGTCCAAATCCACCCCCCTGAAACCCCGGCCTTTCATCGTTCTCTGGTCTCCGGTTTCCTCTCACTCCAGCTTGCTGAGGAAGTCCAGCAGGGCCTGGTGAAACTCCCTGGGCTTGTCCAGGTAGCAGGCATGGCCTGCCCCCTCCAGGCGCACCGTAGAGCTCCGGGGAAGCTGGCTCAGGTTCTTGTAGGACTGAGCTCCCAGGTTGGTGTCTTGGTCTCCATAGACAATCAACGTTGGAGTCTGTCCAGGGGTTGGAGCAAAGTACGGCTTTTAAGTGACACATCTGAGGACTTCAAGAAAAAAAAAAACTGTGCAGTTACCAAAGGTTTGACGTAAAAATTTACGTATTTTTATGTATATATATTTATATACATATCTTTAAACGACCTCAGCAATTCAGGGTCACCAGGTAGTAGAGGGCACTAGGCAAGGGTACAGGGTGGGATTCCAGTCCATCATGGGGACCACACACACACACACACACACACACACACACACACCTAAGGGCAAATTCAAGTGCTCAATTATCCTAACATCCTGGGTGTTTCTCAATACAAAGAACAAAGACATTGCTTGTGTTCTTGTCAAGAGCATTCTTGGCAACAACAATAAACTCAGGATGCAATGAATCATGAAAATGCTCTCATTGATCAGGATGCAAACGATGCATCCTTCATATTTTTACCATTCTCCATACTTCTGTTCTTGAGTAATAATAAGAATACATTTTTATATAGCACTTCTACAAGAACTCAGGCACTTACATTGAATAAAATTAAATTAAGAAAACCTTTATGGATAAGGAAGATTATGAGTTTGAGTAGACAAAAAGATTTTAAAACCAAGCTAAAAACCTGGAGACAGAAATGGATAGACGAATGGCAGTGGGGAGGGAGTTCCAGAGTTGGGGAGCTAAATGGGAGAATGCGCGGCACCATAGCCGTGTGATTTGGAAGGGGGGGGGGAGGTCAGGAGAGAGCCAGCAGAGGAAGATCTAAGACTACAGGGAGGCTGGTAGAGGAGAAGCAGCTCAGTAAAGTGTGATGGGGCTTGGTTATTAAGGGCTTTGAATGTCCTCTTTTATATGAAGCCAAAGCAGGCTCTGCAGAATGGGTGCGATGTGTTGGTAGGAGCGAGTGTAAGTGAGGAGGCGGGCAGCAGAATTCTGGACTGTCTGACGTTTATGGAACGATTTAGCAGTGATACCAGCATGTAGTGAGTTGAAGTAGTCAAGACAGCTAGAGATAAATGCATGAATAAGGGACTCGGCAGCAGAGTTTGAAAGGAAGAGCCTAACACGGGAGATGTTACGGAGGTGAAAGTAAGCTGTTTTCACCATGGAATGTATGCATGTGTCAAATGAGAGGATTGGGTCAAAGGTTATGGTGTCATGTTTTAGAAAATGATGGCATAGGCATAGTTTGATTTCAGAAAGACAAGATTTGACATGTGCAAGTGACAGGTTGTTTATGGAGCTGGTGCTGACATAGATCTGGGTGTTGTTGGTGTAAAGGTGGAAGTTTAAGTTAAAGCAGCAAATGATCTGGCCTAGAGGGTGAATGTAAATGATACAAAAGAGCAGTGGCCCCAAGACAGAGCCCTGGGGGACGCCATGTGTGATAGCTCATGTGTCTGACTTTTGACCTGATAGGCTGATTAAATGTTTTCTTCCAATGAGATATGAAGTAAACCAGTTGAGTGCTGCCCCACAAACTCCTAGGTTGTGGAGTCTCTGGATCAGAATAGCATGTGAGAGTATCAAAGGCACTTGAAACGCACTTAAACTGAGCAAGAGGAGACAGCTTATGGTACTGGTGTCAGTTGCAACAAGTAGATCACTTAAAACTAAAGCGCTTTGTGCTGTGGAATTGGCAGAAACGGACTGAAGTGGATCAGCAATGGAAGATGACATCAAACAGGTATGAAAAAACACAAGTAGGGTGAAGTACACATACTGACAAACCCCCCGCAACTCTGAAGGGGGAACCCTCAGGCAATGGTAAAATAAAGGAAGTGATGTCATCAGTGTGAGACAGCAGCTTTCAGTAGCATCATGTCATCGACGTGAGACTGCACCGGGCATGACACACGCGGTGCCACAGTCACCTGGATGGCCTGGTACTGCTGCGCTGAGAAGTTGCGCGTGGCCACGGGCGCGATGGGGACGAAGCCACGGAGCTGGGTGCCGCGCTGCACCAGGAAGGGCAGGGAGAAGCGTCCGCTCATGGAGGGGCTCAGCAACACGGGCACACGCACGCCCAGTGCCTCCAGGAAGCGCTGCAGGAGGGCCACGCGCTGCTCGTCCGTCTTCAGCGCCTCCGAGTCGGGGGAATTTCCGAAGCCTGCGGGATGAATGCAGGCAGGCGTAACTCCTGAGGAACAGACACACACTCCACATACGCAGGCTCGAGGAATGGGCCCATCTCCAGGAAAATTATGTCCCCCAATGAAACGGCATTACCTACAGGATTTCAGCACATCAGCTATTCATTACAGTTGTTTTTAAACCACCAGACAACAGCTCAACCCCTTTTGCCCCAAAGGAAAGCCATCTCAAAAGCACACATGTAATCCCTGTAACTTATTACACATCTTATTAACTTCAGCTTTATTTCCACAATGCAAGATAGGCATAAACGTTCATACATTTCTTAAATGTTCATGTACATAGAATATGGGGGTAAATACTTTGCTGTAGAGGCGTTTTGGCAACCCTAACCAGGCGCAGCCCTCACCGGGAAGATCCAGCGCCAGGGCCTGGTACCCGTTAACGGCCAGCAGCGCCAGGGTCCCCAGGTCCTCCCAGTTTTTGGAGGTGAAAGCCTGGCCATGCAGAAGAACCACCTGCAACCTGAGAAAGGTGGAGAAGGCGGGTGGTACCGAGCGCGTAGAAGTGAATTTCTATCCGCTTCGGCGAGCTTTATTTGGCGAAGTGATAAAGACGATGTGGAGGCTGGTTATGATTCAGAACTCGCCATCTGGTCAGTAAATGTAACACATGCGGCAGAACTGGACAGAGCAGCACACAAAACAAACAAGCACACATGCAACTAGGGGCTGGAAGAACGAATACATGAGAAGGATTTGATAGAAATGGTAAGGCGTCGAGTTGGCCGTCTTACACCGATTTCTTTACCGAGATCATTTTACCAAAAAATAATCAGCCATCAGTGGTATAATACACACACGCATAAACATGCATGCACGCACAGATGCATGCATGCATAAAAAGATGCTGCATAACAACGTTGCAGCGTATAAACCATACAGGCAGAACGCGAAGATGAGAGACGGGAAGCCCGAAGCTGGGCCTCACCTGGGGAGGATCTGTCTCCCCGCGGCGTCCATGGGCAGCGCCTCCCGGAAGAAGAGCGGCGGGTCTCCGGGCAGCTGCCCGGTGCGCACGGTCACGTTGACGGCGGGCGGAGGGCCGAGCGAAGCCGGGCCGGCCGCAGCCAGCCTCTCCCGCAGCCCGACGCGCTGCACGTCCAGGGACGGCTCCATGCTGCCCTGGCGGATGGCGGGCAGCAGCAGGTACAGCAGCAGGGTGGCCAGCAGCACCAGGCCGAGCACCACCAGCCGGTTGCGCAGAAAGTTCATCGTTAAAAAGCCGCTAATCTCGTATAAAAGACGAACACGCCAGTGACGGGACACCCGGAGAATATCAGCCCCTGATGGCGGCCGGATCGCGCATGGGAAGTGAAGCACTAACGCTGCGGTACCGTATTACGTGCGCCGAGCCGTCGGCCGGTGCGCCCCTCGGCGTTAGTTATCTGGGAGCGCCCGCAGCCGCGTCGCCAGAGCCGGCCGGCCGTCCGCCGCCATGTCGCCGATTATCGCACTCGGCAGCTGCCGCGCCCTCCGCTCGCTAATCCGCAGGACGACGGCGGCGATCGCCCGCGGGGGTCGGGCTTCTCAGGCGCTGCGAAGATCCGGAGCACGTCACCGAGCCGGTGGCCCGTCACAGCGCAGCCTGCCGGGGGTGTTCGGCGGCGCCGGCCCGGCGCCCAGCGGCGTGTGTCGGTGCCGCGAATCCCGCCGGCGTCCGCTACACAAACCAAACCGAACCGAACACCATAAAGCCACAGTCCGTCACCGCTGATGGGCACATTGTTCTGGCCGAACCGCGAAGAAACGTCATCGTGCGTCCGCAGCAGCATGTAATACTGTAAGGCTGGGTGTAGAAAGCTCGCCGGCAGTCACTATATTTCTCGTTTAAGAATCAATATACAGTAAAGAGACCTTTCCTTACTTTGTGTGCTCTTATTTAAGTAAAACCAAATTAACCGTTAAACAGTAACATGCGATCATGCACTCCCCCCAGCTCTGCAACATTCATACTAGATGACTTTTCAGTCTCAATTAGACTGAAAAAGCACAGGTTCAACTTAGGATGGAACCTAGAACAGGCAATTTCAATTAAATGTCGTTCTTAATTATATAGTCTTTTGTTCTTTCCTCCAAGTGGGTAAGACTGAGTGTAGACCCATTCTTGGTCCTTTAAGGGACCCAGTAAGGAATATAGGCGCTGTCATTAACCCGTTTAACCCCACCGCCAACAATTGTTGCTAACATAACCAACAAGAAATGATTAAAATTCATACATATTATGCGTTAGGGAGGTCTAAGGAGTGAAATGCGTGTATTTATTTTGAGGGAATGATTTGGGATTACACGGGGGAGGGATAGCCATAGGATAGCGCTACTGCTCGCCGGGCCAGGAGCTCTGGATGCGGGCAAGACGAGCATTTAGGCTGGCGCGCCCCCTGGCGTCGGAAGGCCGACTCGCCACGTCGGGGGAATCTACGCAGCCCCGACCTCAGAATCCAAGATGGCTGCGCCCTATGTCAGCAGGGGTTAGAGCTAGAGTGTATACTGTCTTGCTCATACCGTCTTATTTCTGGCTCATTAAATTGCTCATACATACAGTACTGTCTAACCACTATATGTGGACGTGTGCCTACTGTGTTTTTGCGCAAAACTGAATCGTTTCAGAAAGTGGGATTTCTGGCTTAGCCGGATAATTTGTCGGTTTTAAGGTAGTATTGGCTAAATATAACTGAATGAAGATAATGGCTGTTTAAACTGGGGTAAATTAAATCCAATTAATTATCAGCTAAGCTTTTCTTAACCTTTTTTCTGTCAAATTTAAAGGGCCTGAATCAAACACAACTCGCCATCTTTTTTTCAATTTTTTTAAGACGTTTCATCTCTCATCCAAAAGGCTTCTTCAGTTCTGGAAGACCTGAAGAACCCTTTCGGACAAGAAGTGAAAGGTCTACAAGAAACTGAAAAGAAATCCAATTGCCTTCAATTCAAGCCCTTTAGATTTGACAGAAACAGTCAAAGAAAAGGTCATTCACCCAGGTAAGAGGTGTGGATGTGCATTGGAGGACACCCTGAAAAGTGAGATTCTTACTGGAGTGAATCTTATGGGGTGGGATGGAAAAAGTTCACAAATGTCAAGCACAGACTGCCCTTTGATAATGGCTGCAGCCGTTTGTACTCTCATTTAACTCGTACACAGAACAGGTACACACGTGCCAAATTTTCCTAACAATAACATAAATGTCATAACAATTGCCAATGAAAGCACGTATACCACAAGTATCTGTAATTATGTCTATATTCCACTGTCAGTTCCAGGGAATATTAGGGAACCTCTATTGTACCTTTTGCTCAAAACAGAACCCGGCCCTTTAAATTTTGTTGAGGGAAACACCGGATGTAGTCAGAAATATTAAACGTTCACAGATGCAGAAGATGCAGTGGCACTGTTCAGAACACTTCAGTGAAAAGCATTAATACATTCATACAGGTCACATGGTCCCCCCCCCCCCCCATGTCCCTCAATCCACTTGGGTCCACTGTGGATTGTGGGCGAGCTCAGACAGGCCATCCTTGTTTCCCTTCAGCTTAGCTCAGTAACGATTTAATTCTTACAGTGGAAGTAATGGCTCTTGCGTCTCCTCGCACAGCTCCCTTTGCTGGACACCTCTGACCTATAACCTTCGCTCTGTGCACCGCGGCCCTCCCCAACCCGGGAAGCACTGGCAGTCGAAGTCCGCCAGCATGTCACGGACGTAGCCATTGTCCTCCCGCGTTTTCAGGCTGTGCCAGCGGGCCCCGTGTGGCCCGGCGGTCCGGACCACACTCCAGCTCCCCGGGTCCAGGTGGAGGTATGCTCTGGGGAAGGCATCTCGCCTCTGGCACCGGCCCCGGCCGGAGCACACGGCCTTGCTGCAAAGCGCCGCGGCCGTCGTCACGTTGACCAGGTAGCGGCCCAAGGTGCCGTCTAGGTAGCTCTTGATGGCAACGCAGGCAGCCTGGGACGAGAAACACAAAGCTGACAAGCTCCACCATGCGTCTCTTTATGGCCCTGCTGCTTTACCTAAATGGATGGCTGGCTTAGTGGACAGCACTGTGACCTCTCTCCTCCATGTGGTGGGCTTGATTCTGGCTGGGTGTGTGTGGAATTTGCATATTCCTCTCCCAATTCAAACACATGCATGCTGCTGCTGCTCCTTCCCTCTCTGACTCTGTGGTTGCACAGTGATGGTCTGACATCCTGCCCGGGGTGCTGTCCCACCCCATATACTGTGACATTGGCTTGACTTTCAATTCACCGTTGTGTTCCATTTCTCACTCAGGCTCATTTTTGTTTGAGTTTTATGAATTAGTCTTGTTAAATATTAATGAATCAGGCATCCGTTGTTTCCAAGATAGGCTTTTGACCCTCACAACTCTGTATGGGATGAGTTATATAGACAATTCGTTCATTAATACATGCTTTAGATTTATTTCGTGAACACTATTTCAACTCTGACTGTTTTGTTCCACCTGCAACATATTATTCACCTTTCACGTTAACGAGGCATGCTGGATCTCAGCTGAAACCACCTGCAATGTATTATGCACTTTGTTCATTAACAAAGTGACTGTTGTGTTGTAATATCTCTTTGAACTACTGAACACTACCGTTCATTTTTCCTCCAATTTTTACCGTTATAGAAGCATTAACATGTTAATATTTGATAAATGTAGTTATTAATATGCAAATGTAAGCACCCGAGTCAGGAGGCTCACATCCACAGCTGGCTGCGTCTTAAATTTCAACGCAAGTTATGATTTTTCTGTGCAATGACTTCTGCTCCATTTTGTTTTAAAACATAATTGAACAATGCAGTCCTGTTCCGCTGCTCGACACGGGTTGCAACAATTGTGCGTCAATGCACATCTGTTCTTATGTCATCCACCCCCGCCAGGCGCGCCCATCAGGGAGCTCCCCCGAATTTAAAAGGGAAAATGATGGTGCTGCAGGGAGCGTTTTACCATGCAAACAATACAATACAAATGTAGCTAACGTGCTCTGCATTATGGACTGGTGATGGGAGTAAAGGGTAATCCACTTCCTGCTTGTGACTTTACTGGTTTAGTGGAACACATAAAAGCCACCCCCAATCATCCATTAGGGACAGAGGGGTCCCTAGATCTAGTCTGTTTCCATTTGGGGGTCCCTGGTTTAAAAAAAGGCTGAAATCCCATGGCAACCCATAAGCATAACTACATTGCCTGTAGATTGTCTATACAGTGTGTTTGGGTTGTGGGTGTGTGTCTGGCATGCCATACAGGGTAATTCCTTGCCTATGGATATGCATTCTGTTCCTTCATTCATATTTTCAATGGTAGCACTATTTTTTCAGATGCACCAATATTGATTTTTGGAAAAAAAAATGTTTTCTTTTTCTTGCATTGGTTTATGATGTTCCGGTCGCGTCGCACGCACTTGAGGTTTTACTGTTTGACACTCAGCGGTTTACTGGCAGCTCTTTTTAAGTCTGATGCCCAGAGACCAGCTCCACAGAAATTGCACGGCCTTTCAGTTGCGTTTTCACACAATGCAGACATACCCAATGAATTCAGCACCTGGGGTTTACATCTATTCTGCAGACTGATACCATCACATCCTCCCGAGTCACTTCAGCCGTTATAACAGGAAGCTGCACGCCTGGTATTCCTGTACAGATGCTGCCTGTTTCTGGGCATTGCAAGCACTGCACCCTAACTGTATTTGTGCATCCGGGAGACAATCCAGTAAAATCTGGGTAAAATTCCCAGATGTCTAGCAGGGAATGCATTGTGATATAGCGAAAACTGACTTAATTATTGTGGGGAGACCAGTTCAACTAATGAACTTAAGCGGCACTCCTAAATGACATTTATAGCACTACGGGGTGTGTTCATGCCTCTGAACAGGCAGAGAGATTTGTTATGACAAATTTTGACAAGATGCCTACAAAAATTATTATTGCACAAGTAAATATTACTTATTTTTATATGTTTATCTCCCTTGCTGACATGGGGAAATAATGAATGGTCCGAGTTCGAAAGAGTTAACAGGAAGCCCCCAAAGATACAGGTGGTATCCATGTCAACTGTGTAGGTCCCTGATGCTGCCTACCTGTGATTTGGCAAAATCAGCATCACCCCAGAGCACCACCCCAGCAGCTCCAAGTGCGGCACTCTCCCCAACAGTGTGGATCAGGTCCTCCTGCGACACAAAGAGCCAAAAGAACCATCAGCCACCCTATCTGAGAAGGAACATAACAACCAAGAACAGCCCTGTAATAGGGCTGGGCAATATGGCATCGCGATTATATTGTGCACGCGCGATAATCACCAGGGCTTCAGATGACAGGCAAAACACTTGGCCGGACCCTAGCTTTTTGGTACTATACGGGCGTTTATTTATGCCCACAATTTGTTATGCAAATTAGTAGTATGGCTAAAATATTAATGAGGCATTTTATGATTCTTGTGCATGCACGATATAATCGCGATGCGATATCGCCCCGCCCTACCCTGTAACCACATGCAGCTTTGGTTGAGATGTGGCCATTATTCACATAACTAAATACCGTCGACGTTCACTCTGAATGACCTGCCTCGGACAGGAAGTCGAGGGAGTAGGTGTAGGCGATGCGGGCATAGGGCAGCACCAGGGGAGCTGCTGCGGCCACTTGACCCGCGACTCTCAGGGCTTCCAGCACGCGGTAGCGGGTGTAGCGGAGGATGGCATCCCCCCGGCCCTGCAGCTCCAAGTCCAAGTAGATGTCAGGGTAGAGGGCGGAGCTTATGTTCCATAACCAGCCCAGCTGGTCATTCCTCTTCACTTCCTGTAGAGGGCAGAGCCCTGTGTAGTTGGCTGTGGCATTCTTATACTGATAGTTGTAGCAGCCAGGAAAGCCATAGAAACCCCACAGCCCCCCTGGCCGAAGGCTACGGCCTAGTTTAAGGGTGTCATCCATAAATGCCCGTGCAGCTTCTTCAAACTCCCTCTGGGCCTCAACCTCCACTTGCACCGGGGTCCAGTCTGGATGCCGTGCCCTCACCAGTGCCCTGGAGCCCTCCCAGTAGACACTCTTAGAGTCCCAGTTTCGAGTCCACAGGGGTCTCCAGCTCTCCCAGTCCACCACGGCCAACCCAGAGAAGTCAGGCTGGGGGATGTCAGTCAGGATGTTGGCCCGGGCAGCTTGCAAGTGGAGTTCTAAGCTGGCATTCTGGGGCACCCCGCCGTTGACCGCCATGCCCTGCCCGTTGTAGTATGGGTAAAGCCCTAGCTTGCTCTCATAGAAAATGGTGATGTTTCCACCCATGAACGTTTGGTTGTCATTCACCACAATGTCAAATATGCCCAGGTCCAGGTCCACGCCATACTTGGACATACAAGGTTCTGTTGGGGCATTCCAGACAGTGAGGAAGGGGATACTGGCCAGAGAGGGTGAGGCGTTAGGTTTGCACAACCCGGAGATGGGTACCCCAATCCACAGGAAGAGAAGGATTACATGCACCATATTGCTGCTCCTTCACCTATCGAGGGAATAAGTCTGTATGTGGTTAAGCAGGCCCTGGACACATGAGATAACTATCCCAATCCAGAACCACTAGTGACCTTGTATATGGTTTTGCTACTTTCTACAAATGTGAAGTTAAAATAAGTAATCAAATTTGCATTATTCCATTTATTAATTAACACAATTTAATTAATTATTTAAAAATACAGGGACATATTTATACAAACAGATAGACAGATGGGTAGATAGAGTATTATGGCATTCCATACGCTACTAGTTAATATAGGGTGACCAGATAATCCCTGTCATCCCAGACACTTTGAGCTACTTCAGGTTTCACGAACTACTTTAAACCCGAAAGGCTCCTGGGCTCGGCTAAATAGTTCCGTTTTTCTTGTGCTTTCACTGGTCCATTTCCTTGATTGAAAGACTCATCCAGCCGTTTTGCATCAACATCCAGGTCCTTTTAATTGAAATGGTAGTTTACAAATCCTGTCCTAGCTCAAAGTGTTCCAGATGACATGGATTATCTGGTCACCCTAGCTAATATTGACTCACTCGGCATGAAATTTCAACTATATAATACTAACTAGTTAGTTTACAAAACTCATTCCTGGACAGTACATACATTAGTATTTTTTGTCTGATGGGTAACACAACTTAAACATATCTTGTTTTGTTGTGAGCATACACTACTCACAAAAAAGTTAGGGATATTCGGCTTTTAGGTGAAATTTCAGAATGAACCTAAAATGCACTATGACCTTCCCTAAACTTTTGAATGCACATGTCCAACTGTTCAATGTTGCAGTACTTTTTACACAACTTGCTGTTCTCTAACAAGGAATTTAACAGCAAAAGTCACAACAGGTGTTTGATCCATGAATCGACCAATAAACTTCCTGGTTCAATCAGAATTGGTATTTAAACAGTCCTCCTCATCATGCTGTTCACATCATGAGACCAAGGCGACACCTAACAATGGTCCAACAGTAGCTCGCCATTGCGAGGCTTCAAACAGGACGTTCTCAGACGGAAGTGGCCACTGAGTGTAGAGTGTCACAGAGTGTCATCAGCAGGTGGCAACAGAGAGACTGGAAGAGTCACAGAAAGGCATAGAAGTGGACGTCCTTTGGCCACATCCCACACTGATGGCCGCTTCATTGTGAACAATGCCTTGCGGAATCAGATGATGAATGCCACTCAACTCCAGGCACATTTAAGGGAGGTGAAGGGCACCCAAGTGTCACGTTAGACCAGGGCTCTTCAAATCTGGCCCTCGATTCCAAATCCAGGCCTTGTTTTCAGTTTTCCCAGGTATTTAGTTTAATAATCGCTGATTCTGATTGGCCACAAAGGTTTCACAGGTAAAGAATGCTGGAAACTCAGC
>JAODKM010000118.1:7758067-7791745 GCA_026780845.1 Petrocephalus sullivani | reverse complement strand
GAAACAAAGCACACAGAGCCAGATGGGAAGCCCATTGTTTGCTGTGTCAGTTCCTGTAGAGCCTTAGTATTAGGGGAATATAGTGCTTGGTGGTCTTGTCAAGTGAACGTGATGTCCTTTAGGTTTTCTGTTTTCTTGCTCAGCTCCATCCGGATGATCCTCAGTGGAATGGTCGTCTAATGACAAATCTTCAAGCCCCTTTACTGACAGACGTAGGCGATTGGTCAGTCAGCTCTTTGACTTTTTCATTAATTGAAGTACTTTGTGACTGTGAATCGGTTTTGGGAGAGTGTGCGTGGCAGAGCAGGGTCAGCAGAGCTCCGGGTACCTGACTGCGGTTCTGCAAATCAGGAAGCAGCTATGGCTCCCTGCGAGACATGTTAAATGGGGCGAAATTAAATGCAGTAAGTAATAACTTAATTTTTTCTCTTGGACATTACCACACATGGAACTTTTCTCTCAGGTGCTCTGCCAGCAAGACTTAGACCAGAGCTCCTGTCCCTTGTCAGGCCAAAGAGAAGGTTCACAGGAATTGCCTCACCCAGGCTACATCCTTCATCCTACCGTGTGTGACCAGATCATTGTGGCTTGTGAGCTGCCCGCCTCTGGCTGACTGTACACTGCTCAGGCACTGGTGTCACTAACAGGAAGCATGTGATACAGTCGTCAGCAGGTCAGCTGTCAGGTGCCATTTGTACCTGCTGTTTAGTCTAGGCAAAGTCAAAGTTCACATTACGCACAGCTGTAGGAAACGCGTATGTTCACAAGGCCATGGCATTGCAGAGAAATAAAAATTACAAAGGTGCATAGAAATGTAAAACATAGGTGTATAAAACAGTTATAAATGCAGTAAACATGACGAGATAAATTCAATACAAGATCCATTCAATACATTCAGTATAATGAGAGTAAATCTTCATGGAGGGATATACAGTTGATTGGGAGGGAGGCTAGGGGAGGTTGTCATACCTTTTATCAAGAAAGATTGTTAGGGGCTAGGATGTGTAGGAGCTGGATAGTTTCCCAAGCCAACCATTTTTGTGGGTGGGGGGGGGGGGTTCTGCTTGTCTGAGATACTGCAAGAAGTGGAGGCATTGAGAGGCCTTCTTGACCAGGGAGGATCTACAAGAATTGCAATGCCATTTACTCTGTCTGACACAGGGCCGTTGATGTGGTGTGGCTTGTCCCGCTGTCATGTTCCCCTGAACTGATACTGAGGTCCAGCCAAAACACAGAACCAGACGTGCAGACAGACATCTCGTTCTAAATCTCACAGCCCTTTCCGTCACCAAAGTGCAGGATCAGAAGTCTCATCCCCACAGATCAGCTGCGTAAACTGGTTTTCCAAGCAGCTAAGCCCTTATGTAGCCATGTCTGGACAGTTAATTTAATATATTTCATCAATAAAATCACATTCAAGATTGCAAATAATGAAATTTTAGTTTTGACAATCTGACTATGCTACACATTTTTAAAATGTTACATTTAACATCATGGACATGACTTAAATAAAAGCTAAAATTACTTAAAAAGGCTAAGAATGACCACTGCATTGAAATAACATTTAGTCACTTCTGCATTATTCATTTAAGAGCTGAAAAGTAAATGTTATAAACAAATATTGTTTCACCATTGGATGTATTTCTTCCATGAGTTGCTTAACATGCGTAATAAATTGCAGCCAGTTCTCTATAATCATGTTTTAACTGCCAGTTGACATACCTTAAAGCCTAGGCCACAGCCAGTGAGGTGCACAGCCCCAGTGACCAATGTTCTCAAAACACAAACATCTCTCAGCCAGTTCCAGTGCTGACAGTGGCACTGAAAGAGAAAGCCGCTGAAATTACAGTAAGCTAACGGAGGCCCATGAGCCCCAAGTGTAGGAAGCGCGCAAACAAGGCCTGGCGGGGGTGACGGCGGGGGCATCTGTCAGCAGCGACACATGCCCGGCACAAAGCTGTGTCCTGACCCCCGCGCCGCGGCTGCCAGGCCACTCTGCCTGGCTGAACTTTTCGGAGATGCCTTGACTTTGAAGTCAGGAAATGCGGAGATGGCGCTGACTGCAAGGACGCCCAAGGCATGGGTCACACCACAGTGACGCGCAGAGGAAGAGCCCATCGCAACGCGTCTTGTGTTTCAGACACTTCCTTTGTTTGCATGGGGACAGCTCTGGCTTTCGAAACGTGCATTCTGTAATCGCTCTCGTCCAGCCGTCACTGACAGGAGTGTCTGCATCTGCTGACACGAACATGGGCGTCCACCTAGGCCGCCATCTTCTCCAGTACTGCCCAGTTAGCAAGTCATTTTCACTTTGTGCCGGTGGTGAAGTTTGTATTTTACAGCACGTCTACAACACGCACCCATTTCACAAGGTTTTCCCGTGACTTTTTTAATTGTCCGTGAAGCTCCCTGGGGCGACATGAAGCCCTTGGTCCTAGCTTGCCTGTTTGCCTGTTGCTCAAGCACATTTACCCTCTAGACTGACAAGAGTTACTCATTTACAAGGAAAACAGTCATTGTGATTTCACAAACCAACCCCCGTAGCTCACTGTGAGGGAACTTACCATGCTGGACGTCAAGACAACAGGCACAGGAAATTTGAGGGGACAATGGTCAGTCAGGAGTGTCACATACAAGAAGTCCCTCCAGTAAAAGGAGGAGGGACAGATTCACTTCTTCAGGCAAATTTATTTCAAAGCATAAACGCTCCAGAAGACGTACGGGCTGGTACAAGTAGCCCCACGCCCCCACGTCTCTTAGCAGGGATCAGAGGTAATTGGCCAATTTCCTGAAAAGACGTTATCTCCCCCACTTACCGTTCTTGTTTATCAAGAAGGGCAGATATTACTCTGTTCCCACACGCAAAAGGATATTTCTGCCACGAGACAGAAGACAAACCGTGTATTTTCCTCACAGTAGTCCTAATAAACTCACAACAGGAACAGGCTAATGAACCATCCTCATAAACAACCATACGAAGTACAGGACTGTGTGCATCTAATGAACTCCTTTTCAACATCACAAACTAAATTAGCAACACGAGTCAGCGGGGGTTTATTTTATAGGAACTTTAAGGAACTTGACTTCAGGCCAAAAGGCTGGTGACTACTTAGAGGGAGGGGAATGTCTCTAACCATGTTACTGAGTGAAATCGGAATGTGGAAAGATGCAATATCACATTTACCACTCAGCCAGGGCTTTGGACTTTTGAACTTTAATCGGTTTACACAGTTGGACGTTATTTAGTGACATCCCTCCAAGATCTGGACACGGCCTGGCAACACAAGTCCGTTGTTAATCTCCACATTATCTGTTGCCCTCAATGTCTTGAGTCGGAGAGACATAAGCTAAGCATGTTTCCCCATCACATGTTGCGCTGGAAACACCGCAAGGATCCATATCTCATCTACGTCAGCCACAGCAGGTCCAAGCAGTGCCTTAGGAGTAGGAACAAAGAGGCCCTGGAGCAGAAATGCAGCACTCATTGAAGAGGCTGACACCTAGTGGCGGATTTTAGCTGCTACAACTTGCTGCCTTCTGTGAAGATGGAAGGTCTCTTACAAGGGTTTTAAGTGCACAGAGATGAAGGGTCCCGCCCACAAAGCTTTTGTGGGGATTTATGCAGCACAGATTCACCACAACAGTGATGCAGTCCTTCTAATTTATGGAAGGAACTACACAAACAAATACATTTATTCCAGTATTTTATATTTAAAAAAAATCAACAGTGTTCAATTAATAATAAAATAAACCTCATAGTACCATGACAGAAGAATTATTCCATGTGAACTCACAGCTACTCTGTGGATCTAGACAGTAGTAGGGTAGCCTTTCCAGGTCTAACATAACTTACACCTACTGGCCACCAATGTCTTAAACAAAAACCTTTCCATGCACAGCATAAACAAAGAAGCGTTTTTTTTTTTTGTCCCATTGGATATCTAATTTTTACCAACCATATTTGACACCTAAACACAAACTGGATTGTGGGCAATCTGTGTCTCAGCTTAACACATCCATAATAATGAGAAGCACACAGAGAAGCAGAAGGCCAGCCGTAATACAGCATATCCCCCACCCCACCAGTCATCCACATCAAGCCTTTTACGCTCCCGTGACCTTTGACCCCCGAGGCAGACATAGCCCGCTACACTGCAGAGAGGACCGCATTGTAGATGGTCCACAGAGAGGTGGCTTCCTAGGCCAGTAACAGGAAACCGCGCCAAACTCCACTTCCAAACCACCCTGTGAAGCTACGCCGTCATCTGCTGAGGTTCCTCTGGTCTGCTGCCATCCCCGGTGAGATCACAGCATCCGGATCAGGAGAGCGGCTAGCGCTGTATGGACTCCTGCTCACCGAGGGGGGTGTTGGAAGGTCGCACACGGACGTAGAGGGGGGGCCCACGGTGACGGGGAGGGGGTGAGAGGGTGGATGGTGAGGGCAGGCTCGACACAGCGTCCCGGAATGCCCTGGGCTCCGTCAGATCTCGCAGAGGACGACGGGAAAATCTACATGGATGCAAGGGTGCTCCAGCTTTACGATGCCCTTCAGACAGAGAGACGGTGTGAGGGGCGTGGCGGGATGATTAAACAACAGCAGTACAGCAACCAATATACAGGACCGTGTAGCAAAACCCTCAACACAAGCAACAGCGCTCTTTTTTCAGCCAAACAGTGAGTCTGCATTCTGACCCTAGTTTTGCTCTCACCTGTATATCTGTGTCTGTGTCTTAAAAAGAGAATAAAATAGGAATTCTTTAGCTTTCATATACATGTTCATATACATATTTGTGTGTGTGTGTGTGTGTGTGTGTGTGTGTGTGTGTGTGTGTGTGCGTGCGCCACATAGTGGGAATGATAACAAGGAAAGATCAAATCTTCTTAAAGTGATTGAGAATTATTAAAGCCATTATTAAAATGAGACAAACGGCTGAAATCATACTAGTAACAATGGGTCTTGGCTGAAGATCCACCATAGAATTTTCAGTCCTTATCCTGAATAATTAATTAATGAAAGATGCAATGGCACGTTCTCCCCACAGCCGGCAAGATAAAGTGAATACTGCCCCCTACTGGCCCGAGAACACAGCATTTCAGGCAGCCTAACAAAGCCTGCCAACATGAAACACTGAACAATTACATTTCTCTCTCATTCTCATAAACCCAGCACCTGGAGTTCACTGGTAGCCATTTGCCCTAAAAGTCAAAAGCAGAAATTAAGACGCTACCAGCTGTGAGCATGACACTGAAGATGTGGAAGGAATACTAAACAGCAGTTTGCCTCATCGATGAGTCAATGTCATTACATCTTTGTAACCTGCGATAGGGTTATGACTCATGAATTATACAGACACACATTTACTTCAGTAGGGCTTGTGTGGGTGGCCATACTTTAGGATATTTTAAGAACGATAGGCCTTAATCCTGAGCTCTAAATGGAGGGCTCGCTCACCTGCGGTATTAGATTCTTCTCTATTTTCTTTAATTTGGCCCTTTTGCGTCCGTTTTTCATCACTATGGTCTCCTCGTAAAACTCGTGGGCCAAGTCTCCGTCCTCGTCGTAGAACAAAGAGCTGCAGACAGCGCGATGATTTGCAGTTGGTCAGCAACACCGTAATAGCACGGTGTCATGAATACAGCACTGTCAATAACATGACAGTTGAAATGTTTAAGTAGCAAAGCAATTCTTGTGATCGATGCGATCCTTGAAATGTTTTGAGGAACATTGTCGTTAATCTTGCATGGGCATCACAGAAAGATCAACATATTCACTCATACACACACACACGCATGCCAAATAAGTGTACCAAACACATATCTTATAACCTGGGTCTATATTTACCTCCTCCTCGTAAACACGAACGGTGTCGCATTTCGGAAATCTCGGGGCCGAGCCAGAGACTGTGCATTTCTATCTTTGGTCGCATCGGAGCCGGTACCCGAGCCGGCAAAAGGCCAATAACCCCTCTTGGATCCACTGCCGCCCATCTTCAGCCTTGAAACATTATTACTGCGGACGACAAAACACCACTTACACGAATACACGGCTTTGTCTGTACTATCAGTTCGTATAATGCAAGCATTCGCTAAAAGCAATCCGTAGACTTAAAGTCAGAGAAGGCAAAGCATTACATGCTGGTTTTAAAAGACGCAGCTACTCAGGCAAATACTTAGTTGGTACTCTACCAGCTAAAAACTGATTTGAAGCGATTAATGCGATGGCAAAATACTATGACAGTGTGACCCATTACCTTACCAAGGCGTTAGGGTTAGATTTTCGGGTGTCCGTGAAGGATAGTTTGCAGACAGCGCTGGCAAGTGTGCTGATACAGTTTATGCAAAGATACAAACCAAAAATCGGGCAATCACAGATTGTTCAATCGCAAGCTAGCTACTAAAACATAAATATGTCAGAGCAAAGTGTCTATATACTTTACTATAATTCACTGAAAATCAAGATAAATTTGTTGTCAGTAAGCAAATGAAATACGAAGTGGCAAACTAACCCAGCATGACATGTTAAACTGTCTCTATAATAAAACCGGAAGCTCTTAGACGCCTCATGCCAGTCTTCAAAGTTCAAAGGTCTTGTCCTTAAAAAAAACCTGCAGTTTCTCAACGTCACTTCCGATGTTCGCCCCCTGTCACATGACAGAGGAGTGCCTTAAAGAGGAATGAACCAACCAAAAGGCTTTATACAAATCTACGCGCGATAGTTACGTCTCTCAAATACAGGAGAGCTGTTTTCCTTGGGAAGGTAAAAAAACAACAGAACTGATCTTACTGGAAAACACATTTTAATTTCATAATAGATACAAATCGAATTTATACAGAAAATGCCTGTAGTAATATAACAGCGTGCTATAAACTATACAATTATACGTATTGAGTGCTATATAGTGTTAACTTATGAAATTATAATAAACATATTATATTATAATAAACATATTTAAATGCCAAATGATTTGTAATATTTCTGAATTCTCCCTTGTCTTCTTTTTGTTGCAATAGTACAGGGGGTAGAATCTTGCGGACAGCAGCATATGAGGGGTACTATAGGGTCGTTGCCTTTTCTGTTTGCAAACATTAGAAAAAGCACCTTAAAATTTTAAACGTTTGTTGATGTGATGTGACATAGAAATGTTTACACCTTATAGAAAACACTTTTACATATACAATACAAGTGATTATTTTGCATGATTTTCTGAAACATGTCGCACTTCAGTTCAACCCCGTCAGTTAGGCTATTTTCACTTACTCGTTTTTACAATACGTTTCTGATCATATTCAGACATGATGTCTCAAATTAGATGTCCCTTATAAATAATCACATATTATAATTCAATAGAAAAATGTCAGGCATCATCCATTGTAGGTTCTAATGAAATAATTTGTCATCCAAGTCGACATTTTCATTAGAAATGTGCAGATAAAGGTCTTAATTGGATGGAGTAGGCTGTCGTTATCATCAGCTTCATCACTGAAGTGGAGGCAATAAGGTTCAGAGAATCCATAGCCTTCTGAAGCATATCAGTCACTCTTCCTGCTAGTGTGCTGTCGGAGAGTCTTGGGGCAGGAAGTAGAGCTGACGCAACAAGCAGTATGTTTGTTTGTAATAAGAGTGTAATTTGGATAAAGACAGAACTGACACCTTATGTATGCCAACGCTAATATATCTTGCAATGCTCCCTGTACCGATAATCCTATCTCGATAGTGTAGCACATCAGAAACTGAGAAGTCTATTTTTCTAACGAGAATACATCCTATTTTATACACATAATGTCTTTTTAAGGTGTGTTAGACATCAGATAAACATTCTGGGTACAGTAAAAAAAAAATGGATAAAAACAGTTAACAAAAATATACAGATTCTGTTTCAAGTAACCAAAGCAGATGTATTAACTTCAGTGCAATGCTGATATAACTTATATGTGGTTGAAGGATTTATATTTTACCTTCTCGTCTGCAGACAACCCTAGTAAGCAGACCCATTCTGTGGTAAATCTCACACACACTCCCTCCACCTATCAGTACGCACTCAGTCCGTGAAGCCCTTCGTATCTTCCAGCATGAAGCAGCCGGCCTACATTTCACCACTGTGCTTAGGTCATTCATTCCCTCAAACTCATTACTGTACTCACATACAGCGATCTGTATGATTTTTGGATTCTGGGTGACCCCTGATGGCCCTGTTTCAACACATGGGTCGTCTCAGGCCGTGTGACACTCGCCAGCGCCACCTGCAGGTGGTCCCGAGCACAGGCATATCGTGCCACTATTTGCCTGAGGCGCTCCTCTTCCTCACACTGCAGGATGCGGAGGAAGTTGCACAGCTCTGGCTCAGTGAAAGCTTCCCACTGTGTGCATGTGCAACACTGAATTAGTGCAAAATCCTACTGGTGCTGATACCATCCCACCTTAATCTATGTGTATGCATTGTGGGCAGTATTCACAAATCAAGTCCAGGTCTCAGTTTTATTTTAACCACCAATATTACAGTACCAGTTTACATCATTAACGATTAATGAGGCCGTGTGTGACCAGTGATCTGAGGCTGGTACAATGGCTGTACTCACATTGATCTCGCCTGTCCTGTTCTCCTTCAGCACCAGGCTGAGAGCCTTTTCACAAGGGCCAGCACACAGCCGCAGCTGCAGGGGGTGCTCTGACCCCTCCAGCTTCCTCTGGTATACTTCGGGGACAAAGAGACAGCGGGAGCCTACTAATCCACCCTTTCATTTCATTTGTCATGTTATCCACATCATATCCCAAGCCCCTCCCCCCACCAACCCCCCCACCGCCAATCACATCCAAGATAAGCTGTTCTAATATGTCCTATGCCCCCCGACGACCTTTCCAGGGTAAGCAGTTGGAAGGTGGATGGGTGGATGGATACAATAACAGCACCCACTTCAATTCAAAGATGCAGAGTGCAGTCATCTCTAGGTACTCACCTTGGTCACCCTGCTCTCTGTGTTCGAATAGGGCAAACTCGCCAGGGCTGCCTGTCACAGTAAATGTGCTAAGCAATGCACGAACAACGTCATGGGCGCGGGTGGCTGAGCTGATGTGCAGGGGCGTGGCTGTGTCCAGCTGGGGCAGGTGATAGGAGCTGAGAAGCCTAGGGCCTGCCCCCTCGCTTGGCACAGGCATGGGACGCTTCAGCCTGATCCAGACTTTGATGACACCAGTAAAGGACTCATCTTTATTCTGCACAGATGCATGTCAAAACACCAGCACCATTACTATAAAAACTATACTGTGAACCTATATATGTGTTTTTGCAAGCTTGATCTGTGTGTGTACATGTTCAACATGCATCCAACACATGGGTTGGTAAGTGTGTGGATGTGTGAAAAGAGTGTCAGGGCTCCTGCAAGCCTCAACAGACGCACTTTAGTGCATTTGGGAGCGTGCAGACTGCGTCAGTGAGGTCACCCACCAGGACTACGTAGAGATCTCTGCTGACCTGAGCGTTGAACTCCCTCACCTTCTGTTGGAGCTCAGTGAAGGACAGCTCGCCTGCCCTCCACTCCATTGGCTCATCCTTTTTGGGCACAGAGAGAAGACCATGACACAACCATCAAGACCCAGCCCCCCAGACAGGCATTGGTGCTAGTGGTGGTGATACTGCTGGTTATGCACGGAAAAGTGTGTGGAGGAGTGTTCAAAGGCCTGAATAATGCCCCACAGTAGAAAGTAAAATAAGCGGAATGATATAAAGTCACGGATGACAAAGACTAACCTGGCTACTCTGAGAGGCTGAATGGCACATATCTGTGACTAACCTCCCACTATTGGGTAAGTCCGTCAAACCCAAAAGTCTTTGTATTTGCATTGCAGTCATGCGGTGTTACTTCGCAATACTGAGAAACAACTGCATTTGCATTCACTTTTAACATGAAGTTCTTCCACCCAACTGATGGTTTTCACTCTTTATTTTCACCTTCGTACACTATGCGCCATCTCACTCCCGCCATGCTCATACGGCACGACCCATTAGCACCATCATCTTACATAATGCAGCACATATTAACCACAGCATATTAATTACTTTTTGCAAACATAGGACTATTGTGTTTAGAGCTGAGCCGAACGATATATGATAGTTTAACAATATTTAAGAGTTGAAAATGAACTATATAGCCAAATAGATCTACCCACAACGTCTGTCAGATGGTGGTGTAGCCGTCAGCTGTACCGACAGACACAGAGCAGGGCCGAAGGTCTCTTGCCTTCGCTCAATATCGTCTCTATTAAACACAAAGCATTTCCATACAGTGGAAGATGAATGTCTTTTCGTGGCTCTGGTTCGCTTTTCTTCTCTTTGCTCATTTTTGTTTAATTTCTCATGAATGTGCCACACGGTCCATGACTGAGTCAAACGGCAAGGATGAGAATGATTAAGATTATCTCAGAAAGCGCCTGCAGAGCTCATGCAAAAGCAGTAACCTTTAGACCTTTAGACTGAGTTTTAAATAACATATACTGGATCATTTAAAAAAGGAATGTATAAATATATATAATATTGAATTATATATATATATACAGTATATATATACTGTATATATATATACAGTATATATATATATATACTGTATATATATAATTCAAAGAGGGCTGCTGAATGAATAAACTGTATCCACATTTTGCATTTTAGCACCTCAAACACCAGCTTTAGATGCATAAATATATAAACTTATTTAGATCTGCTACGAAGACCTTTCAGCAGGAGAAAGATTTTGAATTTCGGTCAGGATGACATCAGCTCACATGCTGCGAGGATGTGGCAACACGTTTGTAAAGGGGACCACCAGCAGGGAACCGAAGCGCCCATGTTTACCACATTGGTGTCCGCTTCGACACACTCCTCCGCCAAATCTGATTGGTTGACGAGGGCCCCGCCTTTCCAGGAGCAGTCTAACTTGATGAAGGCTCTGCAGCAGTAGTGGCAGGTGAATCTGCAGACTGTATTACAGAGCAAGTAATGATGTCATATTATTAACAAATTACTGAATCTATCCCATTGTCTCTTTTCCAATCATCGGACGGTTATCAAAGGAAGAGCACACCCTGGATTTGACTAAATATGTATATAAACCTTTTTATAATAAATGAAATTATCTAAGTAAATGTGACTTAATGGATTTCATGTGATTACTTATCCTGTTATTAACTTCTAACCCCTGAGCTATTTGTGTGACCTGTTTGGGCAGACCCACCTACACACCTACCACCTACTTACATGTTACCCCCGATGCCCCCCACTAACCCTACTTGTTGGAAATGTGTATTCAAATAATGACTCTCCACCCCTAAAGGCACTGCCATTTTCCTCCACAGCACACTGGATACAGTCTTGCACAGTCTGAAACCCATGAGTAACAGAACCACAGGGTAATGGGTAGGGGGCTTCTGGCCCTCTGCCAGAAGACCGTGCCGCTCTGGTTCCCTGCAGTGCATCTCAGGGCCTGATTTGGGGCCGAGCGTGAACCATGTGATGAAGTGCGAGTCGCCCGTCGCTGTAAGATGCTGAAGTGACCCCACCTGCCTGTGTGGGCCGAGTTCATATGTGGGAATCGTTTATGGCTAATAGGTGCCACTGCCGCGGGAAGCAGGGGGAGCACAGAGATACGTCAGGGCAGACAGGCAGAGAGAGGCAGCGTGTTGGGAAGCTGACAGGAGGGCAGGAGGGGAGCGAGAGCCAGGGGGGAGGTCAGGAGGAGGTCAGAGACGGGAGAGACACACCACCAGGGAGCTACTCACCCGTGCAGCGCAGGCTCTGTTTGTACAGCCCCCAGATGAACTCACCACACAGGTCACACCAGGTGGGCTGGCTGAGGCTGCAGGGCTGGAAGGTGTGGCCCTCCCCAGGCCCCTCCCAGCACAGGCCACCGCCCACCAGCCGCACGGCCCACACCCTCTCCGAGTAGCGCTGTCGCCCCACCGTGGGGCGGGGGGCCACCAGCTCGATGTACCCCGTTGGCATCAGGGCCTGCAGCTCTATCAGCTCGTGCTGAGACATGCCGCCCTCAAGGTGACGTCAGCCAATCACCTCCAGGTTGCCGTGGGGACACATCCCTCATCTCTAAAACTCCTATTAGGACGCCTTAATCAGTAAAAGCTTGGCAAAACTACAATACCATCCTGTCCGATTTCTGTAATCCATTCATTCTGCCTAGATGCTTATTACTAATCTCTGGACAACTGGGAGTGATAGTCATAGTAAGTCTGCAATTTCCGGCCCTGACAAGCAGGATATAGGAGACCCCAACCATCTTCCCAATGGAACGACATAGTGTCTCCCTGCCCCAGGGGTTTCTAGCTTTATTCTTGATGCTGTATCCCCAGATTATAAAGAGATTTTTATAGTAGCCCAGTTTTCATGTCTTTTCCGCTTCCGTTTAATTATCTGCAGTTTAACAAACTCTCCGCTGGGAGATCCGAGCCGCGACGAGCCAGAAGTAGATGATAGTGCGTCACGACCGCTTCCATAAAAGCTGATTTAACTGCATGAATAACTGATCAGCCATCTGTACTTCGATTTTTAGACGAAACGTTTTACCACGTTTACAGCGGAGAAGATTGGAGGAGAAAGCGAACGTCTGAATCTCCATAAAATTTAAATTCAGAGTGCCTATGAGCCATCCTTGTTATTTTGCATCCCAGATGTGCAAAAAATGCATTTCCTAGTTCAATAGGCCTGTTGCCACACGTTAAGTATAATCTAATAATATTAATCGTAAATAATATTAATCTGAAAACGTATTTATATTTAACGGCTTCTAAAAACAAAACTTTTCCGATATTTACCGTTTATGGTTAGATTAGATCATTTAGGCCTATTACCTTACATACAATGAGAATAATTGCTTTAAGCGCTTTTGTCGGAAGTAAAATGAGATCAAATATAGTTATAGTTTAAATGATCAACATATAATGCAGTATAAAAACTAATCTTCAATACTAATAAAGGCATGGCATCCGTTATACGTAGTATAACAAAAGTAATTTAACCAGGTTTTATGGTAAATTACTCAATTTTGGCGCGCAAAACTAGATTAAACAGAATGACAGGGAAATGCACAGATGGGTAGAGCGTAATGCTTCCCTACCGGCGCTGTAGCGTTGCTTTCCCCAGAGCCCCGGGCGAAGTGCGCCCATCTCTCCCTCTTCATGGCGTGACACTGCAGGCGCGTCGCTCAACTAGTACTCGCCTTTCCGGGATATTACCTGCGCATTTGGTTTCCAACGCTTTATAAACCTACAAAAAGCCCTATCCCTAAAACTCTAGATATGGGAAAATTCTCCTTTTAAAATTCCCCACTGAAATTGTTGTGGTTGTCTGAACAAATGAAAATGTTCCTTGCTTGCCGTAGGGTCATGCCTGTCACCAGCAGGGGGCGCCACTGTACATTACCTCGAGTCCCGCCCCTTGAGAACAACTGTAAATTGGAAAACAAAAAGCCCAATTCATTATTTATGGACTAGGATCACAGAGAATACTATAGCTTCCAAGATTATTTCAGAGAAACCTTTCTACATACCAGTGTTGTCCTGAACCGTTATGTTTGCACTAGTGACTTTGCTGTTAGCTATACGGATGTGTGTCCTGCTTAGACCTCTCTCATTAACAGAGAAAAGCCATTGACTATTGCATGCTTGTTTTTTTGGATAGTCTAGCTACTGCAGTGCATGAAAATCGCAGGATGGTGGCTGTTCCTGAGATACTGGAACAAACCCATGAACCACTGTGCTAACAATGCCATGTTTAAATTCACTTAGATAAGGAGTCTTAACCATTAACCATCAACTGAACAGTAATTGAACCACCTGACCCTGAGTAGCTGCAATATATTTATGGTATATAATATATTTATTGTATGTATAAGAAAAACAGAGAGGCCGGTAATTATGTGTCCTGAGTCATCCGGGAGGAATTTAGATTACTGTGGCTTGCAAGCTTACATAATTAAATCACGCAAAGTATTTTAAAAATGCACATTTTAGCAAATATTGTTCTGGTAAATTGGAATTAGCAAAGCAAATTACGTTTTTAACTTGAAATACAAAAACTGAACTTAACTGAACTTAAAACTGTGTGTGATTTATTCTCAGGGGATGATTTCAGTACATTCGGAATGTTGTTCCATGTAAAATAACTGAAGGCAGAGAACGAGTTAGTTAAAGCTTCAAAGTTTGGGATTACAGGATTATTACTCATCGGACACATATCTCTGAGCTCCCAGAGTTTGGAAGGGGTTACCACACGCCCCCCTCCCCCCCCGGTTCCTACGCCCCTGCTCAATTGATGCATAGTGGGGAAATGGTCAGGAGTACATAATACGTTAGCTGCCCTCTGGTGGACAAAAGGCCAAGAACAGTTTCCAAATAAATGCACCTAAACGACAGTGTTTGAGGCGGAAAAAAATTGCATTACCGTGTCAAAATAGATTTTGGACGAACAGCACGGCACAATAGTAATATCAGTACTAATATTGGCACCAGCAATTATACTTGTTATCCGGTTTCTCATGATTAACCCCTAAACCATGGATTACTGAAAAAAAACTTTGAGAATTTTAAAGAATTTCTATTACATGGAAGTGCATACAAGCTTGGGAATGGGGGAAGACCAGCAGACACAAACAGTGCCCTCCCAGCCACTGAATGAGCTGAGGGTCCCAAGATACAATGTCAGCCAGTTTTGCGCCCTCTGTCGCTGAGTAGTAGCAACTGCACTGGAGTGCTCAAGAGACTTCGTCGTTTTTATTTTTTAATTTACTTTGGATGACTGTTGGGATATAAGCAAATGGAATCGCTACAGAGTGATTAGTCAAAATAGAAGAATCCGTAACTTCACTTATCTGAAAAACTGCATCACCCACTTTTATGCATTATCCATCAAAGTGTCCACATTACCCTCAAATACCTGCAAAACGACACACTAACCCTGGATTGTAACAAAATGTCGGCTTTATTTTCTTCCAAAGAGCACCTTTGTACTGAAACCAAGGAGAAATAAGCGCCACACTTTGTTTTCAAATGTTTTTCCAAGTCATTCGATTCAAACAGAATAGCATCAACGAATACATCAACCGACGATTGCGAAGTTGGCAAATATCAGTCACAGGACACAAGGAACCCCAGTGAGGAACTCGACTGCCAAAAGCAAACACTTTGTCCTCTTGTAAATAAGACCATATCAAAGCTTGTTCATCAAGATAAAATGGATGTAAAACATTCAATTTCATTAAAGTTTAAAAATAAGTTTAACATTTGCATGTGTCTTTGTCGAGAGTTTCCGTTATGAAGGTATCAGTGAAATTCATGCAAGTTTTGTTGGATTTAAAAAAAAAAAAAAATCAACTAACATTTTAACATTGTCTACAAAATAGGCAATAGCAGGTCCAAAAATGGTCAAAAAACACATTGGTCAAGGGTCGCACAATGCTGTAGGTGTCCCGTTATCAGGAACATGGTCTGAACGGTGGCCGGCCGCACAGTGACAGCCTGTCCTCTGTCTCCTGCAATGGCACTCTTCTTTTAAGACACGTACAAAATACAGAGTGGACATTTCAGAGGAAATCCCTGATAGGAAAGTTCTGTTTCTCTCCCAATGCTGAATCTGTCACACACAAACTTACAACACACACACACTCACCCCAATACTGCAGCATACTAGCTACACACACACACACACACCCTTTGGCAGACTTGAAGGGCTACAGTGTCAGTGCACAGGATCTATGTATTCCGATATTCCCATGGGACGTGCTAAGCTACAGATTCATCCACACTTTAATGCTTCTGAGTGACAGTGATAGCGTACATGAGGGAGTGTGTGTGAATGTGTGCATCCCCATGTCTCACTACATACATGGGACTGAACGTGTGTATGTGCGCAGGAGGACGTGGGCAGGGGTCTGCATATCCGCGCACAAGCACACACGTGAACGCGGCACGCCGACACGGCACAGACGGCTCAGTCCCGCAGGTCTACGCTGGAGCCGAACAGCGCCACCAGCTGCTCCTCGTAGGTGGCGATGTTCCTCTGCATGATCTCCTTGCAGGAACCCAGGAGACGCTCAAAGGCCTGCACGTCTATGACTGAGAAGGAGGGAGAGAAAGAGAGAAGGCTAGGGCTGGGAGGGATGGAACAGGACGAGGAACGAGGGATAAAAGTGGAAGATTCTCTCGCTCGCACACATGAACGGGGGGCCGAGGATCTTACCCAAGCACTTCACCTCCCCCACAGCATAGACCGAGGCAGCCCGGGGCTTGTTGGTGACCAGGGCCAGCTCGCCGAAATACTGGCCCCTGTGACAGCGTGCGATCTCCACCTCTGGGTTGTCCTGGCGGTCTGCCTTAGTCTACAGGTAACAGGGCAATTTCAGGTGAGGTCCACCCAGGAATGTGCTCAGTGAGTTGGATGGGGCGGGGCCAAACTCACTTTGCTCTTCATCAGGATCTTCACCTCCCCCGATTCCACGATGTAGAAACAGTCAGCCATCTCGCCCTGAAAAGAGGAGCCCCGCAGGCAGACATTAACTCACACGGGTGAAGAGGCCTGCAGACACATGCAGGGAGGCCTGCCTCGCCCATGCCACTCTACCTGAGTGATGATCCGCTCCCCGTCTTGGAACGTCTTTCCCCCTAAAACGTCGACGAGCTTCATCCGCTCCGGTGGCTAAGGGAAGGAGTTTTGGGCAGATTCAGTCGAAGGAGAGAAGTATGTCTTTAAATTTGCGTAAATGCAGAGCCAAACGCAAACACACCTCCAAAGACGTGAGCAGGGGGACAGACTCAATGAAGGTCTCGTACATCCTCCTCTTCTTGGCGTTGTTCTTCACTATCAGTCTGCGGAACGTGGCCCGGTCCTGAAGCACACAGATGACCCACGTCACACTCTTGGGCATTTTGACTGCCACACACCTGTCGGACTTATTTTGGTAACACTTTACTTGATGGGGCATAAAGAATATAGCGTTACGCTATTGCTTACGTACAAATTAACCACAAATGTCTTAGTTGCATACTGATGTTAATTCATTGTTAGTAAATCGCGACACGTTTTATCTCAAGAAATTACTTTATTTGTTAGTATATTTGTTAATTCTGTCAACCTTTGTGAACCGCTGAAGGAACAAGTCATGAATAACAATTGAAATACAGATGATGTCTGTTCATCGTTAATGAATTGTGATGTGTCTTTTATCTCAAGCAGCGACTATTTGTACGGGTTTTGTACTTCAGTAGTAACTGAGTTATTACCAAGTATCTGTGCCCCGTGTTACTGATACTGATACTCTAAACATTGTGAGGCATCTAATAATCCATGGCGTTGTTCTTGATTATCTGAAGTATGCATTACTGAAGCCCGTTAAAGACACTTAACCTCAATCCACTTGTTATTACACACTACAGGCCAATCTACCAGCTGCCATTTTCATCTAAAATTTTTGGTATTCATGATCAGTTGCTGGCATATTTAAATGCAAATCATATTTACAAAACCTATCAATCTGGTTTTAAAACTTTTCATAGCTGACTCTGGCGATTATGCTGCTCTGGTCCTTTTCCACCGAGCCTTCGATACCATCAAGCACGGAATTTTATTAGATAGTCTTGACCATGTTGTTTGTACTAAAGGTACTGCCCTGGATCGGTTTAGATCACATCTGAGTGACAGGAGTTTTTCTGTTAACTTAAATCAGGTCACGTCGTTGAGTGCCCCTGTCGGCTTTGAGGTTCCTCAAGGGGCAGGCCTTAGTCCCCTTGTTTTCTGCTATCTATACGTCCTGTATTTCTCACATGCTTATGCTGATGACACACTGCTTTATCTTCCTGGTGTGTAATACTGTAATACTGGTGAAGTCACTACTATACTGCCTAGATCAGGGGTCTCAAATTACCGGCCCGTGGGCCATTTCCTGCCCGTCCTCCCCTGTCCTAAAGCCCGCACGTGATTTTAAAGAAACAATGTAAACCAGTTGGCAATAGGGTCCTATTGTTGCACATTTTGTTTCTAGTTATATTTCTATTTCTATTTCAAGTGTACTTTAAGTATAAATTAAATGGTTACTGGTTTGACAGTAAAATTGAAATTTCAAATTGTAGTTATCATTAAAACCTGGTTGATTGTGGTGGTGCTTTGAAAAACTTCTCCAGCATCAACTGAAGGTAGCACCATCCTCCCAGTCACAGCGCGCATGCACAGCAGGCAATGTGGGTTTGTTTGCGTCAGTAAAAACAGGTGGGAAGGCAGTAACAGTGCTCTGGAGATTTTTCAGCCTTTTAAGAGGACTAAATCTTATGGTAGTCATATTTTGGCTTTTAATCTTCGTGACCGCCACCCACTACTTCAAAGCGAATGCCGGGTAAGTTAACGTTTAGCTCAATGCATGATGCTGGAACTTTAGAATGGGGGGGGGATGTCATGGTTTGTCTAACATGCTAATTATTTGTCAGTAATGTAAACTGAAGCCTTAAGGGTTACCTCTGCCTGTAAAAACACGACACGTCAACAGCGGTGGCTGTAAGCGATACTCTCTTATCCCTCAGCCTGAGAGCTGAATGTCCATTTACTCAGAATGAGTTCTGTGTACGTTTGCATTTATACACAATGGTGGCCAAAAGTATTAGAACACTTGGCATATTTAAAAGGTTTCGGTTGTTTTTGTTGAATTGGTCATTAAAATACCCATAAAATAAATGAAATATCTACAAAGTGATCATTATGCTCTATAAACGATAGAATAGAGCCTTCATGAGGAGAATCACTGTGCTAAGTCCGGACCTCAATCCCATCAAGCACATTTGTGACAAGTTGGAACATAAACTGGACAGATCTACTGTACATTTAAAAGTTGCAGAAGGCATGGGACACCATTAGTGTTGAAGCTTTCAGGTAATATATTGATACTATGCCAGCTGTAACTGCTGCAAAGATGGACATACCAAATATTAAAGGTGCATAAAAACAGTAGGTCTCACTTCATCTGATATTTGTTGTGTGCAACCATCTGCATATTTCATGAACATTATGAAATGAAATCATGTTTTGGAGACAAAAAAGTCAATATTTTCAGATCTGTCAGGTGTTCTAATAATTCTGGCCACCACTGTATTCTTGAAAGAGAATAGTTTAGACCAGTTATTTTCCTAACCAAGATTAAGATTGCCAACTAGGATTAAACTTCTTCTTGAATCACAAAGATCTGGAAAGAGCAGCACATGGCTCTCTTACGTCACGCTTGGATCACTACAGTTGTTTATACCTGGGGGTGAGTATGTCACTTTGGCACCTTGCATGGAATGGTACCACTAGATTCCTCACCAAAGTCAAAAAAGTGGCATCATATTATGCTTATTTTAGCTTCTTTACACTGCCTGGCGGTGATGGGTAGATTTTAAAATCTTTTTTTGGTGTACTAAACTTTGATTGGTCCCATGTTATTCTTCTGATCTTTGCATCCCTTCTTCTCCATCACAGTCTCTTAGATCATTAAATCAGTTTCTCACAACCACCTCAAGGTCTAAATTAAAATCTTGTGGTGACCGTGCACTTGTTTCTGCTGCACCCCAACTATGGAATGCCTTACCTTTTCACATTAGGTCTGCGTCCTCAATTCTAGAAAACCACACTTAACTATGATTTGTGCTGCTTCGGTGTAGCTTGATTGAGCATTTGGGATGCTTATTGGTATTTTATGTGACGTTCTTAGTTAATTCAATGCCTGTTATTTTATAATTTCATTTGTTATTCATCTGCTAACTGGTATTGCGTTTATTTTAAAATGTGCTAGAGAAATGAACCTGACTTTGACAACATCTGTGTATATCTGTGATAAATGTGATACATCCAGTGTGTGACTGGCCGCTTTAGTAATCACTATGTGATCAATGGAGCCCCTTGTCCCTCTCCACCCACCCGACGAACCCCCCACACCGGTTGGCGAAATGAATAAATGATTGTAATTTAAATAATCTAATTGATACCAGCAACCACTGAACTCATCCGTCCATCACCCCTCTAACTGGGCGGACTCTAAAACAAAACCTAATATTTGATTGGTGCTATTGCAAAGAAAGTTATAAATGTGGTTATCAATGAGAACTCAACAGACTAGGCGAGACTGATCGGTTGTGTCCATTTGCAATGTAACCAGTTAGAGGTTTTGTTTAGAGCCCTCCCCCTGACTTAGAAGGGTGACTGACAATTTTAATGGTTGCTGGTATCATTTAAGTTGCAATTTAAATAGCATTTTCAATTATTTAAATAATCACTTAAATGACAAGTTAAACAATAATTTAAATAAATTACATATTAATTTGCTGAATATTGTCACAAAACAACACTAATGATAATGATAAATGTGATACATAAGCTAGCACAGGCACACAGAATAAATAGGGCCAACAGAGACGTTGTTCACTTAGCCACCAATAGGTGGCATTGTTGCACTTTGCACCATTTTACTGCGACCCAATTAAAAAAACACACACCACAAAACAGCATGTTACAGGTTAAGGAAGTGAGAGGCAGCGAGCGCGGCCGCCTCACCAGCCCCCAGAGGGCCCCCTCGGTGGTGGCGATGATGGTGGCAGCACGTGGGGTGTTGTACATCAGCGCCAGTTCCCCGAAACTGCCCTTGTTGTCATACTTCCCCACACAGCAGCCAACACCATCCTTCTGTACCACGATATCAAACACCCCCCTGCAGGAGAGTTAACAGAGAACAAGCCCTGCAGCTGAAGGTACAGCACCACAATGCCTTGGGTGTTTTATAAGTCACACAAGCTCATAGAACTCAAAATAAACACAAAACACAAATGCCAGTCTCTCATTACAAGATAAACAAATACAGAAACACTAGCCAATGCTAATAAGAACACGCACACACACACACACAGAAATGCTCACCTCTCTATGACGTAGAAGTTGTCTCCATCATCGCCCTGGTTGATGATGTGCTCCTGGGTCTGGACCCGGACTTCAAACATGGCATCCAGCACTTCTGCAAACTGTTCCTGTCACAGGTCAAGAGATGTACAAGGGAGTCGTCATTACAGACGTACAACCAAGAGGAACTGCACACCAAGGACAATGCCTGACACTGTGAAACAACCTCGGGCACAAAACCATTACCAAACAGCGTGTAAATAAACCAATATGTGCGACAGTGTCACAAGTGCAGACCTACCAGCAAGAATACACCACACACACACGCACGCACACAGAACAGCAGCCGTCAGGGCCAGCTCCATGACAGTCATATGGAGAGCTGTCCCTCTCTAACAGAGGTCCTGAGTCATTTCCCTGCCAAGCAGTGGAAGCAGTAGTGGGGTCAGAGTGTGGAGCTGTGCGTGTATGTGACTGTGGGAGGGCCAACAATGGTCACCTTTTCACCTAGAAAGGGGATTTCCCAAGTTGCTTCAAAATCTCGACAAGCATAGATATGGAAAAGTAGACAAATACAGGTGAAGGAAGTTTTCACGAGTAAAAACATGTCCCTGGACGGATTCATTTTTGTTCAACGAACACAGATTTTATCAATGGTCAAAGTCAACAGTAATACCGTTTAGGAATCTCAAAAATGTCAGGCTCATTTTTTACTTTACGTAAGAGCCGGAAAGCCTAACAGTAAGAGCGTCGCTATAAATGGAAATGTTTAACGGCTTTGAACGAATGAACTTTGGAACAAATACGGGAAAGAAAGGAATAACTGGATTAGCATAATCATACTGTACAGGATAAAGGCAGATTCATAGCGATCTGACTGAGCATTTATGAACTGCATTTCGGCCTTTCTATATGAGCAGGCAGCAGCAGATTTCACCACCACGAAACTAGAGAACCTTTGTTTAACAAGGAAGAACTTTCATGATCAAGATCTCTTTTACAAAACAGCTAACATGCCGGCGTGACAGAAACAAAAACAAAACAGACAACAGAAGCAGACAAACAAAAACACACATTAAAACAATAGTAGCAGCGCATTTAAAAGCAATTACATATACAACATATCGTTAACGTATCGTAATGGCTGATATTTGTACACTCCCTCGATACCATTATCTGTGTCAATCGTAGCTGATTCAGCCGGCCTACATTTAAACGTTATCAATATTCAAAGCTACCAGCATCAGAGCAAAAGCCACAACTACTACAATAGTGGAGATGACTACAGTGGACAATCAGCCATTTTCCATACTGGAAGACGAGGGATTTCACCGACTCATCCACCACCGGGAAGTAGGATCGCCACTTCCAATCTCAAGAAATAACGGGACACTGTCATCCCAGGTCCACAATGAAAAATATGATGGGGGGGGGGGGATTGTCCTTGATGGTAAACTTGCTGAGTGGGAGGAAAGGTACGAGAATATGGGGCAACTCTAAATAGAAGGGGTCACAAAGTACCAGCCAGTGAGACAGTTTCATATGGCCTGTGACATGTTTATAACTCATTATTAAACCTGGCCCGCAGATCAGTCTTTTCCACAGAATAAAAAAAAATCATGTAACGGCATTCTGCTCATCTGCACTGGCAAGGCTCCCCACTTGGCTCAGTGGTTAACTGGTTATTGATATCAGCGATGTTAGGCAAAAATATATAAACATCTCAGTTATTGATATTGTCAAAATATTCACATCAGTCCGCTGCTAACTCAAACCATGCACTTGCATGGGGCCCCTGAGTTTTCACTACACTACGTTTTAAATAAATGCATTACTTATTTAGGAGACACTGAAGCAGCATGTTCTGCTGACCAGCTAGCTAACTATAAATCATGACTCTACTCACTAGCTATTTACTTAGTTTTTGAAACGTGTGTGGCGTTTGAGGCCCTGATGTGACTTTTGGTATGGGGTCCCAGAAACAACAAACCCACCCCTGCCTCAAAGTGCATCTAAGCCAGGCGTCTGACACCCTTTCTGCACTCCCATTGTTCCTTATTATAAATCAGAGCTCCGCTAAGAGCAATATTAATAAATTTTAGTCCGAGGCAACATCATAATAAATCACTTTAGAGTTATTACACAATTAATCATCAACACAGCTAATATAGCACCCACCAATCCATCTTCCAACTGTTCATTTAGCAAACGGTTGCAGTGCTGTGTAGATTTACACAATGTATCCCTCTAAGTACATCTCTCTTTATCTTTACCATTCCTCATTTAGCAAACGAGCTCCTTTCCAAGTTGTTAAGTGAAATGGTGGCCAAGTGAAAATCACGGTATCCTAGGTGTGACTGTGACTCCGCTTCTGACTTTACATCAGCATTCCATTCTCAACTTCTTCCATCCTTCAAAGAGCGGACACTTCTAACAAGATTTTGTTCATCCTACATCAAAGATCTCTGTCTGACAAGTCATAAATGCACACATTGTTCGGGAAGTGACTTTTGTTATTACCGTCATATTTGCAGATGACCACTAACCATGGTACTCGCTAAAGTACGATTGTACAGACCCTGCACATATATACCTGCAGCTGGGCAGCTGTTTAAAGGGCGCGGACGGCAAGTCATTCTGCACATACCGGGTCGAGGGTTTTGAACAGAAGGATGTCCCTGCAGGCCTCCTGCAGCCGAGAGCGCTGCTCATCCGTTTTGGGGTGGACGATGCGGGACTCTGCGTCCTCCTCTTCTTCATCAGGGTTAAAGGCTTCTGCACACACTGGGGACACAAACTTTGACTTCCCAAACGTCATCCAGCACCCCCTAGTGACCACTGCACCACATGAGAAGCATTAGTGTAGATGTTTCTTGTGTGTGCTTCCTTAGCGATGGAAGCAGCTACCCATCCACATTCCATTAACAGGTTCCACTCAACCTTCAAGAAATGCCTCGAGAGCCATTTCAACCAACTCGGCCTACCACTGACCTGCTCTCTTCATTGGCTATTCCATGGTTACAGTCTCTTGGCATCCCTGTATGGTATTTTCTTATATTTTGCACTTGTCTAGCAGAAACCAAGTCCTCATGGTGTTTTGAATTGAATAGCTCATCTGTAAGCGTCTTACTATATTTCGTAATGTACTGTATGGCTCATGCACTAATTCTAACTCACAATACGACAAGGAGACAACGACAATGAGACAGCATGCCCTCCAACCTACCTGATACCCTGCGGTTGAATCGACTGGGAGGGGGTGCTAGAGAGACAGAGAAAGAGGGAGATATTAACGATCACTACTTGTGAAACAGCACTGAGCGAAGTACAGTTCCCTCCAGGGACCCAAAACTATAAACGTCTTATTCAGCAGCTGCACAGTTTTGCTGCTTTCATAACATTAACGAAACGTAGTCATGCTGAAATAATCCAGGAAACCGCCTGGAATAGGGGCCATATAATATTCAGTCCTGACTTCTCTCAACCCACACTTATCACATTGTAGACAAGTCAATGCGGGACGCCCATTTAAACAGAATCAATCCCTTTTCTAACCCGAGCCTGTATGAATCCTCCTCAGGTTGTATTTTTCTGGTTCTACTACTTTATCTTTTATATATTAAGGCACTAAACTTGACTGTGTATGTATGTATGTATGTTCAGGCCTCTAGGCATGTCGCAATGTGTCTAGGTGTGTATCAGCGTACGGGGGGTGTGAATCAGGCCAGCGAGCATGACAGGCCGCACGCGCACGTGTCACTACCAGACCCGGAGTAGTTACGTCAACGGTAAACCCAGAGTGCCACCACAGCGGTGCCTGTAACACAACTGAACAACTCCTCTTCCAAAAATGAATCATCACCCTCTCAAGTTCCCTCACCGTGACATTAAGCTCCCACGCCGCAGTGTTAATTTCCCACACCTCACTGTTGAGACTCTCGAAAGCACTTAAAAGGCACTGAAACAGATCTCTGGTGTTGTTCTCTTTTGTGTGTCTAACTTGTCGTTCAGAGGATAAAGCCCTTGGGTTCCCACAGGCCACATTTCATTGTATTCTGTGCAAATCTTTCTACATTGTGTTTATTTAGCAGACAGTTTTATCCAAAGCGACATAAATTTTTGAGAAAGCAGGCTCAGACAGGGCCTTGCTCCAGGGTCCAACAGCGACATTGCCCTGCCAACCCTGGGATTTGAACCGGCGACCTTCCGATCATGGGCACAGAATCCTAACCCACCCAGTCTCCCAGAGTCTTGTTCCGGAAAGACAACATTTCATACATAATTGGAATTTCGCCATGCGACAACCACAGGCCAGATGAGGCACCCCCTGATGTCAAAAAACACAGAGCCGGAGTCGGAACCAGAGCTAAAAAAGAAGTGCTGGGATTTTGTAGCAGGGTTGACAGATAGAATTCTCCAGAACCCAGGCCACAAGTGGGCCTCAAAGAGGCACCGTGCCAAAACGTAGTTTCTCAAGAGTTCAACAACAGTTCCCTTTCTGGGGCTTGAATGTGTAGTCTTCAGGCTTCAAGGAGCCCCAACGGAAAAGCAATCAGCTTGTTTAGGCAGGGAGAAAGACAGAAACCACATGCTCGTCTGGTTATTTTTTGCATTCAATAAAGGCTCCATTTTCACATCTTATTTAATTGGGATTTGGCTGCCTAATAGGATTCCAGCATGGATTAGCGTTTTTTGTGAAGCTGAAGGTTCATGGGAAATAGAGGATTAGAAGAAAAAAAAAATACTATAGGGACATTCAATTTTAATATCATAGAAATGTAAAAAGCTTTGTAGAATGCTATATTATATATAATGGTGTTTTGAGATGAATACCTTAACTGGGAATAGTAGTGGCATCAGTTACAACAGAGATTACAAATCGCTTTTTTCAGTGAAGGCAAAGGATTAGCTCCCTGTTCTAGGTGCCTTCAGTAAAACTCCCTTCAGCTGTATAGGATGTTATCTGGGGACAAACAGAATAAAATTCAGCACGGTTCCTGCGAGGAATTCCCCCTCAGACGTGCATTAGGAGGCCATGTGAAGTGGGTCGGGTTGCCAGGCGACAAAAGATGGAGAGGAACCTCTTTCAGTGTATCCATAACAACACCTCCTTTAACGACTGCTCAGAAACACAGACCCCGCAACCAAGCCTGACCCCTCAAAAGGCAGCGACTGACCACGACTGCAAAACAAATCTAACGAAAGAAAATAAAATTCAGGCTAAAAAATTACTGGTGCGAGTCATTTCCCTCCAATCTCTGTGTGAGCCAGTCACCGTTCGAAAAGGCACACATTTTGGAAGACGCCCCGTTACCTTGCCGTTATGGCCAGTTAAGGGCATTAGCAAGCTGTCACAATTAGTGTCATGGGTGTCGAGCTGGGTTTCACTGTGAAAAATGTCTTTAAAATGTTGCTATTCTAAAGCAGAGAGCTTATAACATCTGCCCACAGTCAGCTTGGGATTTATAAGTATGTAAATGACACAGCCATTGTGACAACACAACCTGATAAATATGGCAACAGATACCTGCCATTAAGAACACAAATCAGCTGTGAATGCTGGAAAGCAAAGAGCAGCTTGGGATTATGGGAAAGAACCATTCGGTTATTGACAGTGGCATCGAAAAAGGCTCTCGGTGCTGTAATTAGGTCAGCATTTCCTGTTTTTACTTCCCGGCCATGTAAACAGTTGCCACACAATATAAATGAAGCCAGCGGTGCCCCTGATCACATGATTCTTGTCCATGAGATGAGGGCATGGTCATACTCAAGGGCTTGGGAGAATGTGCCTGGCCAGTATGTGATTGGACAATGCAAACTGCCTATGGCTTACAGCTATCAAACAGGGCAATTAGGACGAATCACTCAGGGGTGTCACCATTGGTCTAGAGAAGCCTGTGCCCCCCACCCACCTACCACATCTGAGGTTGTATACATTTGAAAACCACTAACACCAGAGCAGACAATTATGAACGTCTAATATAAAGAAATGCTCTCAACCATAATGAAAATTTAATCAGGAATGTTTTCAGTAACCAAGTGACTACAATGAGCGGTTTTTCACCAACAAATTTGTCTGTGGTGAATCATAAATAATTTATCCATCCATCCATCTTCTCACTGCTTACCCTTGGTTGTGGGATCAATTGTATAATCATTATGGCATTGAACATTATTCACTACGGGAAATGTAACCAGGTAGAGTCGAGGAACCCTTCTTAAAGTTGTAAGTTGTAGATGTATATAGTAAATAAAATAATACTAATTAAAAAAACAGGCAGAAATGCAGAAGTATGAGGATGAAGCAGACTGACCTCAGAGTGAAAGCCACCTTTGCTATCGGGGCAGAGATAAGAGCCACTTTACCCATAGAGGAGGTTTATGAGCAATTAGCTTAGTATTACAGCCACAGAGTCAAGGAACCAAGCCTTTGTTGTTAAGGTTCGCTGCGGATCCTTCCTGCTCCGGCCAGAGCAGGCCTGGCTAAGGACTCATTTACCCCGCAATGTGTGCCGTTGCCCTAGCCTGAACGAGGTGTCAGCATCAGGAAGTGACTATATGTACGCGTGTGTGGCTATATGTGTGAGTGAAAGTGCGAGTGCACATACTGCGTGTGGCTGCAGACTTTCAGCTCAGCAGTGCTGAGGAAACCGAGTGGCGATGGGCATAAAGCATAAAGCTAGCCTTACATGGAGCATGAGGTCTCCTAATGAAACAACTGAGAATCCCACGGGCAAAGCATGGAGGGTGTCAAAGGCCCCACCATTTATGGGGATGCTTAGAGGAGTTACCAACACGAATACATGAATACAACAGTAGATGGAAATAAACATGAAAATGAGCGTTGATCGCCATTGGTTCAGGTCCTACACACGCAAAGAAAAAAAACTCCACCATGCTGGTGAGTCATTAGAGCTGCAAGCATAATATTAACTATGGTGCATATAGATATAATGGGAGCCGTTCCGGTCTGTCGCCACACCGCTTCTAATTAGAGTTTTTACTTCAAAGCAGACTTTCATATCAACACGTCCCTTTTTCTCCACGGGGAAAATGCCACCGTTTCGAGCGATCCCCATCTGCCCAAAATGTGTTGGAAGAAAATAAATCGCCAGAGCCAGGTGTATCGAAACGCCAATGGAGCCATGCGATTTGTAGTAAGGAGCTTTGCTTGAAAAATAAGTTTCTCAAACAAGCAACCTTCTCGCCGCAAGTCCAGGCAGCCTAGCGCCTAGTGCCGCGATCATATGGTGTCTGACACCGCCATGCGACGGCGGAAGGCGGATTAAACTGTACGAAACCGAAAACGCTTACGGCCATACGCGGGCTGCTCTCCTTATGCAATGTTTTCTGGTGGATAATTACTGGGCAAAGACAACGAACCTGTTAGAAAAGACACCGGTAAAAAAAAAATAGAAAATAAAACAAAAATAATAATATTACGAACAGGGCAAGACACAATCTTAGTCTGCAATTTAGTATGTTCACATTTTCAAACAGCAAATAATTAGGTTATGTTATGTCATTCAGTTCACTGATGTCTCTGATAGATAGGACTTATTTTAAGCTCTCTACCAGAGAAAGTCAGACCTACCCTCCTTTAGAGTGCATCATGCATACAGGTATGTGCATAGTTCGAATATCATTTTACTGGCCGATCTCTTATTAAAACTGGCCATCTAACAAAATTTCCCAGTGAACTGGCCAAATTTAAAAGGATACTGCATGATGACAGTACTATATATATACACAAGCAACTGGATGCTTGCAAGAATTTATAACATGTTAGTGTAATGTAATTTATATCCTGAGATAGTTCGCTACCTTGGGGATTAAAAGAGCAGCATTGTGAATTTAATTAAAGGCCTTCCTTTTTAGGCAGCAAAGCGACAATTCTGGAAGAAAAAAAAAACTCACGTTCAAAGTCCGAGTCCTCATCATCGTCATCATCCTCATCTCCATTCGGCTCGGGCTGCGTGAGCTCTCCATCGAAGATGATTCCCTTGCCCCCAGACCCGGCTCCATCCTGGCCCCGGCTTTCCCGCAGACGGGTGAAGTACTGAACGGCAAACTCCACCAAATCGGACGGTCTCCGGCGGAGGACCTCCAGAGTGTAGCCTTGCAGCAGCTCGGTCAAGCCGGCTGGTATTTCGATACTCATGGCCAACGCGTCTGTCGATGTATTTCTCGTTCTCGCCTATTAGAGGCACCGATCGGAGTTTTTAAAAATGCAAAAAGAAGAAAATCGATCCCTTTTCAATCCATGTAAATTTAGCCAATACAGGTACCTTGGAGATCCTCCTCACTATATATAGCTGTACAAAGATGCAGACTAAGTATAGTGTGGTGGTCTGGATCTCTCTATCACTTTCTACTCTGAACTTTTGCCCTGTCAAACGCTGCCGGTTACCGGATACACTTAAACCAGCCAGCCAGCCCTCCACAGCCGCTACTTTGTATCATCCACTAGCGTTTACTTTCCCTTCCGAAATGCATCATCACCGTACCAGCACCCCCCAGCTGAACGCGCACCGAGCAAAATGCAACCTTAAAAGCCGCCTTGTCTTTTCAAATGCATCCACTGTATGCAGAGCTAGCTAAGCGGATAGTAAGGTGAGTTGGATTGCATGCAGACGGGTATCTAGGCCAACACCCTTCTGATGGCAGAGCAATCAAACAGCACGACGGAGTGCATGATAACTTCATTATAGGAGCCGGCAAGTCAGTGAGCTACCGGCGCCTGTCGCTCAAAGCGCGCATTATTATTTTTATTTTTTACGGTTATCTGCAAAAGTGGTTTACTTTGTTTCAAGTTTGGTATTTTTGAAGCGCTGTCCGCGCTGTTATTTTCACTGTTTCGCTTTGCTGGTGCTTCCTGCCGAATGCTTTTTTTCCCTTTTCCTTTTCGGGCTGGGGCTTCCTCACTCCTTATCGTTTTTTTTTTTTTAACCAGTCCATGCCAGAAGGCTTCCGTTTAACTGTGGCGTTTCCAAAGGCCAGCGCCAGCTGACGACCGCAGATCGCATCCACCCCGGAGCCCGAGGAGCCGGGGAATGGGGTTAACAGTCGCTTCCTTGGTCGTGATAGCAGGCTCACGGCGGGGCGACTTAGTTGCAGCTGGAAATACAAATGGTGCGAGGCTCGTCGGTCGCTGCAACAACGCAGAATGCAATGTAATCTGCTACCGACTGAAATTCACTGCACTGAATCCAGCGACCAGCAGTAACGCAGCCCGGGTGTATTTCTTCAGTCACTATGAATGACAGGCTGTTATCTAAACACGAAATATCCCCTTTGATGGAGGAGAAAAAAATCCAAGTTCTCGATGCGTTTTGTGGTTAATATTTAATAAATTGGCATGGATGTGTAATTATTAGTGCATTTAGGATTCCGGAATTTACTGTGCTTGTGAGTCAATCATGCAACAGGGCTGCCAGCAAGCCATATAGAGTCCCCGTATTGGTAAACTTATTTTATAGAGTGAATATAATACCACACATACTTAACACTGCCTGATTTACTTCTAAAATTTTTTTTAAAAAGCATGGAATTTAAATATTGATTAAATCGTACGACCAAATTTTGATGCTCATTGTAATAAAATTTCAATGAAATAAATACCCACTATGGCAGCCTTTTTTTTTTTTAGAGGCGTGGTCACATGAAGAGCGCTGCAGGGCTGCCATGGCAACCACGGCCTGGCCAATGAGGATTGACCACTCGCGAACCTTTAGTTTTAAAAGCATTAGCGGCTAGGATCGTGGGGTCCCCAAGCCGCGTTAAGGGTATAGATTGTCTTTTAAGATTCTAACGCAGACTGCAGTGATTTACAGCAAACAGATTTACCCAGGTAAAAAAAAGGACACTGACTACACCTCAATGGAAAGGAAATTTCATTCGTATTATATGCAGCATTTCTCTCTTTCTCTTCTCTTTCTGTCCCGAAGCCCTGCCAATGTGCTGAGGCAAGAGAATGGACAGAAAATGACAGTGGGGCAGGAGAAGCCAGGGTTAGACGGTCAATGCCAGCTCTGATATGTGATCTCCAGAAGATTGTTGGTTCAAATCCTGTTGGTAATTACGTTATTAAGCAAGATCCATAACTCCAACTGCAGGGTTGCCCTTGTCTGACCCCAAACTCTCCCCAATTGTGTGATGCTTTGGACATTTGATTTGAATTGGTAACTGTTCTGAACTATCTATTCTGACTACTGATGTGGCTGATAGCTCATAAATTTAACAGAATACCAGGGTTGGATCTGCTCCCATCTACCTGCAAGTGTGATTCCCTGTGTGAGGCTTATGCTTATGTGATGAACAGGAAAGAGTAAATGGACTGACATACAGCACCCTCTGGGGCCTTGTCATGATCACCACTCCAGCACCTGCCCCACCACCCCGATCAGTAGAAGCTGTAGGACGGAATGATGGAAATTGTCGTCAGCTGAAAGAAAAGCACTACGCAAACTACAACGTGATAAGGTGTTAGCGAGAAACACTACTTGCACATAAAAACAGCTATCCACGTGAACAATAGTGATGTCCGATTTGTGAACCAGTTGTTGTTTTGAAGTGATTCAGTCAAACCGATTTTCAAGTCTGAAAGAATCCATCTTCTTTAGATTTAAATATTCGAAAAAGCAAAGTTTTTAATTCATTTACACTTGCTGTTAGTAGACTGTCTGTAGCCATGTTGCATTCAGTGCCCCTCTGCATACCGTAGTGCGCTGTATTTGTGCTGTGGGTCATTAATGCCCTAATTACTAATTACACATAAAACGATGCTTTACGAACCATCCGATGTATTTTCTGATCCCACTCGACAGTGTCCTTTGTTCAAAAAAGGACTCAAAGCATGCCCCAAAGTACATAAACCAAAAGCACCATCTAGTGGGGTCAGAAAATACAGCAAATGGTTCATGAAATGCTATTTTGGCCATCCCTGCTCCCGACTCTCGGTAATCGACAAGTTAGTAGTCAGTAATTCTCGTAAGACTCATAGGACCCATAGGGGATATTTATGATGTAATTTATTAATGTATTATTTTGTATTTAAAATACATGTAATTACACTTTTGGCCACTGGTATCCCAAGTTTTGGAGTCGCATTCCCCTATTTTCCCGTTGGATGCTTATTTTGGTTCCCGATTTTAGTGACTATAAGGTGATTCAGGAGCATATTCCCCACATTATAACAGGACTGACCATAAATCCCAACACACTGGAACTCAACTTACCCCCATCACACAAAACAATCCAGCATGTGCCAAGTCAGTTTTCCATCCATCATCCATCCATCCATCCACATGTCCATGACATAGTTACAAATACAAGCCTTTTTCTACGTACCCAAGTCATCCAGCTGAAATGTCATTTCAAGTCCCACAGTACTCAAGACATAAACACAGCAGACCCTATGATATTACTACATAGCAGCATGTTTGTCACCATATTTATTAATATGTATAGACATGTGGTGTTGCATTGCTGTAGCCAGGGGCAGCTATGGGTTTATGTCACATGCACCTGCAGACCGGGGTTTTAAATTAAATGTCAATCTTTGGAATTAATCAAGAACAGCATGATTAATTGTAATTACCCTTTGAGTGAATTGCAGCAAATGGCATGGTCATGACCTGCCATTCAGTGACATGGACACAGAAACACACACACACACACACAGAAATCAGAGATGATGTTACAATCGTACTACAGACCGCAGCAGTACTGGGAGCTATAAGCTTAAACCACCCAAACAGAGTGTGTACACTGAGGAGACTCACATTCAGACAGAGTAAGGCACCTGTGTCCGATTCTCACTCGATTTCTTAAAAAATATCCTGAATTAAAATGACAGAAAACAAGAACAGGTCGCTAGATCACTCCAGCCGTGATGCCCAATCTGCCCCACTCTCCATCAGTATCAGTCCTTCTTAGCCTTGGTGTTTGCGCGCGTTTGGGGCGGGAATCAGTCCAATTCAGCAGGGGGGGGGGTGGTGGGGTCACAGGTTCGGCACGGCCCAGTTCAGGAACTTCATCGCAAGTTCGAACCCAAGGAAGCAGGCCTGCAGGGGGAACACGAAGAGGAGCCTTAGACCTGTGCGCCCGAGAATATGCCCCGTGTGAAAGTTCTGTGCAGTAAGGACTATAAAATGTGACTTTTTTTTGTGCTTGCATAAGGAGGGGGTGAGTAACCAGAGAGCATTGGCAGGAGGCCTGGGGTGGGGGAGGGGGGTAGCAGGGCTGTGCTGATAACGGCACAGTGTTACCAGCAGATGTGTAAACAGCACTGACGTGAGTCACAGGTTATAAGCCAGTGATGAGTATGAGGTGTTAGCCGCCGTTTCCAGTGCTACGTCGCAGTGAAAAGGAGGCAGCGTTTGGACGGGACGCCGTGTATTTGCGTGCGGGGGTCGGCGATGGGTACGCACGGCGTTGGCGGGGAAAGCCCTCAGCATCACGGCCGTGAAGCCCTTGTACAGGGAGCCCACGCCTTCTTCCCTGATCAGCTCACGGAGGACATCTCGAAAACCGTTGGGGTACTTTCCTTCAGGAGCTGGGAGCAGCATTATTTACAGCAGGTTATTCCTGGGGAAAGCTCAGTCTGTTTTAACATTACGTTGAACATACTCAGGCGTCCTCCAGGAAGGAGCTTTGATTTTCAAAAAACACACCATAAACAGACAGAAGCACAGATGCAGTTAATCCCTTTTGCTGCATGTGAAAGCTACAGGTCTGCTGTGCGCACACACACACACACACACACACACAC
>JAODKM010000118.1:7719489-7745037 GCA_026780845.1 Petrocephalus sullivani | reverse complement strand
CATACACATGCGGGCACAGCGAGGATGCAAGGCTGCGAACCCATACACATGCGGGCACAGCGAGGATGCAAGGCTGCGAACCCATACACATGCGGGCACAGCGAGGATGCAAGGCTGCAAACCCATACACATGCGGGCACAGCGAGGATGCAAGGCTGCGAACCCATACACATGCAGGCACAGCGAAGATGCAAGGCTGCAATCCTGATCACACTGCCGCTTACTACAAGTGAAGCAGGGTTAGCACAGACAGACACAAAGGGCCGGTTCCCAGACGGAGATAAAGCCTAGTCGTGGACTAAACTGGAATTTTGTATGGGGATTCTCCATGTTTAGTCCAGGACTAGGCTTAATCCTTGTCTGGGAAAGCAGCCTAAAAAGTTAATATTGTACTATTTTAACAGACAACATGGAAAGAGCCGTCTAAGGTAGATAAAGGAGTGCATTTAAAAATACCCTGTATATAGAAAGAATAAGGCGAATTAGCAATGTTAAAATGAAAGCTTAGAATTGATCTGATTTATATATAATGTTATATAATTTAAATCCATCTAATTTTTTCCTTGTTTAGGGTCATGGGGGAGGGTGGGCATGTTAGAGAATTCAGCATTTAGTACTAGGAAAGATTTCACTCTGTGCTCATTTGACAGCACGTTACTTTAATTAAAACCAGGTTTCACGACTACAAATCTTTTTCTATTGGAAAAAGAGAAACCTTTTGGTATAAATCATGTATCTTGAGGACATCTAATGTCTCTGAAGCGTTTGGAAATTTCTTTAAATAATCCCTGAATGTAAGGGAAATTGACTGAAAATGACATTTCTATTTGATGAACTATTATTTCCTGTGACTGTGTGGATGAGACTGTATCCTACTTTATTGACCATGAACTGGCCAAGAGGCAAGAAAGTTCCTGTAGTAAGTGTTAGTAAGTAGCTAACTAACTAACCAGTTAGCTAGGCCACAGTTACAGCAAGGACTTCCAAATAATTCTTAAATAAAATTTAATGCAGCTCTTTGATGCAAATATAGTTGTAAGAAGCTGATATTTAAAGCACTGTCATGGTTTATACAAGTACACTCTTAAGGCTGCTCAGTATAAACACAGACATTGGTATTCTAAATCTGACAGCCAGACTTGGTACAAATGTATGATTACATTACACAACTCTTAACTGTTTATGAAGTGTTCACACTTTTTTCCCGAACATTTAGCATTTTTTCAGTGTAATACGTTTTATTGTGAGCGACAGTGGAAGAGTTTAGCTTTTCATTTGAATGCTGTGCTTTTAAAATCCTAATGTGGAAACTGTCAGTTCTCAAGCAAACATTGCCAAACACTGTACAGGTGCACACTGCAATCTACTGGCACAAACTGTCCTGGTAAACATACTTTTAAATGTACCTTGTAGTTTATAAATACTGAAGCTACTCTTTTAAATACCCAGCAGTAAAGAGACAAATGTTAGTGCACATGAAAAGAACACATAAAAACACTGTCCAAACGAAAGAAGTCAAACCCATGAAGATGCTGACACAAGTGTAATAACAATGGGCACCAGCGTACAGAACTGGGGTCAATAAACACTAATACCATGGGGTCGTCCCAAATTCCTATACAGCTTATTAAAAAATTCCAGACAGTCTTTTGAAGTCTCAGTCGAACAGAAGTTCCCCTGGGGAATTCAAACATCGAGCAGGGCCCGATTCCGGTTTCTCTCTCGCAAGGACAGCCCTCGACGGCAGGGCCTGTGTGTTTGATGGGACAACAGAATGTGGGCACGGCCAGAAACGCAGACAGACAGCCACCTCCATACCGAAATGTAGCTGCAAACGTGGGACGATGCTGGAAAGGCGGCACCGCACTTTCTCTTTGTTTTCCTAGCTAATAAAAACACGTGGACACGTTTTATTTAACGCGAGTGCCCGGCCAAACTTGGAGTCAGCTCTAAACGTGTCACACCAAACAATCCTTCTGTAGGACGGTTGAAGACTTTGTCAGTGACTTCCATTTCCTTGGAAACCAACCAACCAGTGACTCTTGTGAATGATTGAGGACTGAACTTAGAAGAGGTAGGTCAAAGAACCTGATGGTACTTGTGCAGCAAATGGCCTTTACAGTAATCGCTGTAACTCTGCACGTCTGCCACTGATATCCCCAGCAAAAACAAACAGCAAGGGCTAAGGACAAAGTTATGCACCAAGACTGCATAGTTAATCTAACAATGAGAAGGAAGAATGTTACACTGAGGAACAGGTACGGTGGAAAAGAATTTAAAAAGGAATGAAGCACAATCTCATTCCATACTCACACTGGGTGGACCTATTAACATACAACTGCTAGAAAAACAAAATTACATCATAAACATAGGGACAAAAGGCTCTAAAACCTTCCATAGGTAGGGTGTATTTACACATGCACACCGGCCAGCTCAGAAAGAAACACCCCACCCAAAACAACAGTTAACTGACAATTCAATTCAACTGCCAGCCACTGTTAGCCACTGCCAACAGAACCTGCTGCCATGGCAATGTGTCACCAGAAAAAGGCAAATACAGAGACACACACACCCACGCAGTCACCGGGGTTTGCCAAGGGTAAGAGTGCAGTGGCATGTCACAGGAGAAATCTTGTGCTGCCTTTTGGAGTTGGCATGGGTGCGTGTGTTTCTGCGTGCCTGTGGTTCAGGTAGTTACACACTACCTTCAGCTGCTTGTCTGCGCTCTGGGCTTTCTCCAGCATCATGTAGGAGCCGCTGATGTTACACAGCTTGTCCGCATCACCGTGGAGGAGCAGAAAGGGCCAGGTCACAGTGGGGATCGCCCTCTCGACCAGCCGGGCGGCCCCCACCAGCTGCATAGCAAACGCAACACTCAGACCGCCATGGTAGTTCAGCTTGTCTGTGTCATACGACTCCACCTACAGGGCGAGACAGACACTGCTGACCCACACTCGCACATGCTCATTACTGACCAACACTGCATGCTGTGTGCGGTGCACTGCACATGCTCATTACTGACCCACACTGCATGCTGTGTGCGGTGCACTGCACATGCTCATTACTGACCCACACTGCATGATGTATGAGCTGCACTGCACATGTTCATTACTGACCCACAGTGCATGCTGTATGAGGTGCACTGCACATGCTCATTACTGACCCACACTGCGTGCTGTATGAGCTGCACTGCACATGTTCATTACTGACCCACACTGCATGCTGTATGAGGTGCACTGCACATGCTCATTACTGACCCACACTGCATGCTGTATGAGCTGCACTGCACATGCTCGTTACTGACCCACACTGCATGCTATACAAGTGGCACTGCACATGTTCATTACAGATCCACACTGCTTACTATACAAGCTGCACCATACATGCTCAGTACTGATCCACACTGCATACTGTTTGAGCTACACTGCACATGTTAGTCCTGAACCCTACGGATACACGACATGGACTTTGTGACAAGTAATCCTCAAGCCTTACTTCTTTCTGGTCTCGAGAGATCCACTTGGAGTCAATCGAACCCAGACTTAGGCTTGGCAGCACATGGTTCAGGAGCTTTGCCATAAACACCTGCCATAAAACCAAATAAGTGTGACATGCAAAAGTGTTTATATGTAGTAATAGAACTGCAGTAGGAAGCAATGTAAAATATGGTATTCTACCACTTTGTTAAACTATAGAAATTACATTTTTACATGTGCAACATCATAGCCTCCATATGAAGAAAAAGTATGTTCTCCACTGAAGTACACACGTCTTCTGTGAGGTGCTCTGTTGCTCAGGGACAGCCCCATGCGGGGTGTAACTTTTTGCAATTCCAGGAGCACCCGTCCTCACCTTAAATGGCGACGCAGATTCCGGGTTGAGCTGTACCATGGGCGAAATAAGTACTACTCCAGCGAAATCACTGGGTCTCTCACATGCACTGAGGATAGAAATGGCCCCACCCTGCAACAGGGAACCACAGTGTCACATTACACACGTCAAATAACGCCCAATAATGCTACAGGTAAGTCATATAATCCTCGTGGCACTTTAACATAAAAGCTTGCCATAACTACCATTTAGGACCAAATGAGAGAAATATTATGCTTTTTGAAATGTTACAAATTCATCCATCCACCTTCAAAATGGTAATCCAGTATGATGTGGTGGAAAAATCATTACCGCTTGTACAGCTTGTAGCTCATTATTATGATCATTAATTATGACGACCTTAGCAAGTCACTGGTGACATCGATAACGGTAACGAACTATGATTACCAATGAAATAGCTTGGCCTAAACCATAAATTCACTACTAAGCTAATACTGTTTTACATTGAAGATGAAGAAGAACGACAGAATGAAAACACAAGACTCGCATTTGTCCCATAGCTGAGAGGCAAACACATTCTACAAATGTGCCTCCACCCACAGATACAGCGATTACAGAAATAAGCCGGGTTTTTTTCTCAGGCAAATGGATATTACCCACGTCTTTGCATTTTTATTTGTCACCTGCGAGGTGTACAGTCAGATTACAACCTGCAGTGAATTGAAAGTTGGTCAACTCCGCTACAATAAAAATAGTAATAGCTGAAAGAGTAAAACGGAAAAAAAAATATGAAACAGGGACAGCGTGTCTCCTGAGCTGTGGGGTCTGATCCAGACATGGCGGCTCCTGAATATAATCTGAAGCAGAGCCCCCATCTGTTAGTCTCAGGATAGATTCTGAAGGTTCTGAGAATCCACAGGGCTGGTAAGAACGGCTCAAATCATCAAAGCATTAAAGTTAGTGCTAGATTTACAACAGTAATACAAACAGTGTAGCTATCTTTCAACCATCTATCCCGGTCAAGGTTATGGGGAATTCTGTATATTTTTTCACTCTATTATGTATGCTATAAACTGTACCAGTATAGCGTGTAGCTTTGTAGGACAAAAAGGTTATGAGTTCAAATCCTGTAATTATCTAAGTAATTGTAATTGTAATTGCAAAAGTAATTGTATCACTGTTGAGTACTTAAGCAAGGCCCTTAACTGCAACTGCTCCTGGGATGCTGGCTGATTCTGCTCTCTGCCCCAAAGCTCCCTTCACTTGTATGCAGCTTTGAACAAGAGGATCCACTGAATAAATGTATGTCCTACCACCACACAAACAAACCACACATGCCGTTAGTAACTTCACCATGCTGCGCTGCAATATGATAGTATCACTAATTTGATCCGGGGAAGAGAGTGAGCAATGTGAGCGCATGCCTAATTCAGCAGGTGGGGCGTCTGCACTCACCATCGAGTGGCCCAGGATAAACAGGGGCAGGCCTGGGCACCGCTCCCTCATGAGATCCACGTGCTGCAGGGAGTCCCTGACAAACACCTTGAAGTCCCGGACCACCATCCTCTCCCCTTCACTGAGGCCGTGGCCCACTGAGAGCGAAGGAAAGAAAAGATAGACAGATGGAGGGGGATTGAGAGAGGATGGGTGAAGGAAGACCAGAAAGGAAGATTGGGGGGGGGGGGGTAAGTGAGGGAAGGAAGGAAATGGGGGAAAGAGGAGAAGAATAGAGGTTGAGACAGAAAGGATGTGAGGAAGGCAGAGAGTGGGATGAATAAGGAGAAGAGGAAGAGGGTGGATAACAAGAGAAGAGATACATTTTTATTCTGTAAAAAAGATACAGAAAACAACTAAAACAAAGTATTATGTTGTACTTCTACACACAGTGTTAATTCATTACAGGCATGTGTTTATGTGTTTCTGTCTGTCTGCCTGTCTATCTGCATGTCTGTCTGTCTGTCTGTCTACTTGTTTGGCTGATTATGTACTTGCCTGCCTGTCTGTCTTCCTGACTATCTGTATGTCTGCCTGTCTGTCTGTCTACTTGTCTGCCTGTCTGTCTTCCTGACTATCTGTATGTCTGCCTATCTGTCTGTCTACTTGTCTGCCTGTCTGTCTTCCTGACTATCTGTATGCCTGCCTGTCTGTCTGTCTTCCTGACTGTCTACTTGTCTGCCTGTCTGTCTTCCTGACTATCTGTACGTCTGCCTGTCTGTCTGTCTACTTGCCTGCCTGTCTGTTTTCCTGACTATCTGTATGCCTGCCTGTCTGTCTGTCTACTTGTCTGCCTGTCTGTCTTCCTGACTATCTGTATGTCTGCCTGTCTGTCTTCCTGACTATCTGTATGTCTATCTGTCTGTCTACTTGTCTGCCTGTCTGTCTTCCTGACTATCTGTATGTCTGCCTGTCTGTCTGTCTACTTGTCCGCCTGTCTGTCTTCCTGACTATCTGTACGTCTGCCTGTCTGTCTGTCTACTTGCCTGCCTGTCTGTCTTCCTGACTATCTGTATGCCTGCCTGTCTGTCTGTCTACTTGTCTGCCTGTCTTCCTGACTCTCTGTATGTCTGCCTTTCTGTCTGTCTACTTGTCTGCCTGTCTGTCTGTCTACTTATCTGCCTGTTTGTCTTCCTGACTATTTGTCCGTCTACCTGTCTGTCTATGTGTCTGTTTGTCTGTCTACTTGTCTGCCTGTCTGTTTATTTCATTAAACTCCCATAGATCCAGACATACTATTTATAACTTGGTAAACTCAGCTCCAGCTGCCCTACTTTCAAACAAGCACAGTACTTGTGCTAATACCGCAGACTGCGTAAACCAGACGTGACTGACAGGAAGTGAGGTCAGTCACCGTGGTCATGTGCGAAGACCATCAACCCCCGTTGGCTGAGGCTCTGGGCCAAGGAGCTGTACCTCCCGCAGTGCTCTCCTACTCCATGGGCCACAAACAGCAGGCCCCTGGAAAAGAGAAGAAAATATGCATTTATACATATGTTTGCATGCGGTCACACCTGCACATACACTGTATACACTGTATATCAACACACAGTCATGTCCGCTGCCATTTGATTTTTTTAACTGCACAAATACCATGACTTACTTATTTCTATTTATATAAATTTCCTTAATAGGGCATCTTTCGGGATATACATCCTTTTTTGTACTATGCTCCTTTTGATTTACTTAATCAGTATTTGCACTTTATGTTTGTCGGTCTGTATCCTATCTTGTCTTACAATCGCTGGTGCCAGGCACCTCATTAGGCGACAGCCACCTAGTATGCCGTCTCCTGAGCCAATGTCACTTTGTCGCGAAAGGGGGGTGCAGGCAGTGTAGCTCGCCTGGGCTTCCCATGGGCTTGCACTGGTGCTGGCAATCGCCCACCTATCTGCTCCCCGTGTATTGGTGGGTTGGCCAGGGTGTGTGGAAGTGTTGCCAGTATTTGTGCGAGACAAGGCCCTGGATGCCACAATCGACGCCATCACACCCGACCGGGATCCCGTAAGCGCTCAGATCTCGGCAGAGACGGGCATTCTGGCACGGTGAGGGTTAATGGAGTCAGAGCAGAATCAGTCCGCTGAACACAATCAAGCACACTGTTGAAAACCATTTACAGGAACTCCACCCACAGGCACACTTGTGCTCTCTCATCTCTCACTCCCTCAGTCCCTCACCCGCGCTGCCATGACCCACGCAGGCTGGTAAATCGCTGGCAGGCCGAGCCAATCCGCAAACTAAGAAAGACGATTAGGTCATTCTCTTAACACGTCCGAAATAAGAAAATAAACCTTCGGCGTGTCCGCGACTATCAAAAACAGCTGGCTTCCCCTCTGAGCGCAAACAGAGAAAACAATAAAAAATGAAATCAAAAAAAGAACAGATGTGTACAGTCGCGCACATGCACTCATCATGAAAACAGTTTGACATGCTCTGCAGCAGGAAGTGATTTGTTGCCATGACGACTCTGGTTAGACAAACTGTCCTATTTAGCGGCATACATCTCTGCCTGTGTCTGGCTGTCAATTTGAAGGCTTTCACCGAGGATTATGAATACCGCCGAGTGAAAGATGTTGGCCTTTCCCTCCGCTGAAGCCCTGGGTGTTAAACATGCAGAGCGATGTAGCCGTCTTCCCCTCAGGCAGTTTGGGGGTGGGGGTCTCTCTTTGTTCCGATCGGCTATGGCCTCCGCTCTTCGGCTGCTAGGACGTCCTGGCCGCTGTGGCGGGCTCGCTGGCCCTGAATGGAGTTGAATGAGGCTTCTCTGAGCGCGGCTTTGTGTAGCGGGAATGTTTACGGGGCAGCGCGGAGCCCCGGCGTCCGTGGCCTTGTCACGTACACTCACACGCGCATCGTCCCTCTCCCCTACACACACACGCTCACTCACTGACTCACAGGGATGCTGGACTCACCCCCTGAACGACACACGCACACAGCCCTTGCTAGCCCACACAATCAGTCAGGCACACGCACCCACCCCCCCATTCACATGCTTAGATAATTCACATATTCACTCACACCCTCCCTCAGGCACTGGCTGACTGGCCATCCCAAACACACACCCAGTGGGACACACTGCATATCTGCTTCACAGTCAGATCAGGAATCCAATGCTCCACTGAGCCCTGTTGGGGCTTCCTCTAGATTAAGCTCCACTGGCAAAGTCTACTGAGTGCAGAGACACTGCACCTCTGTCACTCCTCGGGGGACAAAGGCTGCTTTGTTTGGGCTCTTTTTTTCTGATCGTAACTGTAATGGAATATAGTCCATAACTTCGTACATGTTTGGAATACCTATGTAATTCCCATAAAGCAGTTCACACTCCTGGATAGATTGGTTTTGCTGAACTGGGAAAAAAAAACCCTACTGTAAACGCCCCGGCTGTTTACATTACAGTGACTCTGAACATGCCAACTTTACGCACGCGGACTACCAGCACAACTGCTAGGAATCTGTTAGCACAGTACCTATTTGCACACTGACCATGAGCTCCCAGACTGCAGTCTGGTACAAAGGAGCCAGGAGGCCAGTACTCTGCGCTTTATCCTGTCTCAGCTGTGACCCGCGGCCGGCCCTGGTGCTTCAAACGATGCCGGGACATACTGTTTACAGTCACCCTTCAATTAAACATTTGGGAGCAGGAAAGCGCACCCAGGCTTCCCAGACTGACATCAAAACTCACCCACATGCTCACACAAACGCTGCAACATTTTAATTTGACTTATTTATGCATAGATATTGATGTGGCGAGAATAAAGTAAAGTAACATCTGTAAAGTCGCCCTTTGAAATGAGCAAATATCTGTAATATCAATTGCAGGCTACTTCAATCGTGGCACTTCAGTCATGGACTTTTTCTAAATCAATTAAAGGGTGTTTGGTTTTATTTACGCCTTGAATACAAATACGATTATCACATTGGGAAGTAAAACCATTATTACTACAAGCTGTTGGGTACAGAGCTTTGGTACAGTTAAAAGGATCGCTTTTATAAAGCTGTCGGCACGCTTTGATACCCATAACCCAGCTTTCATATCTGTGCTCACTAACCTCGGAGGTACCTCCGGTACCCAGTAGCGGCAAAACAGACGCTGTCCGTCGGCGTTGACGATGTGGTCCTGCCCCCTGTCACCCTGGGGTGTCACCCCTGACTCCGACATGATGAGTCCGATTTACACGCTAAATAAAATCAGTTGTCCGCCGTCCTGAAAAGAGAGATCGGGGCAGGAGGAAAGGTGATTAATGAATCTGCGGCGCTTCAGCAGTCCGCCTATAGGGCGATAGGCGAGCCCGGCCCCAGCGCTCCGCGATACGACGCCGCAAGCCGCGGGCCCCGGTGCCGGTCGCAGGAGCCGGACTCTCACTCGCGTACTTTCTCCAGTGTGACCAGACCGATGCCAAACACGAGGTTTAAATGCCAAGGGTGAACTAATGTGCAGCCTAAAAGGGAGCAGAGGCAAAGTGCTTTGGAGACAATGCAGCTCCGCGTATGGAGGGGGTGGTGAAAGCTGTAGAGATCGATTTGGATAATCATGGGCTAGCCTATCCATTATGGTGCACAGAACAACAGATAATAGTTATTATTGTTATTATTATTATTACTATTATTAGCAGAATATGAAAAAAAAACCCGTGAATTTGTTAAAAAAAAAAAAGAAAAGATTGAAATACATGCCTTCGCTGTGCTTTCAGTGTTTCATTGTTACATGACGGTATCCATCAAAACCTTAGTTAATTCAGCAAGCGATCGAGTGCGAAGCGAGTGGGCAGCCCGCGGTAAGTAATGTCTCCGGGGGGGATGTGTCCGCTGGACGTGCGGCAGATTTAGTCGCAGGTGCGCCGGCATCAAACGGCAAACAGTACGGACCGCTCCGGCGGAGATCGATCCCCTCCTGTGCCTGACAGCGGGCATGTCGCCGCTTCACGCCTGATCGCTATCGATCTGTCACACGGGAAGGGGCGACAGGAATGCGCTCCACTGCCAATATAAAGCGTCTATCAGCTGGTGGACACAAAGAAACACCCCCCCTATTACAACAGTGCCAATTATTACACGGTGAGCATGCGAGCAAATTTCATTTCAAGCACTTCGTTTGATTTTAACTCAGTCATGCGTGTCAGGAAGACCGGTTTGTCCGGTGTCCTAACTCAGCTGAACTGAGGTATTATAGAGTATTACAGAAACACGAAAGCAAAAGAACGAGGAAGCCGCTTTTTATTTATTTTGGCAACATGATGCATTTTCATGTTTATAATTTAAATTGGCACAAGCACGTTTATCATATGCATCAAGTTCATGAGCACCATAACGCACGCATAATATTTCCAAAACACGCCTTATTTTCCAAATTACACAGCGACTACACAGCTGCCACTCAGCTGCGACGACCTCATAAAACTAGAAAATTCGAGTGTCTTAAATTAAGGGTCAGCTGAATTAAGCCGCGCGCATAATGTCGCGTTTTAGAGAGCACGGAGCTGTTCCGCAACTTCTGTCGAAAAGCAGCCGAATGTGACAGCAAAGTGGAGGCGCACAGCAGCGCTTCTTACAGGCTGAATTTGCGGCTGTGCATCTACCAGGGAAGCGGCCAACCTGCTCTTTCTGGACGGTCCACCTGGCGTGATCCCCGGAGTCGCTCCGCTTCGCCGCACGCACTGCGCCGGGGGTCCCGCCGAGCGATCAGCGACCGGAGGGATCGCCTTGACTGGAGGCGGAGGGAATTAGTCGCCGACAGATAACCCTCCAGGACCGCTCCCTTAGCCCCGCCCATTCTCCTCAAACCCCAGCTCAACCGGTCACTATAATATCAGTCCTACGAGGATACCGAATGGGGTGGTTTTTAGAACAGGGTTCCGAAAGGTGAGCTGTGAAAATGATGCGAGAGGGTGGCTCCGGAGACCCAGTCTCACAGTTGTATAACAAGTCATTATGAGGAATCTCGACCTATTTTGCATGTTTTTATTATATTTGCATGCGCGCTGCTCACGTTGATTTGTGGTCTGCAAAATGGATGCACGATATAATACACGTTTTAATCCCAACACGGAAAGCCATTCATCGTGCGGTAGAGACAACATTAACATTAGAGATGAAATACAGACTCAAATCATCATCATCACCATCATTACATAATTCTTATTATCAAAGCTCTAGACCTCAACTTCACAAGCTTTAGAAAGCACTTCATTTGCAGCAAATTTACATTTTAAACAGTAGATTGGGAGGCTGATCTGGGAGCACAGGACAGAGGTAGGAACGCCCTCCACCTTGGCCTGGTGTGGCCTCCGTAACAATTCGGAAAAACCAATTAAGAGCTCAGGTTGGGGAAATACACATAGAACTCTGCAGTGCTGGAAAACAAAGGTATATGACTATATAACAAGCGTAAGTAAGCAATTTACGTCTTCAAAGAGCTGAAAGTGTTTTTAATTTAATGTTTAAACCTATTTAAGCCGTTTTCATTATTAGTAGTAGCCTATGAAACATCACCTGGTGTACAGCCTTTTCCCCCAACTTACAAACAAAATTGCTATACACCCAGTGGCACAAAAAATGTTCCTCAGTATCCGTTGCTGTACCTTAAAAAGGTACATTTACCTACATCTGGGGTGCAATTGGCAGACCCTTGAGGTTACAGCAAATGTACCCTCAAATGTACTCATTGGCATCTGTTTCTTACAGTGTGGATCTGGTATATGAAGCAAGTGTCAATTCACTGGATTGACTAAAAACATGCAGGGCTGCAACTGCCCAACATTTGGTCGGGGCGCCTCCTACTGGCTAAAGCGGAGAGTCGCACATCTGGGGAACGCGGAACCTCGGCATGGTTACATCCTCTTAAAGTTAATGTGCATATCATAGTCATGTCGGCAACTCTTGGAGCATGTGGCGACATTTCGGGATTGTGCCAGCGGCTTAGAGCACATATAGCGTGGCAAAAACATGCAGGCACAGATGGACATACTAGTTCTTTGGTTTAACATTGGTATTTAAAAACGTCATTAAAAAAAAATAATCTAATTTTAGCTGAAACCACATGTAGGCCTATTTTGTATCCTAATGGGTTAATATATTTTTCCTTTGTTAAATTCTTTATGTGTATATATAGAGAGAGAGCTCGAGGTGCAACTGGCGCCTACGGGTAGGAAAAATTAACTACAAAAGCCAAAGCCACTCAGAAAATTATTAGTAATTGCTTTCTGTGGTCTAGGTATTATTCTCCTAGCAACTGACCTTAGATGTAATCATTTTTAGAGGCAGGAAATAACTGGGGGTTATGCTGTAGAATCAGCATGCAGCCGCCGAGCTCCTTCACTGCAGATAAATAGCTTTCTATTGTACCCATGATAAAAGCAGTTTGTCTGGGTGCCAGTGGTCCCCATCCGCCGACTGTTTGGAATTAATAAAAAAAAATCGCTCATAAAAAAATCTGTCAGTTTAATGATTCCCATGACAGAGTGCGATGTGACAAGGAGGAACTTGAAGTTTTCTTGCATTGCACCGGGTTTTGTGGACGTGGCTTTGCCCCTTTTGAGCTGAGTATAGCGCAGCTGGGCGCCGGTGAGGATATTTAGATACACGGTATATGTATATCCTGGCCATTTTTACTGTATGACCCAAAAAAGAGGAGACCATGCCTTTTTACATGCGTATAAACGAGTAAATGTGAATATTTGCGTGGAATCGGCAATGCTTTAAAAATATGCTTTCAAAAAATATGTTGATTGGCCAATTTCTTAATGCTGAAAGATTTCCATGAGGGGAGTTTAGCATTCCTGGAATTTTAAAACCGCCCTTTTTAAGCCACCTTGACGTCGGTTGTTTTTTCCGCTGGGCGAGGCTGATAATCATTGCATGGTTATTATGTAGTGACCAGATGATATTTCCTCGTCGTTTTGGCCGGCTGCCTGCGCCAGGCTGGGGCGGCTCCTCCCCAGCGGCCGCGGGGCGTTAGCGGTATTGGCGGCGGAGCACCACAACAGGGCGGGCGTAAGGAGAGCAGTTAATAGAACGAGCTGTAGCCGCGGGCTTAAGATCAATAGAGCCGGTATTAGTTCAGTTTTGCTTTTTAATTTTTTTTGTTTTGCACTTTTTCTTTGCTTGTTTTATTGCTGCAGTACAGGGTAGCCTGATCCAGGGTAGAAGAGCACAGTATTCCTAGAACATTAACTAACAATTAACAAAGGTTACTAGTATATGTGCTTAATCTCCATGCCGTTGAGTAGTCTTCCATTAGGTCAGCTGGACGCAACCCCCAGCCCCCGCCAGAACTGAGACTCTAATTTTTACTTAAATTTTTTGTCGCATCATGGGAATGAATATTTTTGGGCAGAATTGTTTTAAATGAGCTACTGTGATGCTCCGGCAATGTCCCAAAGGTCATTAATGTGGAAAAAAACCTGAAATACATCCAACGGCAGGAAGGAGCTACATTTCACATAGTGATATATTCCCCAGCGGAGCAACCGATATTCCTGCACAAAAGGAAATAGGCTGACCAAGGCAATATTCTCCATAAACGGTCATTTCACCCAATCAGGCTTCCATTAATGTCAATAGAAACAAGGGAAGACTCAGATAACAAGAGTAAATACCTGAAACTATCGCGCTTTTGTGGAGATCCAGACCTTTGAGCAGGTGGGGGTGTCATTGTTCATCAGTTCGATTCTATTTATTATTATATAGCGCCTTTCACGACACAGGTCCCCTAGTCCACTTCATTAGTTCCTGGATACCAAATAAACAAAAGCCCATCTAGGTGCCAGATCTCCACGCAGACCCCAGCTCAGACGGGATAAAAGTATAGAGGAGTAGCAGAATAGATGTGTCATCTCTGCCGGTTGGTCTGTTCAGATGTGTATCGTTCCATTTTTTTAAATCAGCAGTAATTCCCAGCTAATTATCGTATCCGGGCATTGTAAGGCCCGGTAGAGGTTGCTGAAGGCCACGGATGATGCCGATAGTGCTCCCAGGTTTCGGTTTATCTGTTTCCTGCTATTGTCGCAGGTCACAGGTGGATTCTTTGACAGAGGCTACACTATCTCGTGGATCACGGTTGTTAATAGCTGGTAGTAGCAGGATATTTGTAGGCCTGCCCCTTCCCTGAGTTAAGATACTCGGGAACTGATGTTTGCTGTTTGACTGGGGAATTGTAACCGTAACTGATACTCTAGGCACGCTGCAGGGACACTGCTGTGTGTGTGAGTGTGGCTTATGTATATATTACATTGTGTGTGTGTGTGTGCATTCCCTTCTTTGTCTTTTTCAGCAGCCGAGAGCCCTAAATGGGGGGCCCTGGTTCCTTCAGGTGGTGGTATCCCCTTTTTGATGTGCTGGCTTCATCTGTAAATGACGGGTTTTGGCTCTTTGCCACTTTGTGGATGTGTGTACACCTGTGATTCGCAGGTTCCCTATTATGGGATACCATCCTACTTATTCTGCAGCTATACCGTCTCTCAAGCCGTAGCTCTGAATATTGTGCTTGCCGCTCCTGGATGGTGTGTGGATTGTGATTGATGGTTTTTTTGTTTGTATTAGTATTTTTAGTTATTCTGTATTTCGTTTTTTTTCAGTCATCATTAATAAAATTATTATTGGGTGGAGCCATGTCTCCTGCTAATAACCTGAATACCTTTTGGGTTATTGGCACCACTCCGCTAAATACTTCCTTGGGCGAAATTCCCAAAGTGGCTTAGTCAGATTTCATATGAGCCAACAACCTACAACAACCGTTTGCCACAGATGATGATCAGAGCAGCTGTACATGAGGGCATGTACACCGGGATTACAGTGTGTTGTTTTTAGGTGTGGGTTAGCTAGACTAAAGTAATAGGTCTCTAGTCGAGGTTTAAACGGAGACCAATTTGGCGACCGTACATAAACTGTCAGACTGCAGGCCTAGGAGCTGGCTGTGTGTGATAACAGGGAGATTTCTGTGATCTAAGTACACTGTGGCTTGGTAATATAAGTTCAGTTAAGCAGGCAGGTGTTTTGAACTTTGAGTGCCTAATATATAAATAAAAGAATTTAGAAGTCAGCCCTGTACTTAATGGGAAACCAGTGAAAGGAACTATCAGATGTGTCAGTACTACCTGTTCCGAGTGACGATGCTAGTGGCTGCATTTTACATATGCTGTAAGGTGTTAAATGTGCAGTGTGTGCTCTCCGACAGAAGAGCATTACTGCAATCTGCCCAGCTGTATATAAAAGCATGTATTATTTTCTCTGTTTCATGAATAGCGAGAAAACGCCTTAGCTTGGCAATGTTTCGCGACCGTAGGAAGCATACCTCCAATACTGCATCAATATGATATTTGAATGAGAGGCTTGTATCTAAAATGACACCGAGATTATGAGCCAAGCTATTGAGGCAGGGGTTCGCACACTCAGATCTGAGTGCTAAAATTATACCCCCTCAGAAGATATGGTGAGATTACCTGATATTTATCTTTTGGTGAGCACATTAACTTGAGCTATTTGTCTACCATTTTCTGGAATATTCTTGCAGATCTGGGTGTCAGTTTGCGGTACCGATCTCTGAAGAGCAGCACTTGTACAGTCCCTAATCACGGGTAATCACTACGACAAGATGAACTGGAGCCAGAGAGGTAACTAAAAAACATAGATCTTTGCAGAGGCCATGTCACTCTCAAGCCCACAGTGGGTTTGATTTGGTCCAAAGCTCCATACCATTATTGAAATTAAAGCAAACATTAAGTCTTTAGGGAGGCTAAGGAAATCCACTGAATTTACTATGAATTATAAGGGGGGATGAATCAAAATTCCCTAAAGGAAATGTTTTACATTACTTTTGTACATAGTGACAGGTAATAGATAGATTTTTATCAAAGGTGTAGGTTTGGGTAGGAGGGTGTAGGTTTGGGTGTGGACAGTAGGGACATTGTATGTAGGGAGCAATACTGTCAGAGTGCCATGTATTATAAGGAGAGCAGGGAGTTTGGGGCAGGGAGTTGAGTCCCTATCAATGTTGAAACCAAACCTGGGCCTTTGATTTTTAATACTCAGAAAATAAAATATTTTCTTTCCTGTGAAGTATTGGTTTGTGGTCTGAACTGCTTATTTCTTGAATTACTGTTGGACAAACAAAGCATATAAAAAAGAAATTTGGGATGAGCATAACACTGGCATCCAGGCGGCTAGAAGACAGATGGATGGATGGATGGATGGAAGGGTTGATGGATGGATGGATATCAGTATGTTGCATGACAGATGATTGAGACTGTAGTCGGAGATTGGTCATCAATGGAAAACCAGAGAATAACAGTTTGAGATCTTATAGTAATCTAATTTTAGGACGGGATTTCTCACATCCTGTGAGTTTTGGCAGGGCACTCTAAGTAAGGTTTTAAATTCTCCAGCTTGGGTGTATTAGGGTGGACTCTCTGAAGGAGGCAAAATCAGGTTTGTGTCCAGGTTCACGATTTCTCAGTTTTACCCTTAAGCTTTACCCTTAACCTTAACCTTAAATCCACCTTTAGAAAACAGATACGCTATCTCGGTAATTAAAACTGCACTGACATAAAACAGCTCTGACACCCTCTTCTGGAAAACAGTTGTGTTAAACTCAAAGTGTATGAAAACAAGCAGTAATGATGATACATCATTTATATGTTTGGTAACCATAACAATATTTTATTTTAGTGCAATGATTTAATATTCTTAACTGGTTTAATCCTATTCCCATGGAAACAAGCAATAGTTCACTCACACAAAACGACATTCGACTAAAAAAGCACACCGCGATCCAGTCTTTGGCTTATAAAATATAAACAAATGAGAAACGCAATCACAAGTGGCCATACTGTTTCCAACAGTAATTTTCGTGAAACCATTGCTGTTTGCTTAATATTTACCTCAATCAAATGAGGTACACACAGGCACACGCACACACACACGTACACACAGGCACAGTGCTCCTATTCATATCTTAATGGGAACTCTCCATTCATTACTATGGGCATAACCCTACATTCATATCCCAACAACAACAACCTTAACCCTTAACCCCCATCCAGCCCTAACCTTAACCAACTTTTTGATTGCAGTCGCAGATTTTGTTTGAGGTTATCCTTGTCGGGTCCAAAGCAATGTCCCCATAATGTAAAAAGTTACAGTTTTTATCCCATTTTGGGGAAATGTGGTCCTTACAATGTAATAATTACAAACACACACATACATAAGGGCTCGCAGTCATTATCATCCCAGGGGAGTTTGATTGTCTTCCGGCTGCATGTGTCTCAGCCTGAAGTAGCTCATCAGCGTAGCTGCTTATTTCTATCCGTTTCTATCATGGTATATGTCAGTACAACTATTACTCAATATATATACTACAATAAGTGTTTGGATGATTAACCGTATAGTATAGTACAGTACATAACACACACTTCACACTCTACATAGTAGTATAGTGTCTCAATGTAGTGTGAGAGTTAATGAGATAATGGGCCAGGATGATTTCACAGGGGGTCACAGAGTCTGTAAGGACCAAGGAGGAAGGGTCTGGCTGGGCCTTTGCTGGGTCAACAAGAACCAGGAGCACCCCTCTCCTCCTGTGGAGAACTGCATGATAGAAGCAGAGGAATGTGCAGCCATCGGAAACCCCCTCAGCAAAGCAGCCACCCTTCTGAAGACTCTCCACCACACAGCCTGCGAAAGAGAGAGAGAGAGAGACACACACACACACATGGGTGGGTGTCAGAGTGTGATATCACTCACTGTGCTCACAACGACTCCTCGGCACTGCACACTAATTCCATCACGCTCAAAATTAACACCCCCCGCTCACCATCAGTGACACTCGCATAGTAACACGTTAGTCACCAAGAAACACCCAGCACTTACAAGAAAATATAACCATGTTACCTGCCCACAGAAACCAATTGACTGAATTATTATGCTAATAATAAAATAATGCAAATAATTATGTAGGTGAACCTTAATTGAACCTTTTATGCAGATCTTCAGTTTCATGTCAATAATTTGTAACAGAAAATACTGGGAAATTTAGTTTTAGAACTATAGATATTTCTTCATTAAGAAATGAGTAACATAAAACTCTGCCGGTCAATGCACATGTGGTGCCCTAGGCGAGTTTCACCACCCAGTTTCACATTGACTCAGATGGCACTCTTCATCTCCCTCGCAGAGCGGGCACCGGGGGCGAAGTTCGCACTGGGCGGATGGTGGATGGGGGGAGGCCATTAGTTTGCTAAGTTGGCACCCCATCAGAAGACAGTATAGCAAAATGATTTATTGATCCCTAGGGGGAAATAGTCTTTTTTGCCCATCCCATCTTTCCCTCCATGAGCCACACAGACACATCGCAAAGTCAGCGTGCAGCTAGAGCTAGAGGCTTGCTCAGGGGCCCAAAGATGGCATCAGTCTGCCATCACTCAGTCTCAAACCAATGACCCTCTGATCATGGGCACTCCTAAGCCCCTGAGTCACACACCACTTGCATCACTTAAATAATAGTGTCAATAAAAAATTATTTGAGTGGCATCCCATGATGTTAATGAATGAATGGATAAATTTATAGATTGCCTCCAAAATAAATCATTATTCGATAGTGGAAAAGTTGTTAATAATAAACCTTTCTAGATACCCACGTAATCACCATCCTGATCCATATTCACTTTGGCAGAGGGGAACTACACTGATTAATACTTGCCCTGACAGCCAGAGAGGAACACCTCCACTCCAGTCTCGCTACAGGTCATTTGTATCTGGATGATGGAAGAAGAGGGAAAAACAGGCAATTCTGTAGGGAGACAGACAGTTGGAAGGCAGATGGACGGAAAACACGACAACAGACACAGGCGGAAGGGACCACAAACAAAGACAGGCGACTGACAGATAGAGGAGATAGGAACTGTAATGTGCAGAGAAACGGGCAGGCGGGTTCCTCATGTAGCTAGGGCTCTTGTCAGCCATGGCATCCAGGAAGTTAACTGGACTCGAATGCGGAATGACGGGCTGCGGAAGCAGAGCGTGTGCTGCGGTCCCGCCACCTCCCTGCAGGGATTCCAGTCGGGAAGCTGTCAGCCGAGCAGGACGCCCCCTTTTCCCTGCCACTCCTCTCGTCATGACGGACTCTTTGTTTCACGTCGCACAAAGACGCTCCCCCTCCCACGCAGCCAGCTCCCACTACCAGCCTGGGGTCGGGGCACTGTGCAGAAGGGAGCGGGAGGAAGAAACAGGCGTCGCTGTCTGACGGACCTGTAAGGGGCGCTCACCATGCCGAGGCCTGGTGCTGACATCAAGCTGTACAGGCGTTGCTGTCTGGCGGACCTGTAGGGGGCACTCACCAGGCCGAGGCCCAGTGCTGACATCAAGCTGTACTGGCGTTGCTGTCTGATGGACCTGTAAGGGGCGCTCACCATGCCGAGGCCCAGTGCTGACATCAAGCTGTACTGGCGTTGCTGTCTGGCGGACCTGTACGGGGCGCTGACCAGGCCGAGGCCCGGGGCTGAGATCAAGCTGTACAGGCGTCACTCTTTGACGGACCTGTAGGGGGCGCTGACCAGGCCAAGGCCCGGTGCTGACATCAAGCTGTACAGGCGTCGCTGTCTGACGGACCTGTAGGGGGCGCTCACCATGCCGAGGCCTGGTGCTGACATCAAGCTGTACAGGCATCGCTGTCTGACGGACCTGTAGGGGGCGCTCACCATGCCGAGGCCTGGTGCTGACATCAAGCTGTACAGGCGTCGCTGTCTGACGGACCTGTAGGGGGCGCTCACCAGGCCGAGGCCCAGTGCTGACATCAAGCTGTACACACATACATGCACATTTTTGTACAGATTCACACGCACACACATCCTCGGTCTGAGCAATACACATCAACACCCTAGTGTACACCCAGGAACAAGCAGGCACTCGTCCCCGCGATGTTCTTTACCTGCACCGTGCTCCTTGCAGACTTGTTAGCTACCCTCTTGCCCCGCTCCATCTCCTCTCTCTTCAGTGTTAGCATCCCTGCAATGTTAATCCCGCTCTGTTCTGCATAAGCCAGAATGCCAAGTCACTACATCCTTATTTGTTGTATTTTAGTAGTTCTAAATGAGTCTAGTGCAGTTTAGCGTAGCATGCAGCGTATTGTCTGTGGGTGAGGAGTTTGAATCCAGCAGCTGCTAGGCCCTTGACCAAGGCTCTTAACCCCAACTGGAAAAATGGCTAAACCTGTGCTCTGACCCCATGCTGTATATGAATATCTGTTAGTCACACAGTAGAGCAAGATGGAATATTTTACCTTCTCTCTGTATAGGGACGATGCACTTATTTTATTCTAGAACTGTGATGCTACATACTGAGGAACGCAATAACTAGTGGATACCACCTCTGTTAAGGTGGAGTGTTCATTGTTTGTGGCCCAGATAGCAGAGATACCAGAGACAGGGAGGGACTTGCAGGTACGGGCTCTTGCCAGGGCTTCAGCTTACATCTCATAGAGAAATCAAATAGAAAATAGCAGAGGAAAAGGAGGGTGCCAGAGATCTGATACCCTACATGCACTTGTGTGTTTGTAGTCTTGTTTCTGAGTAGTTCTTTGGCTTTCCTAGCTATGTTTTCGGTTTGTTTGTTGTGCCTACCTGGCAGCCCTCTTCCATCGGTTTGTAGATGTCGGCACTTCGAACCTGCCCAAGGCTAAGGAGAGTCAGAGAAAAACAAGCAGGTCAGACCGTAGCTTCTAGTTCAGGGTTAATATTTAGGATTCACTTCTCAAAGAAGAAAAATCAGAGTTTCAGGTAGTGGTGATTAGCCATGTAGCCTAAAAGCTGACAGTTCAAGCCTCAAAAGAGACTCCCAGGTATAGCTTAGTAAGATGTATGATGAGCCTCTTTGAAAAGGATCTGAGTGATATTGGTACAATAATAACATGCAAGGAAGAAAGACAGGACTTTATGTGTGCCTGTGTGTGGCTGTAAGCGTATGAGGGTGTTTTACCCTACGCTGTGTACATTTAAGCCACGTGATGAAGTGGCAACATTTGGGCTTGAGAACAGGGAGCCTCACCACTGAGTTCTAAAAATGACGATCAGAAGGGAGAAAGCAACAGAAGCTTACAAACCGAGGTCCAGGTTCAAGAGCAAGGAGGAGATGAGGGTCACCAGCCACACCAGCTGCGAGGAGAGTCAGAGAAAACCCAGCATGAGTGAGCTTCTTATTGGCCCCACACAGCATGACCAGTACAATCGGTGATGCTCAGTAATCTCCCAATCAGACTGCTGAATGACGAGTCCAGGCCGAAGAAGCCAATCAAATTAAGCAGTGATATAGTGTTCAGATTGTAGAGGCCAATTGTATCAGTAATCACTGAGAAGCCCTCTTTTGACCCTTGTGATTGCGTCAAACATGACTACTTAGACTAAGCTGACGTCTGACCAGTCCAAGTACAAGTCCAATGCGGAAATTATCTTCCTGGAGTTGATTATATCACTCCATTTTCTAGGGCTCATCTGATTATATGAAATATAAACCTCCATATAGACCTCATCTGCTAAATCCTAAAGTTCTAGCTATACATATTAATACTACATCGTGGCCTGGAGATAACACATACACATGATATATGCATACCTCATGGCCTGGAGATAGCACATACACGTGACATACCCAAACATCATAGCCTGGAGACAGCACATACGCGTGGCATACCCATACATCATGGCCTGGAGACAGCACATACGCATGGCATACCCATACATCATAGCCTGGAGACAGCACATACATGTGACATACCCATACCACACAGCCTGGAGACAGCACATACACGTGGCATACCCATACATCATAGCCTGGAGACAGCACATACACGTGACATACCCATACCTCATAGCCTAGAGACAGCACATACACATGACATACACATACCACATAGCCTGGAGACAGCGCATATGCATGGCATACCCATAGATCATAGCCTGGAGACAGCACATACATGTAGCATACCCATACATCATAGCCTGGAGTCAGCGTATACGCGTGGCATACCCATACATCATAACAATTGCACACAAACAAACACAGCATAGTTTCCACCGTCCATGTGGAAGGATGCCAGCCTCACCTTTTGCAGCTGCTGGAAAAGCTCTCGGATCTTCGGGAGAATAACCAGAATGACCTGAGCTGAGACAACACTGGCCATCTGGGAGGCAGGAAGGACACAGCAAGAGGCCGGAAAGTGGAGAACAGAAGAGCAGTGCTCTCCAGTGCAGAAGTCATCAGTGCTGTACAGTCCAGCCCTTAGAAAATCTCACTAACTACTGAATTACTATTATCACATTATTACCATCAATTCAAATGAGTATTTTACCGTATTATATGCTTATCCAGTGCTCATTACTGTAGTGTCTGGTTTCACAGAAATGCTTGTTACAGTCATTAAATTACCCTAATCTTGTAATTAAGACTGTTTGACTAAAGCACCTTCATACTGGATCATAAGCATGTACATTCATATAGTACCTGGGTGTCACCCCAGTATTGACCTGCACCATATATTATGACATGGATCAGCTGACCGCAAAGCACTGGAAGATCCTTCCAACTACAGTACTGAGTCCAAGAGCCACCAGGTCCTACAGGACCATGAATAAAGGACATCATCACGTCGCACAGAAACCCAGATCTATACTGATTCATGTTATAACAACCCTGACCTGGTTATTGTCCACACTGTAGCCTTATTTGAGATGGTTATATCATAGCCAACCACAGCCAGGACAAATGCATCTCAGAGAACCTCCTCAAAGAGAGACACCTAGGGGAGGACTGGGGCTTGGAAGCTGTGGAACAACATGGCAAGGGGGTCAGCTTTCCGTTCAGGAAAATGGGATATTCAGCACCCTGGACAGCAACATAACTGACTTTGGTTTCCACACCTGGCTCAGGTTAAGCATGAGTTTAGCCACTTCCCATCACCAGTTTATTGATACCAACAGCTGTAGTGTACCACTCACTTCATTAATTGCTCATACAAGAAGATCGCCCCCTGGTGGGTGGGAGTACCTGTAGCATGTAGTGGCTATAATGATAAGTTTTGCTTTTCCTGGGATTCAGTTAGTCTGTCTTTTAAATGCGTTAATGGACTTAAATAAGCACACAGAAACGTACACTACGTGAATTTCACAATCACAGACAAACACATGTATTAAAAGACGCAAACATACAAATCCCCAGCACATTTATAGCATTTACAGCATTTGGCTGACGCCCTTCACCAGAACGACCAGATAGTCCCTCACAGTGAGTCTGTCTTCTCACCCCAAAGGTATGTGACCGACAACCTCCACTCCATACCGGGTGTGCAAATCAAGCCACCAGGAGATCAGTGTGCTGATAACGATCTGAAAACAAACACGGGAAGTCAATGACACCTTAGTGGCCCCAGCAATGCCTCACTCTCCTCTCAGATCCTGTAGTGGCCCCTTTCCTGCAATTATTGTTTGTGTGAGAGATTTTTATTTTTTTTTGCAAATCACCTCAAGGCACGAGTTAAGCTGTTCAAGAGAAGAGCTCGTGACTCAAAAAACTCTTGAGTTGAATCAGTTTTTCCTCGTAAGAAATAATGGAAATTAATTTGTTCTTGGACCCCAAATGACACCCATCTGTAAAGGGAGAGAAGGGAAAGGAGAGGGGTTATTATTTGGGAGGTGAATCACCTTCCATAAAAACATCCGGTAGCTGGTCTTCAGGAGCTTTTTCTCTTCTAGGTTGTCTCTCTAAACCACTGGTACCTGCTCACTGGGAGTTTCATTATCAGCTTCTCCACTAAGGGCTTCAGTCTTTTTACAAACATGTCCATGGAAGTTGGCCTTTGCCTTCATTTGAGAATTTGCCTAAAGAAATTCATTGTTGTATCATTTATCAGGTATATGTTATGATTTGGGACCCGGCGGCATGGTGGTGCGGTGGTTAGCACTGTCGCCTCACACCTCTGGGACTGGGGTTCGGATCCTGCCCGGTTCCATGTGTGTGGAGTTTGCATGTTCTCCCCGTGCCATTGTGGAGTTTCCTCCGGGTCCTCCAGTTTCCCCCCACAGTCCAAAAACATGCTGAGGCTGATTGGCGTTGCTAGATTGCCCATAGGTGTGAGTGTGCCCAGCGATGGGCTGGCCCTCCGTCCTGGGTTGTTCCCGCCTCATGCCCATAGCTTCCGGGATAGGCTCCGGACCCCCTGCGACCCTGTTCGGATAAGCGGGTTGGAAAATGGATGGATGGATGTTATGGTTTGTTACCTCTTTATGAGGGTGATGTCTTTCCCAATAAGATTGTAGCTGGGCCCACATAACAAGAATTTCCTTGATTCCTGAAGTAGAAATTTTCTCCCTCCTTCCCTCACCTCCTCTTCACAGATCTCATCTACTGCCTCTCTCTGTTGTTCACCAAGAAGTTCTTTCAGTTCCTCAGTGGTTAGCTGCTTATTGACAAAATGTTTTCAACCACAGGGTCATTATCAGGCTCATGTTCAGCTAAAAATCCCTCAGTCTCTTTCCTGAATTTTCTGGCCACAGTTTCTTCCAAGCTGACCTCAGTGTCCTCGAAGTCACATTCCCCCCCCCATGCTTTTCCAATAAGTGCCAAAGTAGACAGGATATGGAAATGATCCTTCCAAAACTAAGTTACAGATAATTGAGAGTTACTGGTCATTTCAAAACACTTCTCATAATGTGCTTTTGTGGAAAGTTTCATGAAGTTAGCAATGACTTGCTGGTCCATGGGTTGGAGCAAAGGAGTGCTTTAGGCTGGCATAAATTCTAAAGTGAGCCAGAGGAACTCTTCTGCCAACTTATCCTCCAAATCTGGGGTGGGCAGGGACATTGTCCATTACAAGCAGTGCCTTTAATGGTAAGTTTTTTTTATTAAGATATTTTTTTTACACTACGGCAAAATACTTCACAAATCCATTTGATAAATAACTGTCATGTTACCCAAGCTTTGGTATTTGACCTCCACATGACACCTAACTTGCTTTTTATAACTTAATTTTTTGTGAAAATTCGAGGGGTCTCTGAAGGATAGACCAAAGTAGGCTTTACCTTAAAGTCACCACTCGCATTTGCACATAGCGACAAAGTTGGCCTATCTTTCATAGGCTTTATGTTAAAGTCACCACTTGCATTTGCACATAGCGACAAAGTTGGCCTATCTTTCATAGGCTTTATGTTAAAGTCACCACTTGCATTTGCACATAGCGACAAAGTT